>NC_051168.1:63305170-63732670 GCF_013339725.1 Rhipicephalus microplus
AGAAGCAGCCGAAGAGTCATGAGCCGAATTGAGAAACGGTGCGCCAGCGGATTTTATATGTATACCCCGTCCGTGTAACGCTCTACTGCGGTCTATAAAGTTGAAGTTAGGAGGCAAGGGGGGTAAAGGGGCTCCTGGGGAGGGGGGGATCCCGATACTTTGTAGCTTCTCCGTCGCGTCCTCCTGCTGCTGGACGATACCGGTGCTGCCCGCGAGCACCTCACAGGGCTGTTAATATTTTTGTCTGTCTTTCGTTTTGTATGGTCTTTAAAGCATCTCCTTATCCCGAGTGGTTTTTTTTCTGTTTATTTTTTTTTCTAGTCTGAAACACTGCACAGGAGATTTCGGCAAGGCGACCTTTCCTTTTATGCCACAGCGTGAATTCGACGAGAGAAGAAAAGAAGCAGAAAAAAGTATAGCGGCTCCATGTACCGGGAAATAAAAGGGGCACGTTCTGTAGGGGTTGGTTTGGCTTGGCTCGGTTTGGCTTTTGGTCGGCCGACTGGTTGAAGAACACGGTCCAGTTATAGGCCCGGTCAGGTTCTCCTGGTATCGACGAGCCGGCCGACGGCAGGGGTGACTCCGTGTGTGTGTGTGTGTGTGTGTGCGCAGCTCGCCCTCACGTTTGCGTGCCTCGTTGGAAGCTTGCGACGGCTCTAAAGACCGCGGTGGTGTATCGCGCTGTACGTGACAGCCCGAAGGGACTGCCAGGGTCTGGCCTGCGTCGTACGTGGTCGTCCTCTCGTGATTTTGGAGCCTTTTTTTTTTTTCGAAAGTCCGGCGTGGCGGTGTGGCTATGGGGGGCAGGAATAGCGATTCCTGTGTGGCGGGCCGAAAACAAAAGAAAAGAAATAAGGAAAGAATTGAACAGGAGGAGGCACTCGGGGACGACCGCAAAAGGCCGAACGGGTCAGTCGCCGGCACGCTGTCGTGGTTGGAGGCGGTGGCCTGGTGTCGTATCTCGCTTCCAAGGGGCCGCCGCAGTGCCCGCAGACTTGACCTGCATGGCCCGTTATATACCAGGACACTGCTTTCGAGTAGGGCTGCGCGGATACATACATACATATATATATATATATATATATATATATATATATATATATATATATATATATATATTGTGAGACGACGTCAGGTACGAAGGAGCGACCGTTTTATTGTCAACCCAGACGCGCGAGCCAGCAACCGAACAAGCAGCGAGCCGCTACGATGATGATGATCACGGTGCTTTGTATGCGCAGGTGAAAGTGAAAATGATGAGCAACACAATCAGCGCTCACACTATTTCCCCCCTACACGAAAGCGGTCTGCAAGACGTTCATTTAGTAAGTGTATGAGCGCTGGATATAAGGTTTCAGGCGAGACACATGGACGATCTCGGTCCCGCGACGACGGCGATCAGAAGCCGAAGTAACCGGCGCGACGCGATAATTTACGGCCGATGTTCGTTCAAGCACGGTGTAAGGACCCAGGTATCTGTGAATGAATTTTTCACAGAGGCCGGGTGTGCGAACAGGTGTCCAGAGGAGCACTTCGTCGCCTGGGTAGAATGACACAACTCGACGTGTCGCATCACAACGAACTTTTCGCTGGGCCTGAATGGTAGAGGTGTTGGCGCGGGCGATTGTGCGGCAGTGGTTGACACGGGCAGCGAATTCTTCCGGAAGGGACGCGGATGGGACAGAAGGCGTGGACAAAAAGCTGGTGTCTAGAACAAAAGATGGTGCACGGCCATACACAAGAAAAAACGGGCTGTAACTTGTAGTGCGTTGTATGGCAGTGTTATAGGCAAACGTGACGAAAGGTAGTATTGTGTCCCAGTTCTTGTGATCGGGTTGGACATACATAGAGATCATGTCTGACAAAGTTCTATGAAAACGCTCAGTAAGACCATTGGTTTGCGGATGATATGCCGAGGTGGTCTTATGGATTGTGTCAGAGGCCTGTAAAACTTCAGCGAGCACACGAGAAAGAAATGTCTTGCCACGGTCACTCAGGAGAACACGAGGGGCGCCGTGGCGCAGGATAATGGCACGCAGAACAAAGTCGGCTACTTCGCTGGCAGCTCCAGTAGGAAGAGCTGCCGTCTCAGCGTAGCGAGTAAGATGGTCTACGGCAGTAACAATCCAGCGGTGACCGGCGGCGGTAAGCGGAAGGGGTCCGTATAAGTCTATGCCGACGAACTCGAAGGGAGCGGATGGGCACGGGAGAGGCTGTAGAGGGCCGGCGGGAAGAGATGTCGAACGTTTTCGGTGCTGACATGATGAACAGGAAGTGACGTACCTGGAAACACTAGTGGAGAGGCCAGGCCAGAAGCAGCGAGTCTTAATGCGATCGTAGGTTTTATGAAAACCCAAGTGGCCAGCCGTCGGGTCGTCATGAAAGGCTTCTAAGACTTGGAGTCGAAGTGAGCGAGGTATGACCGGGACCCATCGGCTACCGAGAGGATGGTAAGTTTGTCGAAGTAGCGTTCCGTCATGAAGTTTGAAACGCGTGAGTTGTCGTCGCAAGCGGCTGTTGGGAGCACGAGATGAGCCGGTGAGCCGATCGATGATTGTACGGCAGTATGTGTCTGCACGTTGGAGCGAGGTGAGGTCTGCGGATTGAAGGAAGTCATCCGGTGCAGTGGGCTCGATGGGACTAAGACTGGTCATCTGCGTGGTCTCTTGGCTGGGAGGTGCTGCGCAGCAGGTAGATGCGTCATGATTTTGCAACAGCGGACAGCGTGACAAAGCGTCGGCATCTTGGTGTTTGCGGCCCGACCGGTATGTGACACTGTAGTCATACTCCTGCAGTCGGAGCACCCAACGACCGAGGCGTCCTGACAAGTTTTTTAATGATGACAACCAACAGAGCGCATGATGATCCGTGACGATCGTGAAGCGGCGGCCATACAAATAGGGGCGAAATTTTTGCACGGACCATACGATAGCGAGACATTCCTGTTCAGTGATGCTGTAATTGCGTTCCGCTGGGGAGAGAGTACGGCTCGCGTAAGCCACGACTTGCTCTTGTGAAGCCTGGTCACGCTGCAGCAGAACAGCGCCGATTCCGTGCCCACTTGCGTCAGTGTGTAATATAGTAGGGGCTGTGGGATCAAAATGGCGAAGAACTGGCCCTGACGTGAGGCATCGCTTCAGGGTCTGGAAAGCAGCTTCACAGTCATCTGTCCAAAGAAATGATGCACTTGTGGTCAGGAGTTTGTGAAGAGGAGCCGCGATAGTGGCAAAATCACGGACAAAACGGCGGAAGTAAGAGGCTAAGCCGAGGAAGCTGCGAAGGTCTTTGAGCGTGGTGGGCTTAGGAAAGTGCAGCACAGCGGCCACTTTGTCGGGATCAGGTTCGATGCCAAGCTTGCTGACAACGTGGCCTAACACTTTGATGCTGCGGCTCGCAAACCGACACTTCTTGGTATTTAGCTGGAGACCGGCTTTGGCTAGACATGTGAGCACCTCGTCTAGACGTTCTAGGTGTTGCGAGAAGCTGGATGAAAAGATGACGATGTCATCCAGGTAACAAAGACAGGTCTTCCATTTTAGGCCACGCAGCACCGTATCGATCATCCGCTCAAATGTGGCTGGGGCATTGCAGAGCCCAAAAGGCATCACATTGAATTCGAAGAGACCATCAGGAGTAGCAAACGCTGTCTTCTCTTTATCAGACTCATGCATCGGGATCTGCCAATACCCAGATCGTAGGTCGAGACTTGAGAAATATTCTGCACCCTGTAAGGTGTCAAGTGCATCGTCAATTCGAGGCATAGGATATACATCCTTGCGCGTAATTTTGTTTAGTGCCCTGTAATCAACGCAAAATCGCACTGATCCGTCCCTTTTCTTAACTAGGACAACAGGAGAAGACCAAGGGCTTGTGGAAGGTCTGATAACGTTGCGTGCGAGCATGTCATTGACTTGTTCCTCGATGACCTTGCGTTCTGAAGACGACACGCGGTAAGGGCGACGGCGGATAATACGAGAACCGTCTGTGGCGATGTGATGAGAGGTCACCGTAGTTTGACCTAAGCCATCCGAACAAACGTCAAAACAAGTCTTGTGTTTTGTTAAAAGGGCCATTAAGTCATTAGTTTGCGTTGGCGTGAGATATGGACTCAAAGTGGCTTTAAGCGCATTAGATGAGCCTCCTGGTGGCGTACACTTAGCGACTGACGGCGGAGACGATACAGTGACGACACATACCGGTGCTATGTCGATAAGGCTGGCAACAGTGGACCCCTCTGGCAGTAGTTGTGGCTCTGTTGTCGTGTTGTAGGCGGTGAGACTGGCATGACCACGCGAAAACCGCACTAGACAACATGCGATGGCGATTCCTCGGAAAATGCAGCGCTGATCGGGGACAACCACTGCGTCACCGTCAATGGTATCGCTGGATCTAATGGTGAGGATACGTTCTTGGGCCGGGGGCAGTACAAAGTCTGCAGCTGCAACAAGGTGAGGCGACGAAAAATCGTAAGCACTAGAATTTTCAGTGTCCGTAATGCGAATAATGGGCGGACCACACGAAATGACAGCGGAAGCGGCTGACAGGAAGTCCCAGCCCAATATAATCGGATGAGCACATGAAGAAAGCACAGCCAATTGTATATGGTGACGAATTCCGTCGATCAGAACACGAACAGTGCATTGTCCAATAGGGTAAATTCTATTTTCATTAGCACCACATAACACCGGACCAACATATGGAGTTTGCACTTTTCGTAGACGATGACATAGTTCGCGATCAATGACCGAAATGGCTGCTCCAGTGTCCACGAGTGCGTCAACCGAAATGCCTTCTACACAAACAGTTAGTAAATTTGCAGGGCGCGCAGGAGGAATTGGGACAATTCGACGACAGGCAGTTTCTCCTCCAAAAACTGCAGCTGCTAGTTTTCCGAGTGGCTGTCGAGGGGCATCAGGGCAGAACGTAAAGGCGAAGTAGTACGGCGGAAGGGCGATGGTGAACGACGGCGGGGTGAGCGGGAAGAACGAGGTTCACCGTGGGACAAAGGAGGCGAAGGCGAACGTCGTGACGAGGGAATGTAGGTTCCTGGAACGTAGGGGTCAGACCTCGCAGCTCGGTCACTCTCGTACGAAGAATAACCTCGTCGTTCATCTTGCTGGCGCCGACGGCAAAAGCGGGAGATATGTCCTCTTATGCCACAGTAGTAACAGACGGGGCGCGTAGGGCGCCAGGCAGGGAAGTGTGGTTGTGGTGGTGCCTTGGCTGCCATCGCAGCCAAATGGTCGTATACGACGTCCGTAGTTACAGGTGGAGTAGGTGGAGGAGGCCGTGACACGACTTCGGCATACGTAGGCACATGTAAGGGCACAGGAGGCGGGGCACGTGCGACGCTCGTCATCGACGCCAATTCGTCCTTTATAATTTCCCGCAGGTTAGGAGGGGGTGAGCGGGCAGGTGAAGTCGGTGTGCTGGCAGGAACAAGGCTGTGAAGTTCCTCTCTCACTATGGTGCGAATTAGAGCTCGCAGCTCATGCTCGCCAGTAAGACGAGTGTCATAGGAGGCGTGTGGAAGGCGCATTGAGTAAAGTGCGTCCAGGCGCTGGCAGGTGGTAATAATGTCCTGAACTGTTGTCGGGCTCTGCATGACAAGAGCATTAAAGGCGACGGAGTTGATGCCTTTCATTACTTGCCGAATACGATCGGCCTCCGGCATGTCCTTTTGGGCGCGGCGGCAGAGGGCCAGAACGTCTTCAATGTACGATGTGTACGATTCGTCAGGCCCCTGGATGCGGGTAGCGAGCTTCTGTTTAGCTACCTCAGAGCGTCCTGTAGAAGTGCCGAATATTTGACGCAGCTGCACCGTGAATGCTGACCAATCAGGAAAGTCGCGTTCGTGGTTATGATACCACGTCTTAGCAACCTCCTTCAGATAAAAGGGTACATAGCGCAGCTTATGTGCCTCATCCCAGTAATTGCAAGCACTGGTACGGTCGTAACTGTCCAGCCATTCTTCTACGTCCTCACCGCGAAGGCCAGAAAACACTGGAGGGTCTCGTTGCGAGGTACTCACGGTGTGGTGAGGCCCAGCAGGCTGAGCGGGTGGTGCGAAGAAGGCGGTAGGGGGTGGGTCGTTTTGCGCCATCACTGTTGGCAAGCACAGCCGTCGACCTGATCGGAGCTCCAGGGGTGACCGGTAGTGCACGAGGACTTGGGAATCACAGCACGCTCCACCACTTGTGAGACGACGTCAGGTACGAAGGAGCGACCGTTTTATTGTCAACCCAGACGCGCGAGCCAGCAACCGAACAAGCAGCGAGCCGCTACGATGATGATGATCACGGTGCTTTGTATGCGCAGGTGAAAGTGAAAATGATGAGCAACACAATCAGCGCTCACAATATATATATATATATATATATATATATATATATATATATATATATATATATATATATATATATATATATATATATATATATATATATATATATATATATATATATAAGATAGATAGATTTACTTGGGTGTGTACGTTAGCCTCTGTTTCTTGTCGTTACTTATCGGTCGCGGCACCAAAAAAAAAAAGACTATAAATATTGCACTTATTCGCTACACAATAGTCTGCATTTCTGATGCCGCTTAGCTGATACCCGTTGGAATTCAATATACGTCGTTTGCTTTGCGTTCGACGCGTCTGCGTTGAACCACTCTGCCTCGGTAAAGTGTTGTGCGTTCAGGTCCTTCAGCCGTGCGAGATGAGACTCTGTAGCACATCTCGTCAGTATTGGGCATACTCTCTCGAGGACAGAGGCACTCTCGAAGAATGGTCTGCCATGGGGTACATTAAGCTAGTTGTCAAAGACTTACAACTGTGTATTTCCTGTATATTCTGCATTTGGCTCGTAAACTATATCTATAAACCGGGGGGGGGGGGGAGTTAGCCTGGTTAAGGTATTTGTCACTTATGATGTCAATACAGATGTGAGATAATACAAGTGCACTGTACGTTTCAGGGTTGGTAAGCGAACCTTATAATTAATCGTTGATATCTTGTGAAATTAAAAAAAAAACTGTTGCAAAAGCTAGTTACTTATTGCAGCAGGCATGTCGGTAACATGACTTACATTATCAATGTCTATGTCAAAAACAGTATACAGTGATATGACGAGTGCCTCCAAAGACACTACATTTGGGATTTTCATTTTGAGAGAATTTAGCGCAATGAGACATCGCACATGTGGATCGACACTAAAGCTCAATCAAGTGAGTGTCGAAGTTCTAATATATGAAGCGCTCCTCGAGACAGCTGCGTTGCCTTTTTAAATGTCACATGTAGCACGTGACATGGTATCACTACAGGCTGTATTGGCTGAATGCCCATCCAATTGAATTGGTATAGATGACGTTGTATGCGTACACCTCGGTACGTTATACCCAGGATCGACGCACAAGTGTAAACATAAAGCGGAGCGGCGCATACTGTCACCCGTCCATTGTTTTATGTGCACACCACTTCACGTTATTTCGCGGATCGACGTACGGTGTGTCCACATTAGGCGGAGTGCATATCAACGTGGTCACACGTGCGTCCATCGTGTCGAAAACGGCCCACTTACGTGAGCGAGATAGGTGCCGTGTGGCCCTTTCAAAAAAAAAAAAAAAGGCTCGCTTTGACACACGCCACTGCGCACCGCGGCGCTGATAGAGCGGCATACAAGGAACTCAATACTGGTAGCAACTCGCACAAAGGCGGTCTAAGCTTGGAGGCTCTTCACGTATCGTTGTCACGTCTACCGTGTTTTGTTGTTCCGCCGCCGCCGCCATTGTGCGATCGCCACGCCCTCTCGCGGTCCGTTTGTACTTGAGTGCTCACCTTGGAGTCCACTGCTATTTACTTATTCAAAAGCCCGAAGGCGAAGCATTCCGCGCCTTACTTGTCCGCCACGGTGGATCAGTGGTGCTCCACTGCAGACTCGAAGGTCGCGGGTTTGATCCCCGACGCGACGGTCGCAATTTGGGTGGAGGCGATGTGGTTGAGGCCCGTCTGCTGGGAGAGGTCGCTTCACGTCAAAAAAGACACGAGATGGTCGAAATTTCCGGAGCCCTCCACTGTGGCGTGTCTCATAATAATATCGTGATTTCGGGAATCCCTAGATGTCGTTATTATATTCTGTGCCACACTTGCTTTTTACTATAACTCTGCGATCTGCCAACATCTGGCCGATAGGCTTGTTGTGACGACGTCATATGTAAACGTCATCACGTGATCGCGTCGATTTCGTGCATCACTCGGTGTTGTCGCCGGTGGTGGTCTAATTTCGTCCGCGATAAGGCACCGAACGCGTTAGCCTTAAAACATTTCAGGCTATTTTTGACAAATGCGTTTTTTTATTAGTAACACCTACATAATGTTCTGCAACATGTCGGTTTCATGGTTTGAACGCAAAACGAAGTGCAACCTCGTAAGCCATAGCCACACCCTGTTGCATGCTCACTGGGTGTTCGTCTTGAGAAGAATGGCTCGCACGGAAAGGAAAGAAACAAACAAACAATACCGGAGCTGTCCTTGGTGACATGCGTGGTGAGCGACCCACTTACTGACCATGGTCTATATATCACGCGTTTTTTTTCTATTTGATTCTCTCTCTTTTAAAAAGATAAACCTTGGGTCTCCGGAACTGGCCTTCGTGCGCAAAAGTTGTCGCGTGGGCAGATAAGAAACGGCGTGGAATTTGTTTCCTGTATTTTTTTTCGGTATTCTTTCAACGTCTTTATCTACATCTGCGGATTCGCCTCAGGACAGACGCGCGTTAACGCCTATGCCTCGCTGGACACGTTTGGCACCGCTGGCTTTGTGCCTTACAGCTGGACTCCTCCCGTACATTTCACACCTCTATAGAAAGATGGAGATATGTGGTGGTCTGCTTTCTATATCAGATTAGTTCTTGGCGTGCACGGAGGAGTTTTCAGTGCACTTCACATAAGTCAGCGTCAAAAGTTTAGGGACCACGAGACGCAAGAATAAAGCTCAATATTTCCCGTTGCTTCGGCAAGTGGTCCTGGATTTAAATTTTCAGCCTGCCCTGAAACGCGTCATCGACGTGCACAGTGCGGTTTGACCGAATACATGTCACAAATTGCCGGAGAATCATCGAGACCTTCCTGAGACCTATGGTGGTTTCTAAAATAGTTCACGCCAACTGTACAGACGGGACCACTGCTAAAGGGAACAATTGAGTGCATGTCATTTTCTGATTTCGATCTCTTGCAGAAGCATAATGACTCAGTTTTGCATAAGGCTACTGGTGAATGACAGTTATGACTTCCTTTGTCACACTAGTGCCATGTATCAACATTGTTTCCTTGTCCACTTGCTGTTAGGGGGCCGGCAATATGAACGTTGCTAATTGTAGTGTTCCCTTTACCAGTGGACCGTACTGTACGTATACATGCTGGCATGTAATCTTAAGGCTTTTTAGTTCGTTGCGTTGCCTGCAAATGTTAAAACAGGCGCCCGTGATGCGCAGCACGCGGAGCCGGCGAAAAGCTTGCTATCATATCTAACAAAAGAAAAAAAAAACAGCAAACGCAGCCTATTGTTGCTCGCTTCGAAAGCAGTCAGAATAATCTGCTAGCTTACAAAATGGTAGACAAATCAATCATCTTATTGATGTTACATTAGGACAGTGTGGCTTGCTATAACAGGTGATATGCGTCCATTGCAGTCGACTACTACCCAATTTTACCCCTAGTTTAGCAGAAGTTGCTCACTACTGGCCATTACCAGACGCCATATTAAACCAGCATGGCCAGCTCCGGCCACCAACATTAGCCACCACTTTCCGCCAACCTTCGTTGCCCGTCATTTCGCCAACTTTAGCCAAGTTCTAGCCAACACTGACCAACATCGCTCATAATTTAGCCAACTTTAGGTGAGTACTAACCAACATAACTACCATCTTGCGCCAACCATAGCTGGTGGTAGCAAACGCTAGCTATGATGCCAATACCGTGCGAATAGATACGGTGGTTCAATTCGATTTGTCACGAACAACACATTTTGTCCCAGAATGTGGCTGGAACGAGTCCAGGGAACAGCACTGCCTTCGAAACGCGATTGCCTAATTGGCTTCGCACAATATCGGCGAACATTATCAGGAACGCTCAACGTGGACTCATATATAGGCTATCTCTGGGTATCGAACGCTTACACAGGCAGAGCGAATGAGCCAACAGGGTGATTGTGTCTTCCACGAAGATCGGCTAAGAGGGGAAACTATATAACCGAGTAAATGACCACCGACCGAGGGGAGGAGGCGGCGGAGGCATCTGTGTTATGTGCCTTTCTTGATGAACGATAATGCCTGCAGGAGAAGAACCGCTGGTGCACGCAACCGCCGCGCTTCTTTCTTTCTTTCTTTCTTTCTTTCTTTCTTTCTTTCTTTCTTTCTTTCTTTCTTTCTTTCTTTCTTTCTTTCTTTCTTTCTTTCTTTCTTTCTTTCTTTCTTTCTTTTCACCTAACCTCGCCGTACGTCACCGCGGGGCCGATGGGCGAGCGGGCATCTGCGCAGGACTGCTCCGCCGATGTAAGGGCCAAAAAAGAAGAGGAGGGGTGTGCGTCTTCGATGACCTCTGACCCCACTAGGTCGTGGTGCTGCCTCTAGACGCTCGCTCTTCCTCTCCCGTCCGTGCTTCTGTATTTTAGCCGAACTGCTTCTCACTGGGATTCGTGAAGCGGTGCCGTGGTCGCGCATAGGCTTGGTGCATAGATACGCTATATACAGTCGACGCCGCGGAAGGCCTATGGCGTGCTGTTCGTCTTCTTTCTTTTACACCATGCTATGGGACCTTGTGCACGTATCGCTGTATAAGGTCTATGTAGTCCTGTTTCTCCTAACGTTATCACAAGCGCCTCGTTATTGTTCATCTCCGAGAGACACCTCGGACACCATCTCTCTAGCTATTACACACCACTGGATAACGTCTCCCCGATTGATTGATTGATTGATTGACATGTAGGGTTGAACGCCCCAAAGCCACCCTATGATTACGAGAGATGCCGTATGGAGGGCTCGAGAAATTTCGACCACCTGGGGTTCTCTAACGTGCACCCAAATCTGAGCACACGGGCCTACAACATTTCCGCCTCCATCGGGAATGCAGTCGCCGCAGCCGGTATTCGAACCCGCGACCTGCGAGTCAGCAGCCGAGTACCTTAGCCACAAGACCACCGCGGCCGGGTGGATGACGTCTCCCCCATGGTTGTGAAATCCTGGCACGCATGTCAGCCGGAAGTTGGGCAAAAGATGGGAGAAGGGGGAGAAACAGAAAAACCGATTAGAGTTTTAGAAGAAGGTGTTATGAAAAATATATGCATGCGCAAATGCGTAGACTTGTGGCGATGTGATATATGTGAACAGTTACAATGGAGCAGCTGCGATGTTTCAAATTGCTCTTTGAACATAACCAGGGCCCCGTACTTTAGAGGCTCTTTTCGAGGTTATAGCATTGTTGAGGAGATGCGTACGTCTACGATATCTAAACAAACATATTTTGCTCGTCCTAAGTGCTCGCGATTTCAGTAGGTATGCACTTCATTCATTCATTCATTCATTCATTCATTCATTGACTCATTCATCTACTCATTAATTGATTTATAATCATTACCATCATCATAATTCGTGTGCACTTGCAGGAAGATAGTACTATATCAGAGTTTCAAGGATTATCATTTCATCGCATATACAAAGTTCATCCCTCAACTAAACACATCTGCACAAATGTGCGAGTGTGTTAGTGTTGATTCGTCGTGAACGTGAGTGTGGTGTGCTCATAGTGCTATTTTAACGCTGTAAGTTACTTTCTTTTTTTTTTCACTCTAGTGAACTTAATAAACGAGGAGACTGTAAGAGGTAGCCATATGAGTTAATGGTGATGACTACTGTTTATCCCTCCCTGTCATTTTTCGCTTTCGGATACACGATACATGCGGGGATGAGGTTCTGTCGATTTATTTGGTTCATACTTGCCGAGTAGATAGGCCCACAGCTTGGCATGAGATTGTATAGAATAGCGCATGTACTGCGCTTCACCGTCGTCTTGAAAGTTGCGCATGCTTTTCGCTATAGCTTACACTACAACTGATGAATGTTAACACTAGAGAGCATAGGGAAGATGAATAAAATGTTGTGTCATCGGACCTCACTCTCATTAAGTGGATGTTTAGCTGGATGAAAGCAAGAGAGAGAGAGAGCTCCTTAGATACGCTGCTAAACGCACTGGCCACAGCGTCTCCGCCCGCTAAAACCTTATCTGGAGCCCCTGTTTTGAATCCAGGGGCTGAACTCAGCATTATTATTATTCTTTTCTCCTCCTTTTCGTGACCTTCGCGGACCTCAGCCTGAGGAGAGGGCGAGCTAGAAATGATGCATTGCCGCAGGCAGAGAGGTCGTTTTGCCCCCCCCCCCCCCTCCCTTCAAGCCCCCTTCTTCTCTACATCTCTCCTTCTCTGCCCTCTGTTTCATCGCAAACTTGAGATGAAGATGAAGAAAGTGAAATGCGAAGTTCTTATATGCCCAAATGCCCGAAAGCTTGGTATGGTATGGTGCGTGTCTTCTAGCAGGGGTGCGGGAGGGGGTGGTGGTCGACAGACTAATAAATTCTCCGAAGCTAAGACTTAGAGAGAGAGGGAGAGGGGGTATATAGAGTGAAGATGTTATAGGAATGGGAAGGAGGGAAAGAAAGAGTGTGTGTGTGTATACTGCCAAGGGGAATGAGGGGAAAGGCAATGGCCAGAGATGGCCCAGAGCTAGCCTGTGCAACATTTCAGACCCTCGAGAGAGAGAGACGTGATAAAGCAAGAAAAGTGAGATAGAAGAGGGAAAGAAAAGGAGAAAAATAAGAAATCATGAAGACGCCGCTGAAGCCACCACTACCACCACCACCGCTGCAGCCATCAACCACGGAGACCCCACCCTGCAAACCACAGCGTACGAAACGACAGAGTGGGAGAGGGATAGTGGCCATGGGTCGCTGCGGTGCTAGTGAGACCGTGCCTCCGCATCTGGAAAAGCTCACGGCGACCGCTTACGCAGCTTTCATACAGCGGTCGCGGCGGCGCTCCACGGAGTGGGCCCGATCGCCGCTGCACAGGCGATCCAAACACCGCTGGCGTGGCTCACCGTAAGCGTGGCGGACCCCTCTAGCTCCCGCTTCTCCTCAGACTCCACCACGTCTTTTTTTTTTGTTCTGTCTTTCTTGCCTTCTTCGTCTTTCTTGATCTCGTTCTTATACTCACGTCGGCCGATCTTTCTCCGGCGTGGCAGCGCATCCCATGGTCGTGCAGCTGCGTGAAAACACACCGACCCGCTCGCTGCCTCAAGGAAAGGCGTTCTGTGTCTCATGCGGTCGGCTATCGACGATATATCTATGGACGAGTCAGAAGAGATGTGCATTCGCGACCGAGACGAGTTACGTCATTATGCCCGTGGTCAAAACGGCGTCAACATTCCACGCTGAAATTGACAATCAGTCATATCAACACTGTTTCGACATGCAGGTATTTCAAATATCTATTGCAAGTTTACCAGTGGTATTATGTATGGGCGTGGGGCCCCTTCCACCATCACTACACTACCATCGTGTCGCAACTCGTATTTTCTTTAACGGTACTTGCGCAACAATTCGGGCACAAGGAGGAACAACGAAAGGACAAGAGCACTCTGGGTGCGCTCGTCCACTACACGTGGAGCAACGCAAGGACGAACGCAAAGATTCCGCTTGTCCTTGTGTCGAGGACGAGCGCACCATGAGTGCGCTTGTACTTGTGTCGCTCCTTCTTGACCCCGTGTTGTCGCGCAAGTATCGTTCATCATTGTTAATCATCGGCTGATAACGCCCTCTGCAAGGCCAAGGCCTCTCCCATGGATGATCCGCCAATCAACCCGGCCCTGTGCTTTCCGCTGACGCGTTTTATACCCGCAAACTTCTTAACCTCATTTGTCCATCTAATTTTCCGTGTCACCCTCGCGCGTTTGCGTTGTCTTGGAACCCTTAATAGCCAGCGGTTATTCCTTCCCGCGCACTACGTGTCCGGCCCATGTCCAGTTATTCTTCTTGATTTCAACTGTGACTTTTGAACCCCGTGTTGTTCACCTGACCCACCTTGAGCAGGTATTGTTAAGATGAATATTTCCTAACTATTGAGAACCGCTACAGTGGCGCTTCTGAACACTCACGACAACGAACTCTTGTGAGATGTTTCACGAACGATAATTTGTCAGCGTGCTTTCTTCGACTCCGGTTACGATATGAAGTCCTGTTTTCGCGCGTTCACGAACAATCGAAGGGGCAGCGCAGAAGCGTTGGGGTCGTTCTTCTACAAGCGGTGCAGAACGGCAGGTCAGTGTCAGGGAATGGTGCTGTTGCGAATAGCCCTCATCTTCGGCAACGCACTGAGTCTACTTACTTAGATGAGGAACTTTTGAAGATTGGATAAGTTTACGGAGAAAACACGTCTTTGCGCCCATCCTTCGAAATGGTGGTGAAAAAAATGATTATTTGATTACAATGCCAAGTTGAGGAAAGCTGTAGCTTAGCAGGGATGGAACAACATCATTCGCGACAATGCAGGCGCTTGTGCAGCAAGCAGCTCATGACGTCACGGCTCGCGAGCGTGCCAGTGTTGCCCGACTCCCGAGCCGCTCGTGTGTCTATAAAAATATTCAATCACACATGAAGTGTTTGAGCAAACGGGCTGAAACTCCGTCACCTTGTTTTTGAACTAGAATAAACTTGAATAACGCAGATTGTGAGCGAAAATTGGTTGTCACGGCCCTTTTAGGGTGGGAGATAATCGCTGGCAGAGACGTTCTCTTGCCGTCCAGACCTGTACTTCGCGAGAAGAGTAATAAAAGTAGAAAAACATAAAGGAGTAAGAAATTTGACCAATCAAAACGAGTCCAAAACTTAAAGTCAAAAAGGAAAAGAGTCTGCTGACAGCGATCTAGATTAGGTACAAGCTGTCTTCTCAAACGCACCGAGCCGCCAGCTTTTCTTTCACGTCTGCACCCCCCCCCCCCCCTCTTCTTCAGTGCCGACCACCTTTCTTCCCGGTTGCCAACCTTACTGCTCCCCGTAGACGGACCGCTATCTACCCGTTACAGGGAAACACGGCAGACCGTCCTTCTTCACTGCGTCTCCCAACTTGTGCTCCCGTTTCAACTTTCACTCGCTTGCCGCCAGGCGGCGGGTTATTCTCCTTAGCGGTCGTTTCCATTTAAGACCCCGTTTTTCTTTCTTTCTTTTCTTTTTGTCGAAAGACGCCTGTCTGTCGCCGCCACGCGGCCGCTCTGCTTCCGTTAGGTAAAAGGGCTTCCCCTCCCTCTTCGCTTTTTACTCTCCGCACGTATCGTCTTTCTGTTTTGGGTGGTTTCCCGAATTGGCCGATTCCCAAACGGACCACTTGGCGTGGCGCTGGGTGGACGGGTATGAGGGGGGGGGGGGGGAGGCTCTGTTACGTAGATCGCTTTCACGTTTCCTAAAAGTGAACTCGCCGCTGCTTCGGCAGCTGTATAGCAATAAGACACTGTTCTTCTATCCTCCTTCCGTCCGTCTTGGGGGCGTCGGCAGGTCCTTGTCTTGGGGGGGATGGGGGTGTGGGAGACTCTTGTTGCGTCGAGGGTGCAGGAGGTGTGTAGAGCTGGTGTGTTTGGGAGGGAGGGAGAGGGTGATGGAGCAAGTTCCCTCCTCGCGCCCCCTACCGACGCCCATGGTCCGTCTAGTGTGGTAGAAGAGGTCAGTTAACCCCGAGGAGGGGATAGCCGTTGGCCCTGCCAACAGCGACGCACCGTGGAGGAGATGGAAGTGAAAGGTATGCCAATACGCAAAAAGGGAAGCAGACAAAGGAAGAGTGCTCGTTGCGGCGACTCTTTTGCGGTCCTTCTAAGAAGCAACTTGTTTTGGATGGGCTGTTACGCCACGCAACTTGTTGCGTTGCTTTGGCGCCTGGCGGAGATAGATCTTCACTGGCCTTCTCCATGTCCGTTCTCGGTCAGCGGAGGACCGTAATGCTTTCTGTGGCTCTTTTTCTTGTCCCGGTGTCTTCTTTAGACGTTGCCCGTTTCTTTTTACTTCGTGGTGATTTTGGTAGTTGCGCGATGTTTATTTTTTTCATGGATGATATATTCCCCAACGGACGTCACATCACTCGTTGGTTCGTTGTCCCAAAGTTGGAAGAATCCGCGGCCATTTTTTTTTACTTATCGCCGGTTATCACACAGTGTCATAAAAGAGAAAGGTGCCGTAAATTGATTACATTCAAAAGGAACGGTAGCAGCACTAAATCACATTTCTCGTGAAAATCGAGAATATGTTCACTGCAAGACCCTTCGCACTATCCAGGACGTCCCAAAACAACGACATGATCATTATGGGCGCCCTAGTGGAAAGCTACAAAAATTTCGACTTCCTCATGTTCTTCAACGTGCACCTAAATCTATACGCACACGGAAGGAAATCTAGCGTTTTCGCGTCCTTCGAAGTGCGTCCTCCGCAGCCGGGATTCGATTTAGCGGCCTTTGGGTCAGCATTCGAGCACATGACCACTAGGCCACCAAGCTGGGTGCGGTTGTTTACGGCTAGTCGTTCCGAAGCGGGATATGTTGTGGGCAGCGCCACGAGCGGTCGAGCCTCTTCGAAGTCTTCCACATCTGGTAGGCCGTCGTCTTCTAGAAAAGGCAGCCCTGACGGACTGCTTCCTCGAAAAGCGCCGGCTCGCACGCTGATTTGCCCAGCTTACAAGACGGCTTCCGAACAGACTTGGCTCGGAACTTCCTAGTCGTGGTGTCCATTGCCAACCCCAACTTTCTTTCTTCCTTTCTTTCAACCTTTCCTCTTTTTTGCCGTTTTTTTGGGGGGGTCGTGAGTTTCAAATTCACTTTCGGGAACACTCTCATCCCTGTCGCCCCCCTTTCCCCTTCTCACCAGAAACAACTCTTTCCCTTCCACCTTTCTCTCTGCTCAAAACTCACCGCTACCCGGACTCTTAGCGACTTCTGTTATTACTTTCTACCGATCAACCGAATACATAGTTCTTTGGCAGTAGTCAACTTTACGACCCTTCTTAACTTACTCAATCTAGAAAGCCGTCTAGAAAGAGAGAGAGGAGTCGCCTTTACGTCTGACCGCTGGGTTCGAACACCCGACTTTGAACGTGCAATGAACATTTTTTTGTCTCTCTCCTGTAGCTTTCACTTCTGACTTCGAGGTATTGGGTCTGCTTCGACGTCCCGATCTTGTTTTTCTTCTTTTTGTCCGCGGCGATTCGCACATGTTTCGAGCACCGCGGGTGTTCCCTTTCTTGTGTTTCCCTTTTGACTGTTCTTTTTTAAATTCTTGTTTTCAGGAGTTTCACGTTCCCTTCGCCGAACTACATGGCAAGACGCGACGGCGGTAGTCGTATAGCACTCCGTTCTTGGTCCGAGTCAAGAGAAGGCTAGCAAGTAAAACAAAGAAGTAAACAAACAAACAAACAAAGAAGAACGAAAGGCCTCGTCCAGTGTTTCCCGGAACCAGAGATCGCCAGCCTTCGCGAGGTGATCCCTTTCGGCGCACAGGGCGTTAGTTTATGGACACTGCGGCGGTCATACCGCGAACTGCGCAACACTAGTTCACCGCTCGCCCACGTAACACCGCGTCAACGGCATTGTTGGTTATAGTGTTAAGACGCTTCTTTTGTCTGCTACCCGCTTTGGCTTGTGCGTTGGCGCCGTTAGGGTAGGAAAGATTAACGGGCGTCTTGTGTAGCAGAGTCTACAGTTTTCCGCCGTGCTGTGAACCGGTCAAGTATACTTCCTTCTGTGCAATTAGACGTTGCTTCCTTTGGCCGTCGCCCGTCGCGGTGGTGTACGGTTGCGGTGCGTGACTTATCCGTAAGTTGCAGGACCGAATCCCGGCCCGCGTTTTGACATAGGCCAAATAGGAAAAACAAACGTGTACTTGTATTACCCGCACGTTAAAGACTCTATAAGCCATGGGAACTACTGAAGAGTGCTTGCTACGGCAGGTATCATAATGTATTGCGCTTTTCGGACGCAGAACCCCAGTAATAGTTCTGTTGCTATCTCAGAACCTGTCTCGTACTGCCTTCTACTTGTTTTCAGGTATATGGATTCGTTTCTACTAGAGGAGTCGTAGGCAGAAGTTGTTTTCGGAAGGAGGCACCTCCTTGATCAGAAGTGAGGGGGGGGGGGGGGGAATGGTCATTTTGCGCTGTGTATGCCATTTAGAAAAAACAAATTGGCGGGATAAGGGCACGGGCCTGGTGTGCCACACCCTAAGCTGGCTACGTCACCGTTTTCTGCGAAGATCTATCTCAGTTGGAAGTCAGCGTTTGACTCTGGTACTTTGTCAGGCTCTTCGTTCGTTTGCTTTTTACGCTAACATTTTGACACAGTATGCAGCTAGAGGAACTCAAACGGAAATCTCGAAGCTCATCATCATCATCATCATCATCATCATCATCATCATCATCATCATCATCATCATCATCATCAGCTTGACTACGTCCACTGCAGGACAAAGGCCTCTCTCCTGTTCCGCCAGTCAGCCCGGTCCTGTGCTTGCTGCTGCCAATTTATACACGCAAATCTCTTAATCTCACCGGCCCACCTAACCTTCTGTCTCTTCCTAACCCGCTTGCCTTCTGGGAATCCAATTAGTTACCCTTAATGACCAGCGGTTATCCTGTCTACGCGCTGCATGCCCGGCCCATGTCCATTTCCTTTTCTTGATTTCAACTATGATATCGTTAACCCCCGTTTGTTCCCTAATCCACTCTGCTCTCGTCTTGTCTCTTAAGGTTACACCTACCATTTTGCTTTCCATTGCTCGCTGCGTCGTCCTCAATTTAAGCTGAACCCTCTTTGTAAGTCTCCAGGTTTCCGCTCCGTAGCTAAGTACCGGCAAGATACAGCTGTTATATACCTTCCTCTTCAGTGATAATGGCAATCTGTCATAATTTGAGAGTGCTTGCCGAATGTGCTCCTCCCCGATCTTATTCTTCTAGTTACTTCAATCTCGATGTTCGGCTCCGAAGTTATTACCTGCCCTAAGTAGACATAGTCTTTTACAACTTGAAGTGCACCTATCTCGAAGGCTACAGGAAGTCAAATGAACAACTAACAGGCTACAGTTTAGTGGGGAAGCCCAGACCTTTCGCTTCTTTCGCAACCGCCGTTAGTCGCCAGATGACGGGACGTTCTAAAGAAAAATGACATGCTATGCAAATGAAAATAACTGAAAGGAAACGCCCTCTCGACGGAATGATCCATCTCTGCACCGATTGACAGGCGCTTCGGGAGCTGGGACAAGAGCTCGCTGGTTCGACCCACGTGAGTCATTGACCCCCTGGTTCGCTCCTTGTCCACGTCCTGGGCTCAAGAATGCCACCATCGCCACCAGGGCACAACACAGCGCAACAGTATGGACGAGTCAAAACGGGGAAATGAAAAGTGAAGGGACATGCCGTTGTCGTCTCTTTTTCTAGTATCGCGACAACAAAAAAATTCCTCTGCAATAATAAAAGGAAAAACTGAATGCTACTGGTAGTTCTTTAGTGGCCTTGGGAATTTTCGCCACGGAAGAGAAAGCTATGAAATGGATGGAGGGAAATAAAATAGGGAAGGTTCACGAGTGGCATCACAGTATAGCTGTACCGTTTATTTAGCGTAGTTTTGTTTGTTTGACGATACAGTTGTTGCTACACTGCGCAGACGATGAGGCATCACATGACCTCGCGAAAAGAGAAAGAGCGTGGGTACTCGTATGTCAATGAGAGAGTGCAGAAGGAGAGAGAGAAAGAAGGTAGGAAAACGCAGAGGGGACAAGAACAGGGAAAGTCCATGAGTTGCATCACATTCTACATAGTATAACTGCTCCGCATATAGAGAGCGATGGTATTGCCGTTTGTATACGAATAGATATGCGTTTGGATACGTGCGTTGGATGGTGATGTATTACGTCAGAGGAAAGCGGGAGAGGCAGAGAAGAGAGGGAGCTAGAATGGGGAAGAGTCCGAGAGTTACGTCGCATAGTATAACTGCACCGCTTATAATAACAGAACGGCGTTTACTATTTGTAGATTCGACCCAGGTTTGGCTGCCCGCGTTTGACGGTGACGTATCACGTGACAGGAAGATGGGAGAGGGGAGTGCGGCTAGAAGGGAGGAGATGTGAGAGACGTCGGGAACTGGGGAGTGCACTAGGGAGGAGGGTGGAAGAAGTGGGAAAGAGGAATGGCAGATCGAAAACCTTTTTGATCTGGAGGCTGATTTGTTCTCTATCTTTCTTTCGCTTTTTTTTTTTGCAATCAATAAGCTACGCAGTGGGTCTAAGTGAGAAGGGCAGGAGACGGGAGGCTGAAAACGGGAGATTGGGCACAAAAGTCACCGTTACTTCGCCTCGCGTGCGCAGTTTGTGTCGACTTCCGCCCCTCGTAGGCTTGACTGACTGCTGGCTGCCCGCTCCCAATAGTGTCCTGCTCGCCTCTCCCCGCCCGTCTCTCGTCACCTTCGACCTTTCAGCTTTCCGCCCCGTCCCGAATTCCTGCACGCGCCTGGTTTCGCGGATGCCTATTGGGGGGATGGCTATTCAGCTCCTGAAGATTGCGCAACAAACGCTGCTGCTGTTGTGTTGCCGCTGATGCTTCTTTTGACATAACGGAATCGGCTGTGTTGCCGCCACCACCGCCAAACAACTGCTGCTTCTGCTGCTGCGAACGCTTAGAGCTTGCTTAGGGACAGCCGGGATATCCAGAATAGGGAATGTGCCATGGAGTGTTGCGTGACCGATTCGTCGCGCTGCGAAAAAAAAGGCCATGAGCACAAAAAAAAGAAACGAAATAATTCGGTCCTTTTCACCTAACGGCGTATACAACCAACGTTTCTGCGACGAATGGTGGCCGCTCGTTGACCCTGTAGTAAAAGTCGCGACCACCCCTATATATAGTCTTAATAGTCGTGTGTATATACGACAATGCGGCACGTATCACCGAAATAGAAAACGTTTCCGATTTCCTGCTGTTGGTAGGCGGGTATTTGCCCGCTGCGTACGAGGCAACGACCCGGGTCCCTTTTTGCGCGGGCAGTGAGAACGGCGGCGTGGACGAACGCTGCACATGCATGCACGTAGAGTCTCTGGAATGCTTCGTTCCACGTTAAATATTCTCCCGACTTCACTCGGGGATTACCGCATGGCGTCGCAAGCGAGTGCGAACTTGCATTCCGCTTTGATCTGTTAGTTTACTTAGAAGGAGTCTCAGGTAATAGACTTACGGAGAATAACTCGACCAAATACGGTGCTATATGCGGGAGGGAAGTGATTGAGGAATGATGCAGAGGTGTTATGCTGACAGCTATGCACCCTATCTTCCACCGTTTCCTGTTTAGACCGCGCAGCTGAAGTATACACGGGTTCAAGATTCCAAGCATTGTGCCCCCCCCCCCCCCCCAAAAAAAAAAACAAACTACTGGTCGCCTCAATTACCAGCTCGTAACGTCGAAACTGAAAGGACGTGGTATTGAAGCGCAAGAAGGCACCACGAGAAGTTATAGCTCAGAAATGTGAGCATTATGTTCTTTGTGCCGTCGTCATATCTTTCTTTACTTGCCCTCTCTTTCGTTTCAGCGAAATCACGGGTCAGTGGAAGCTCACCAAGTTTCCTGTTTCTTAATTTAACGCTGAACTACTCACGTTTTTAATCCAGATACTAAGAGGTGCTCTCAAAGGTGTGCCTCTTGTGAGGCCGAGGTTCTTGATTTTGCAGTCCCTCCAATCACAGCCGCGTGGAAGGTAATGCCAGCTTCGCGTACACAAGCCAAAACAAAGCAGCGCATTATCGGCCATAGCTTCACCTATCTCCCCCTCTCTCTATTTTGTTTAATTTTTCATCTCTCCCCCCTCTCCACTTACCTCTGCACTCTCTCCACTGCCTGTCGCATAACCGCGGCGCTGCTTCGCCGGGAACAAACGCGCATCGCAACGTGCCGCTTCCGCGCGTGGGACGGTGGTCTTGCCGGAAGTCGCCTGTCAGCTTCCGGGGTCTCTCCCCTCTCCACCCCAACCGCACCCACGGCTGCACGTATACCCTCCGCCCCGCTGTTGTCTTCGTCTTGTACGGTCCCCACCCCGTGGTTTCCCTATTGCGGAAGAAGAGAAAGCGACGTTCCTGCCCCCCTGCTCCCTGAAACCCTCCCAGCCCCAACTCCGGTCACGACCCCAGGTGGCAACTTCCGCTCAAGCTGCCGCGTGGATGTAATAAAGCCCGGCAAGCGATCGCTGGTCAGTCGACAGTTGCTTTCGCAACGGCGGCACTCAACCGACTGCTCTGTGCCCTGTCCCCTTGATTTGAGATCCCCCCCCCCCCACCGCCAGCCCGATATGCCCCAACCTTCTAACCCTCATTTTCACAACGACAGCGAGATGAGCCAGTTGCTTGGCAGTCATGATAGAAAATTAATCATTGAAAGGAGACGCGTCTTTGTCATTTCTTCTTCTTTCATTAACTTCTCGCCCTCTCATCGCCATCCCTGTCATTTAGCGGTCGCCGATACATTTCTGTGTTTCGCTCGCAGTGTATTTTTTTTTTCACTGAAAGTACACGTGAACGTCAGCGCGTTCGCACGTTGGTCTCTTTCCTCGCATTGGTATTGTTTGTGTTTTTTTTACTCGTTTGCCTCATTCGACAGACTTTCTGCATTGTCTCTTATGCTCATATGCATTTATGTGGAAAACAGCAGCTGAAACCTTTTAAAATTTTACATACGTACTAATATAGCCTACCTTTCTCTGTCTACGTGTATAATAATAATAATAATAATAATAATAATAATAATAATAATAATAATAATAATAATAATAAAAGAAATCGCGTCTGTCAAACGCGAAATTCGATGGACGGACTCGTCAATGTGATTCGACAGTTCCGAATCGGCGTCTTCAATGGCACGCCTGGGGATCAACCATCCGAAAATCCAGAGCATATCATTAATTTGTGAATCTGTCGCTGCCTTCCTCTTCCTATTCGTACCGTGACACCGCAATCCCTCGTATAGCTCATACGTCCCTCAAACGGTTCTCATACGCTCAACGACTCGAAATGTGAAGGATCCTTTATCACAGGCGACGGTACATAAGCGTTATGCGGTTGGTATCGATTTTGCCCAGATATGATATGATATGAGCTGGCCTTAGAGTCAGTCTACGTTGGCCTTTATTCAAGACGTCCAATAAAGCTCTATGCAGTTTAAATCACGAACGGAGGGCTGTATGAATACCGTATACGGTTCAGTTGGGTCTGAGATGTAATAACGTTTGCGTTTCGAGTACGTAAGTGCGCATAGTAAGGAGGCCTGGAGTACCGAGTGGGGATTCGGTGTTCGAGGGGGCGGGAGGGGAGGGGGGGCGTTGGTACATGGACTTGAGACCATCCGTCTCCTCTCCTTCCACTCCGCTTTTAATCGTTGGAGTGAACGTGACAATTAATTCTGGCATAACATGTATTGTCAGTTGCAGCCCGACAGTGACTGATGGCAGAATGTCTTTCGAATTCGAGCCCTCTACTTGATTACCTTATGGGACTGCGCTTCGCATTGCTGTATTGTAAAGCCTATCTACACTGTTGAGTACTGATAGTAGAGTCCGTCAGATTCGTTATTATTGTGCGATTGCACCCAATGGTTTTCAAACACCCTGTAATAATTCCACAAATTTTCTGTGGGACCAGAAAAGAATAATCAGCAGCGTATCACGTACTAGCTTTATTTTTTTTTTTCTTAACACGGATGGAGGGGTCTTGACTCCCCAGTATTATATCGTCCAAGTATCGGTCGCATGCCTTCTGAACGACAGTCAATTTGTTTCGACTTGCTGTCTCGTTCACCATACAGGCATACTATCAGATCTCGTGACAGCTGCAGTGAAATTACAAACATCAAAGGAATGTCACGAGACATAACCAACGGTTTATATGGGAAATTTTTATATGAACAAAAGAACAAGGAGAAATTAAAGGTTGATTTAACAACAACAACAAAAAAAAAGGCTCGAAAGAACAGAGTCCTTGGTCGAAGTCACTGGTGATGGACACCCGCGTCCTTGGGATCTCCGCGCTAAGCGCACGGCTTTGCGCGAAAGTGTCTCTTTTTCTCGAGAACCTCGATTTCCAGAACGTCTGAGCGAGAGAAAGAAAACAAAACCAATGAACAAATCGAGCGAGAAACGAAACCGAAGCGCGCAGGAGGGGCAGGAAGGTGTCCTTGTGAGCGACCGCTGTGTATCGGAGCTCCGTGAACAAGATGAACAGCCCGGCGATCGCCCGTGGGAGAGATAGACACCTCGTATACACTTTTCGGGCCGTATACGTGTTATTGCGGTTGCCCTGACCTGCCTGTCTGCTTACCAGGCCACGGAGACAGATAAATCACCCCGTATATAGCCGAAACAAGGGACTATGGGAGTGAGACCACCCGGTTGCGTGTTTGCTATAGTGTTCCAGTCCTGGCCAGACCCACGTGTCGGTGATGCCAGGCGTGCTCGACTTGTTGCGCAACGCAATTTCTCGATAACGGAGAGCCTTGTCTGCCGGGTATTTCCTGTCACTTAAAAAAAAAGAAAAAAAGAAAGAGGTGGTATTCTACGGACGTTGTCTGCTGAACTATAAGGCTGAAATAAATGGAAGAAAGAAAGAACGAAAGAAAGAAAGAAAGAAATGAATTAATAAATAAATAAATAAATAAATAAATGGGAAAAAAGGAGGATAATGAGGAGGAGGAGGAAAAGTACAAAGTGAACGAAGACATCACAGGTACAGTCGCGCTCAATATGAGTTGGAACACGCTGGCTCTGCTTAATGTGACCCCGAAGCCTGAACAATGACTTTGACAAACGTTCAATTGTTTTAGAAAGTAGCGCTAGTTCAGAGCGTCTAATTTACCGTTTTTTTTTTCATTTAGGCGCCCCTTTCCTGCGTTGGCGCCATTTTGAGTACAGACGCCATGTCAGAGATCATATTGAGGGCGACCATATACGTTCTGCAATACATCAGAATACAGAAGGATGCTATGAAAAAGCATGGACACGATTGTACATTACATTAATACATCACAATACAAAAGGATGCTATGAAAAAGCATGGACATGAATGTACATTAACGCCTTCTGTGTATATTCGCGTGGAACAACTGTATATTATGCTTCTCGGTAACGTTTTCATGACTGAAGTAATAAAATTTAATTTCTCCTTCTTCATGTTGTTCTATCTCCTTTCCGCATGATTCTGCACGTGAAACGTCAGAGATTATTACGAACTCGCGGCTAATGCGTCGCGCCCACCGTGGTGGAACAGTGGTTATGGCCGCTCGATGGCTTTTCCGCTGGTCGCGGGTTCGATCCCGGTGGTCCCATTTCGATGGAGGCGAAACCGTAGGGGCCCGTGTACTGTGCAGTGTCCGCGGTGCGCGTTCAGAAACCCCATGTGGCCAAAAATTTGCGGAGCTCTCAACTACGGCATCCCCCACAACCTTATCGTGGTTTGGGACTTAAAAACTGCTGTCATTATTGCTGTACGCGTCACGGCCATCTTTACTACTATTCACTCGCTTTACCGAAGCTCCGAGTGCTAGTGCTTCCCGACGCGACCAGGCCCACCGAGCGATCCTTACATTTATGAACCAAACGGACCTGGCCACCCGTTTATAGGCGGTCTTTTTTTTATTCATACTCGTTTTGGTCATTTTTTTCTCTCTTCCTCATCTTCTTTCCCCTTTCTCCCCTGTAATCTTTGTTTCTTCTGTTTCTTCCCTCCTCCCGAAAGAGTGAGCAGGCGTTGTGCCCCTCCAGGTGGCAGTTGCCAGCTTGCTCTCTCACCCTTTCCTCTGTGTCCTTGTGTATCTGTGTATGCAAATCAAATAATAATAATAATAATAATAATAATAATAATAATAATAATAATAATAATAATAATAATAATAATAATAATAATAATATGAAGCTGATTAATTATTATTATTATTATTATTATTATTATTATTATTATTATTATTATTATTATTATTATTATGGACAATATAATAATATAATAATATAATAATAATAATATTGAAGCTGACTAATTATTATTATTATTATTATTATATTATTATTATTATTATTATTATTATTATTATTATTATTATTATTATTATTATTATTACTGCATAGCTGTAGCTTTGCGAGGTTCTATAGTGTCTCCGCGCACACATCTTTAAAATGTACACGCACGTATATGCTCGCGCGATCGTCGCATAAACGCAAACTGTGGAAGTAAGGGATGAAGTACGTGCGCTTAACAAACGAGCAGCTCTGCGAAAAAAACGGCAGCATGTTTCTCTGTATACGATTACACGCTGGTTCAGAGAAGCTTTCTATATATATAAAAAAGAAAGAAATGTAGTTGTCTGCAGTGCCGTAATACGTCTGGTCCCTTGGGAGTACACCTCAACCGCACTGCACCGAATACGATATGGGATACGATTACCCTTGAAGACTTTCTCTGTGGATAGATGAGAGAGCGAAAGATACTCACTCGAAAACCTTGCTCGTTCCACGATAAGCATCCCAAGCAGACAAGGAGGACCTCCCATAGAGATACTATGTATAAAAAGAAGAAAAAAAAAAGAAGAAAATGGACAATGGCCCGAGCGCATCCCATAAAATGATCGGTTTAGGGACGGATGTATTGGCAGACAGAATCGCGCGATAAAAGGATGCGCTGCCGTGAAAGAACGTCCGGTCTTATATGCGGCCTTACAAGGGAGCTTCTCTTCGTGTACTAATGTATACGCTGTCCATGCTCTCGCTGAAATCGTTGCGGTCTTTGGCGCCGCATTCAAGGCACCGCGGGGATTATGCCGTGTTTGGGACTCTTGATTGTCACCAACCCCCGTCGTCCGCCCCCCGCAGCACCTCCATACGCGAGACCTGGGATGAGTGTACATGAATGCGCACGTGTGGGATGCATGCGTGATTACGAGTCTGTTGTGTGCGATGGACATTAGAGTGAATGGACACTAGTGTGAACACGTGTGCGCGCGTGTGTGTCTGTTTGTGTGTGCGTTTTTGTCCACTGCAAGGCTCATGCACATTTGCCCAAATTGTACTCAGCTGTATATATAGGCAAACTTGAGGCAACACGCTGATAGGTCGACACGTGTCTTAGTTAGTCTACTCACGAGTGTAACAACCTCTTTACACAGACAAGTTAACCGCGGTTACGACAAGCCACGGGCTAACCACGTTGAAGCGTGGTTGTAGCGTCAACCGAGGATCGCCGATGTTACTCAGTGATACTGCATTAACGCCGCATGCCTTTCCGCGGTTAACCGCCAAGCCGAAATTTCTAAGCTTGATTTCCTATACAACCGCGGCTACAGGTATAACCGCCATTTCGGGCATCGTGTATCATTAGCGAAACGCGGTCACACGTTACCGGGGTTTAGACTATACTTGTATTCCATGCAAGACGTTTAAAGGTCTCAAGGTTTGTAAATGTTCGAAACATATGGTGTACTGGCTTTTTCCTTAGATAGCAGAAACGTGTGTCGTTTCGCTGTCTCTCTTTCTCAAACATTCCTATTCCATTATGTTCAGAGAGTTTACTTTTCAACTAATGGCAACGTCGAAGGAATGATCTAAAGAACCAGCTTTGGCCAGCCCTTTGGGCCAATGCTGGATTAACCGAAAGACAAATCTTGACAGAAAATAAAAAAACAATCATTTGTTGACATTGTGTAAACTGAAGAACTGAGCCTGAACCAAGACGTCTGCGCCTAAACAACTTGAACGAATAAGTTCTGAACCAAAGAAGTGAGGGATCTTTTGAATCACCACCGATCGCGGTTCACGACCTCATAGTTCTTAATAGAGCGGTTGACTGGGCTAGTTGGTATGGCATACTTGGGTTTTAGCAGCGCGAAAAATGCACAAAAGACAAGAAAGGGACGAGACAAGCGCTGACAGCGCTTGTCTCGTCCCTTTCTTGTCTTTTGTGCATTTTTCGCGCTGCTAAAACCCAAGTACACTCATAGTTCTCGCTATATATTTTTATTTTATTCTATCTTCGGCACCTCAAACAAGTGGGAGAGGTCCCCCGGGAGCTCACTTCTCTCCAACCAGCAATGGGCCGTCCAGCAGGCCCACGAAGCGGCCGCCAGGTATACTCCCTGTCGGTCCCTACGTGGGAGACGCCCGCTATACGCGCTAAGCGCATCCTGCAGGACTAAAATAAAGTTTTTTTTTTCATTTATTTGGCACTTCGTCTTAGCGGCTCTCACGTGCTACGCAACATGACGTGCCTGCTTGCGAGGCAACGACTAACTGAAACAAACAAACGCCTAAACAAAAGCAACACAAATAGGCAGCGAACAAGGCTAGAAAACAAACGCAGAGGAAGAACAGGGAACGCGGGAGGCAAATTTCCTCCCGGAAGTCGGACCGGCGCTGCGCTCGGACCCCATGGGATCCCACCGTGGTGGCCTGGCGCGCCTTCCTGGTTATCGCGCGGCCCGCTGCTGCTGCTGCTGATGTTACGGGGAGCTCCCTGAGAACCGAAACGAGTCCTCTTCCTCTTCTTTTCACTTCTTTACTTTCACAGATCACTTTCTTCCCCTCTTCAACGCGTATAGATTAGTTTGAGACCTGTGAGAAGAAGATGGCGGCATACCGCAGCTGTATAGTGGTAAAGACTAGGGAAGCAACAGGAGCGAAACGAAAGGCAGGGGTGTTAAACAGTTTAAAAGGACCGGAATGCTACCCTACAGTGGGTAAAGGGATGAAGGAGCTTTAAAGATGGAAAGAGAGAGAGATGAGAGCACGCACACACAAAGTCACACACGTGACAGCCGTTATAATTCCAACTGTCCATAATTTGTAAAGTCTGATGACTTTCGAATTGATTTTGTTGTCGTCGTCATGGGCAGCAGCTGGGCCGTAACTACGGTGTGGGGCGAGGGGGGGATGAGAGGGTTCTGACTTCTCCCCATGAAATTTAGTAATGAGTTAACGTTTCGGGTGATGCTGGAACTATCAACACGCCACCACATTCACCACCTATTGCCAAAGCTGGCCGTTTTACTCATAAAGACCCCCTCGAAAACAATTCCTCGGTGCTGCCTTTGGATGTACCCCGGCCGTATTGCATGATTGACGACTAAAGAAACAGTTCTATGGTAGACGCACCCGGATCAAATTGGTTCGTTTAATGAATTCAACGTTTCATGATCTGATCCTTTCACGTCACGATATACAAAAGACTGAAAATATTCGTTTAAAAGCCCAGAACGGTGTTCAGACGTATTTTTTTCTTCTTCTATACCACAAGTGTGCTGTTGCTGCTGCTGATGATTTTCAGTAGCTGAGCATGCTGAGACAGGTTGTTCGAAATTTGTGTGAAAACTGACAGTGACGAAGAAAAAGTAGACGTATATCGTACAAGAGCTGTTTCATAAATGAAATGGCTGAAATGGCTGGACTTTCAGCAAGTGATTCAACTTTGGCCAGGTGGACATACAGACAGACAGACAGACAGACAGACAGACAGACAGACAGACAGACAGACAGGCAGGCAGGCAGGCAGGCAGGCAGGCAGGCAGGCAGGCAGGCAGGCAGGCAGGCAGGCAGGCAGGAAGGCAGGATGGCAGGCAGGCAGGCAGGCAGGCAGAGAGACAGACAGACAGACAGACAGGCAGGCAGGCAGGCAGGCAGGCAGGCAGGCAGGCAGGCAGGCAGGCAGGCAGGCAGGCAGGCAGGAATTTCTGCGTTCAAGCATTCCAAGAAAGACTGTCGTCTTCGAAACGCAGTACCCGCTGTCTTTTCCTAACCATATGCGCGTTACGCATTTGGGCTGCCGAGGGTCGCGCACACGAAGCATCATGGTCACATTGCGGGGGCGGTACCGAAAAAAGAAAAGAAAAGAAAAAAAAAAGCGTCCCCCACCATCCTCAAGGAGAAGATGTCTTGCGAAAAAAAAAAATAAGGAACAAACGAATGAGCAGATGCGCAGAAATAATTACCATATATCCCGCGAGCTCTGCGTTTGACCGTGGGCGCGGCCAGACGTGAAGACGAGCCGAGTGCGTTGTGAAGTCGGACCGGATGAGGGGACCTCTTTGGCGACCGCAGAATCTTAGTTTGTTTCTAGCTTCTTTTCTATTTGCTTCTTTGGCCGTATCTGACTTCCAGCTTCACCTCTGTTCTTCTCCCTGCTCTCTCTCTCTCTCTCTCTCTCTCTCTCTCTCTCTCTCTCTCTCTCTCTCTCTCTCTCTCTCTCTCTCTCTCTCTCTCTCTTTCACAACCTCGACGAACTCGCGAGACATGTTGCGTGACCGCGACATGAATACAACATGACCGTCTCCATACAGCACCGTACGACGCCTTCGCTTCTTATATCCTTCCATATACGCATAGCTGGTGCGAAACTGCGGCTTTTGGGGACGCGACGGTTCGTGTCTGGCGCCTGCTTGTACTGGGCCGCGTGTTGAAAAAGCACAAACGAAAAGAAAAACGTACTACTAAGAACAAGAAAAGTGTGGCGTACGTAGATGGGTCCTTGCGGGCTCTCACTTGGGTGAAGGTCCCTTTTAACCGCTTTTCGCAGAGTTCTGTATTAAAAGGCGTCTTCTACCTATACTATGACAAAAAGAGAGAAACATGTTGATTGATTGATTGATTGATTGATTGATTGATTGATTGATTGATATGTGGGGTTTAATGTCGCACAACCACCATATGGTTATGAGAGACGCCGTAGTGAAGGGCTCCGGAAATTTCGACCACCTGGGGTTCTTTAACGTGTACCCAAATCTGAGCACACGGGCCTACAACATTTCCGCCTCCATCGGAAATGCAGCCGCCACAGCGGGGATTCGATCCCGCGACGTGCGGGTCAGCAGCCGAGTACCTTAGCCACTAGACCACCGCGGCGGGGCGAGAGAGAACATGTCGCCTCTAGAGAAAAGCGATCTGACATGTTATCTTCTCAAAACCCTCAATCCGGTATTTGTACACGTTCCTTTTTTGTGTGTTTTGGACAAAAAAAGAATATCACACTACTCTGTTACTATAAACTCTTGCAGACAGGTTTACAAGTATAAATGTTCTTCTAACAATGGTTTAATGAACTGTTATATGAATTGTGTAACTGTGGCTACTTCTTTGTGTATTATTGTTTTAACATGTGTACAATACTGCTCCTGGTCCGCCTTATTGTCTTGAATGCGTTACGACAACTTGACAGGCGTCGATTTGCCTTTTTGCTGACACTGTATCTTACATGTCTCAACAGTACTCTGTAACTACTTGATGCTATACTATGTAATACCATACTATACTATAATATAATTTATTATAGTATACTTTCCAATGAGAATACAACAGTGCCTCTTGTCGCGCTCAGCTGAGGCTGCTTGTAAGGTGAACTTTGCGAAACCGTTTCCTGCGATATCGCTCGATGATGAAAGCGATCTATAGCGCGATAATCGAGAGTGGTTGGTCGTCCGAACCGATACGCCGGAACCAATTGAGAACAGTTACACAAGTCGTTGGTGTCGGGTTGAATCTCCGAATTAGGGCGAATTTTCTCTTCAATTGGTCAACTTTTCTATCCGAGTATATAGTCTGCAAGGAGTTTTTGGTAGTTTCTCACTACATGAACAGGTAGTCGGTTATCCTTTTCATAGTGACAGTCACACACAATGGCTTGAAGTGTTGTGAACTCAACAACACTTATCGCATAAGGAAGTTGTCTAGTATACAGCGTTCGACGTTTCTAGTTTTTTCGTATACCAGCCTGTCGTTTCCCTTTTCCCTATTTGACTCTCTGTCCGTAATAGTGTCAAATGATCGTGAATTTGATGAAGGCGAAATTCCTTTCATTAGTCGAACTGGCGCGCGGACACCTTTTTATGGCATAAAAAAACTCTTGAATTGGTCGAACTTGTGCATGGAAAATTTAAAAAGCAAGGTACAAGCGATTTACGATTTGGCGGAGCTCGTCGTTTCTTGCATAATGGCCAACGAACATTTCCATGTTATCACTGGTGCTATCGGAAGCAATTGAATAAACTTGTCCTGCGCGTAATCTTGAAACAGAACGATCTGAAAACAATCGCCCAGCTCCTCAAACAATGTAGCATGGTTTGCGTCCAGCGCTGCTATATTCCTGGCTGATACACCCCGAATTCTATGCGAAAAACACAATCGGGACAACACCCGCAATGGAGTTTCCGTGTATCAGACAGCGTATAACTCTTAGTGACAGGTCGTTTCCTAAATCTCTTTCTTTTTTTTTAATTTTTGTCGTGAAACCCGGTTGCAACATGCATGGCGCCACGTGCCCAAGACAGACAATGCTGCTTCGCTGGCGTGGCGCGCCTCACTCGAAGCAGCCTATATACTGTATGTGTGTGGATTTTTCGCGGCGTGGTGACACTAACACACATTCACGTGAGCTTTTCCTATAAGTACAGCGTCTCTCGGAAGTTCCCGAAAACGCGACGAGGCTGCGGTCGTATATTTCACTATAGTTTCACGTATACCTGACGAAGAAGCACCACCCATCTTCTTCCCCTCTTCCTCCTACTTCTACGCACGTGGATAGATGTCGCTACCGCTACATAACTTCATAACAGAGAGAGAGAGAGAGAGAGAAAAGAGGTATTTATATATATACAAAGGGCAAGCTAAAGAGATATGGAAAGCGAGAGGGAGGGCCCGCTACACCAGTTCATAAGAAAACAATCCAAAACAGCAATGAATCAGGGCTACATAGGAGATGTTTCTTGCCGAAAGTGTAAGGTGCCAAGCACACGTCAGATGGGTCGGGGAATCGTCGAAACAGCGGCAGGCATGTGAAGTGTGTTCGCCGACCGCCGTCATCTCTCTAGGTGACCGACGGCTGGGCGCCACTTCAGGGACGCCTATGCATCAGCTCACTCTTTCGGTACAGGTACGAAACCGTGTACCCGCTTGCACATACTATATACTGTTATGCCAGCGAGTCCTCGTCAAACGACCGTGCCTCTGAAAAAGGCAATCTGGGTCAAGGCCAGCCCGCAGTCTGCCTGGCGCGATCACCTCGACGGCGTGAACACGCGCGGCGCTCCTCTGGCCCACGTGCAGTGAGTCAGTTGCGCACGTGACAGCGAGCCGGCGTTCTCGTGCCTGGTGGTCTGACGCATGGCGCGGCGACCCCCATTGGCGGAATCTGCCCGGACGACCAGCGGCGCTTCTGATTGGACACTTTGGTTGGACCCGGTGTAAATAAAAGAAGCCCTGCGGCGCGTCGCGATCGGCGGTCCTATGGGAGAGGCGTCCCCGTGTCGGAGTGCCGACATGTGTAAGCAGTCGCGAGCTGATAAACATACGCTACCAAACGGCTGGTGACCTTCCCGGCGGAGTTGAAAGCAGTGGCGCCTCCGGGGCCGTGTTGGCGTCGCCGTCTTTCGCAACAGTGGTGGCTTCGGCGGGATCGGTCCGTCGTTTCTCAACAGTGGTGGCAGCGGTGGGATCGGTCCGTCGTTTCTCAACAGTGGTTGGCAGCTGCGGGATCGGCCGGCGTCAGCGACATCGATGCGGTGAGTGCCTGATGTTTTCCCCTCAGTTCACCAGACTACTCTAGCTCAGGTTGTAGTAGTTTAGAGAAGGGCTGTGTGAAGCATTCGAGTGAGCTTTGATCGTTTCAAGCCAAGTTGAAGTGCTTTGAAACCAAAGTTAATGCGGAGGTGGTAAACACGGGAGAGTGAAAAATTGCTTGCGCGTCTTGCTAGTAGGCTTATAGTGGGTACGGCAAGTAGATTTTTAACAGGGGCAGACAGCAAGAGGCTAGTGTGAACGATGGAGAACCTTAAAGTGAAGGAACTCATCGAAATTTGTGAGGAACTCGGCATTACTTTGGGCCGTGCCAAACGAAAGCAAGCGATCCTTGAGATCATGAAGGATGAGGGAGTGTCGGCTGAGGAAGTCGATGAGGCCTGGGCGGATATCAAAGCACGCCGCGAGGAGGCCGAAATGCGAGAAGTTCGTGAACGTGAGGTAGCCGAGAGACAGGAGCGCCTAGAGTTGAAACGACTAGAATTGGCAATCCTACAGTGTTCGCAGGCGCCTAGCGTAGCTTCTCCGACGATTCAGGTCAGCGGTTTTAGAATTCGGGACCAACTGCCACCGTTCGTAGTAGGCGAGGACATGGCGAAGTATCTCGTCAAGTTCGAACACGTCTGTGAGCGAAACGCTTTGGAGCGGTCTCTTTGGGCGCGGAACCTGCTAGCTCTTCTTCCCGGCGAAGTGTCCGACGCGATAACTTGCTTGTCGAGGGAAGCGTTTGAGAGCTATGACGAGGTTAAGGAAGTGCTCTTAAGACGTTATAAATTGTCACCCGAGGCTTTCAGGCAAAGGTTCCGGTATGCTGAAAAGGGGAATGAGTCACACGTTGACTTCGCGTTTCGTCTTAAAGCCGATTTAATTGAATGGCTCAAGGGCGAAGGTGTTTATGACGACCGCGATAAAGTGGTGGAATGCGTTGCATTGGAGCAATTCTACCGCTGCATCGAGGATAATGTCAGACTTTGGCTGCAGGACAGACTTGGGGAAGTACAGCTAAACAAGGCAGCAGAGTTAGCTGAGGAGTATTATACTCGCCGAAAGTTGCACAGCAGGGCAGTGCGCATTGAAAAGTATGAGAGAAAAGAAGGCTTTTCAAAGAAACCTGATCAACGGAAACCCGCTCCGCACCGTAATTTCAAAAAGGACCCGTCTCTTACGAAGGACAGTGTAGGGGAAGGGCAAGCAGAAGCGGAGAAATCGAGTGAGGTTTCTACCACACAGGCATTTGAATCGGAAAACAAACGGAAGCCGCTAATCTGCTACAACTGCAAAAAGGAAGGACACATCGCGAGAAACTGTCAGGAAAAGTTTGCCTTCGCAACAATCCGAGAATCAGAAAAAAACCTGCGGTTGTTGGAGCCGTATCTCCAAGAAATTAGGGTGAATGAGAAAACGTGCCGAGCACTTAGAGACTCAGCGGCAACCATGGACGTTGTCCATCCTTCATTGGTGTCTCCGGATAACTTTACAGGAGAATGCGCGTGGATCAGGCAAGTCGCCGAGGAGCAGAGTGTTCGCTTACCAATCGCCACGGTGGTCATTGAAGGCCCGTTCGGTAAGCTTCGCACCGAAGCAGCTGTGTCTGCCGCGCTAAATGATCGTTTTCCATATCTTTTCTCCAACAACTCAGAGCAGCTTCTCAAAGAGCAGGGCAAATCGTTCTTCCCCAACTTAGCGTGCATGGCCCTCACGCGATCGCAAGCGCGAAAGCTTTCGCAGGAGCTTGATCTGGTTCAATGCGGTGAACGCTCAAGTGACCTTGTCGGCGGGTCGACGGAACCCCAGAAAGGAAATTTTCCGCATGAGTCATGTGAGCAGTCACGCGAGCGGCCCGTCGCGGGAGCGGCCGGCGCGGTATGCGCTGGGGGAGACGACGTGGCGCCATTGAGTCAGAGCGAGAGGGTTGCAACGCTCTCGCCTGTAGCGGAAAGTTGGAGCGAGCTGCCGAGAGTTGATCGAGAGACGCTCATTCGAGGGCAGCGTGAGGATCTCTCGATTGAAGCGCTAGTGGAAAGCCAAATTGAAGCGCGAGTGGGAAGCCAGAAAAACGCGGCAAAAGTGCTGTCGAAGGAGCACTACGAGAAATCGGGGAAGAAGCGCGCTTTTGAAGTTGATAATCAGGTAATGCGGCGGCAGCCACCCAAAAGGAACAAGCTTGAGGTTGATTGGGAAGGGCCCGCCACAGTATTATCGAAGCCTTGCGATACAAATTATGAGGTGCAAGTAGGAAGGCGGCAGAACAAAATTTACAACTTGATGAAACCCAATGTTCAATATCAAGCGGTCGTAAATCAGCTGTTGAAGGCTTCAGAGCAAGAGGAAGCAGAAAATTTGAGTTCTAGTGAGGTGATCGAAGGGGGATCGAAAGTAATCCGGGAGCAGATAAACCTAGAGCCTAGCTTAAGTGAAGGAGGACCTGAGAAAGAGAACCTGAGAAAGATTGTTTCCGAGTTTGGGTATGTGTTGTCGGACCGTCCCGGAGACGCGACGGTGGTCGAACACGATATCGAGCTAAGCGGTGAGGAGTCAATCAGTAGCAAGCCGTATCGTTGTTCCCCTGTACAACGTCGAAAGTGTGAGCCGCTCTTGGTGCCGCATAGGTATCGTCGCCTAAAAAGTGGCCAGTTACTGAAGTGGGGCATGTTGCTCCACAGCGCAACTTTGACGTTCGCTAAAGAAAAAAAAAGAAAAGGTAAACGCTAATGCAGGTGCATTGAGCAGTGCGTTCCAGCTAGTAACTTCTCAACCCTTCGGTTTCTGGCTGGCGATTCGGGGCAAAATTTTGACCTCATCACGACCTGGGCTGAGCGCTCTCGTTCAGAGTGATCTCAAGGGGCCAACTTTATGTGGTATTCTAATTCGTTGCGGGGTTGTAATTGTGAAAAATTCAAGTTCTTACTTTAGGAGTCTTTTGTCCCACATGTGCCTCTTGATGTAGAGGGAACGAAATTCCGATAGACACGTAGATAGGTATTTGTTGTTCTATACTTTGTCTGGTGTTCTGTTGGGTGACCGAGGGCACTTGCTTGTGTCGTGTGTTGTCTGTTGTCGAACCGTTCTTAGCAAGTTGCAGAACCATCGACAAGTGCTGAAACCGAAGATGGTCGGAAGAGACGAGCGAAGTTGGCCAGCAAGTTGTGGCGACAAGCCCGTGGAGCTGGGATCCGTCGTCAAAATGGGATGTGTTCCCGGAACAGTCTGGAGCTGTAGTCTCCCCATGGCCCTGGAGGCGAACCTGGAGGGACCTGGCGAACGAGCGCACCTGACATCCGAGCCCCGTGGAAGCAGCTCGTCTTTCCGGTGCATTGTCTGGCGGCGGGGGTGCTGTTATGCCAGCGAGTCCTCGTCAAACGACCGTGCCTCTGAAAAAGGCAATCTGGGTCAAGGCCAGCCCGCAGTCTGCCTGGCGCGATCACCTCGACGGCGTGAACACGCGCGGCGCTCCTCTGGCCCACGTGCAGTGAGTCAGTTGCGCACGTGACAGCGAGCCGGCGTTCTCGTGCCTGGTGGTCTGACGCATGGCGCGGCGACCCCCATTGGCGGAATCTGCCCGGACGACCAGCGGCGCTTCTGATTGGACACTTTGGTTGGACCCGGTGTAAATAAAAGAAGCCCTGCGGCGCGTCGCGATCGGCGGTCCTATGGGAGAGGCGTCCCCGTGTCGGAGTGCCGACATGTGTAAGCAGTCGCGAGCTGATAAACATACGCTACCAAACGGCTGGTGACCTTCCCGGCGGAGTTGAAAGCAGTGGCGCCTCCGGGGCCGTGTTGGCGTCGCCGTCTTTCGCAACAGTGGTGGCTTCGGCGGGATCGGTCCGTCGTTTCTCAACAATACTCACCACGTATATACGCGCATCACCAGTTTCGAGAAGAAAATAAAATGACTGAAAACAAAATCCGCTCGGCGCCATGGAAGAAGACAGCTTGTTTCTCTCTGTTTAGATATATCGTTATGGTCCCTGCTGTAGAACTGCTCTTTCAGAAAAACTGGCAACAGTGGTATTCTATTTGTAATTAAAAATAAGGGAGGGCATACATACATACATACATACATACATACATACATACATACATACATACATACATACATACATACATACATACATACATACATACATACATCTTTAAGAGATAGATAGATAGATAGATAGATAGATAGATAGATAGATAGATAGATAGATAGATAGAGAGATAGATAGATAGATAGATAGATAGATAGATAGATAGATAGATAGATAGCACCGCATCGTCTGCAGACCACCGCTGCATAAATCTCAGGATCATGTCAATCCGTCGCTTCAGTTCAATCTTTCAGCAGCTCGTTCAAATGTCGTGTCGGCGTCATCCATGTCTTTTCAGCATTAAAAAAAAATCTTTCTGCGCAATTTGTTGACCACCCTCGTGCCCTCCTTCGCGCTGCTCAAAGACCACTCCTCTTCGAAAAAAAAAAAGAAAACCTTGGGACGTCAAGCAGCCTCCCATGTTCTTCGTCGTCTCTCCTTGTTGAGATCAAGCAACTAACCTTCGAAGCAGCGTGCAACATGTGCATTTATACATACATGCATGTGCCCTGAGAATATTTCTCGCCTTCACGTTCTTTCTTTTTATATCAGCGTATAATTTTGGGACGTGCAAAAATAAAAAAATATATATAAAAAATCGCGTCCTTGCCTCATGGAGATCGTAGCGTCTACCTCTCGTCATGACGTTCACTACGCTTCTTTTACTCGTGCTTCTTCTTCTTATTATTCATTCTTTATTTTTTCATGCCGATTCCTTTCGTCGGAGAGGTTCGAGAGCCTGCGAGATGCGCATGCCTTCGCTCTCTCGTAGCTGCTGGTGCCGCTCGTCTGCGCAAGCCAAAAAACCACGGCCACTCGTATATGCAGTCCGTCAGTCTTTATTTTTTTTTCCTCGGCAAGATGATTTATTTGCTGACGCGCCGAGTCCATACCGCTTCGCTGTCGTTGCTTGGTCTCGCCGTTTCGACACCCAGTACGGTCGGGATTTCCGTCAGGTTGGAGGACGACATGGAGTCGCGGACGGGGTAAAAAGCTGACGGGTAATTCCAGGCGACCCTGCGAGAATGACGGATTCATCGCGAGAAAGAAAGAAAAAAAAAAGATGTACCTTCCACGCATGTGCGATCGCGTGGTGCGAATATGCCCTTGTATGGGCTCTTCTGGCTGGACCGCTGGCGCCCTATACGTTACGGGTGTCATGTCACGTAAGTGTATGAGTGTCTTTGAAAGCTAATGTTATCATAGCTATGATAACAATATCTGTAGTTTTACGTCCCAAAGAGAGAAAGAGAGAGATAGATAGATAAATAGAGAAGAGAGGCAGGGAGGTTAACCAAGCTTGGCTCGGTTGGCTACCCTACACTTGTGGTGAGGGAAAGAGAGAATAATAGAAAGGAAATAGATATAAAAGAAGAGAAGTACGAAAGACACGGATGAATAGTCAGCTCGAGACTATACACAGTACGGTCTCACACTGTTCTTTCACCAGCGGTCGGGAAGTCTGGTGGTCCTTAAGAAGTACAAGAGGGCTTTCGTGGCTTTGCGCGTATGGGAAGCCGTCTGCCAAGGTCCCAGGATCTTCTCTTCTGTAAGCGTCCGTGAATGATCCAGCTGACAGAGCTTGGCTTCCATAATACGTCGTTCCGACTGGTGGTACGCTGGGCAATGGCATGAAATGTGCTCGAGCGTGTCCTCGCAGGCGCAGACGTTGCGTGCCGAAGTGGTCGCCATTCCTATCGGATATGATTACGAGATACGCCGTGGTGGAGGGCTTCGGAAATATCGACTATCTGGGGTGCTCTTTAACGTGCACTCACATCGCACAGTACACGGGCTTCAACCATTTTCGTCTCCATCGAAATGTGACTGCCGCAGGTCGGTATCGAACCCGCCACCTTTGGGCCAGTGGCCGAGCACTGTTTCCACCCAGGTGGACGTTATCATAACTGTAACCAAAAGAGCGGAATCTCAAGGACTGATATCTTCATTTGACACAACCTTAACGATAACCAGTAGACAATGGAGCCAACGAAGGCGTACGGCGTGTGAATTGTGCTCTTGTAACGGCACTGTTGTAATCGCCTTTCGTCGGCTCAAAAAGCAGTCAAAGCCGTCTCGTGCTGTTTGAGGACTACAGGCCTATGTGAACACCTTTAACTTTTTGTGTGGTGACACCTCTGCATACGCGTCAGCCCATTGACTGACAATTTTTTTTCTCTTTCTCTTCTCTTTCCTCTCTCTCATCTATATGCCCCCATCCCATTCCCCCAGCGTAGGGCAGCAAACCGGGCATGTGCCTGGTTAACCTCCCTGCCTTCTGTCGTGTTGTTCTTGTCCCCCCGCATTGTTGTAATCGTGGTGTAAACGTGAAGAAAGTAGAGTGTAAGAAAACGCAACTTGACACCGACAGAGGTCGAGCCTGCAGCGACCCTCGGGTGACGCACCCCATGGACCGAGTGAACTACGGCGGCGGCTGGGCTCCCGTCTATTTATGAAGTCGCAAACCTTTGGGTGTTAGTCAGCGCCGCTTGCAGCCATGACGGCCAGTGTGGAGCTCTCTTTTTCTTGCCAGCTGACGTCACGTGGCACCTGATGCCTACAAAGAATCACACATACGGGTAACTCCCTGAACATAATAACTCCTGCTACTCTTTAAAAGTTTTCAGGTGTGATTGAAAGCCGATACTGACTTCCTTTCTGATTACATAATCAAGGTATTTTGGTCGCATTGCATTTTGTGACCAAATAAGTGAACACAGCCTCTCTTCCGAATAGGAAAGAAACCCTGCGTTAGTGGCGTGCGGCAAACTGAATAGAAATGCGATGAAATTTCTATAGCAACATCGGGAAGAAACCTCGTTGTCCACGGAAGACAGTACGTGTTGTGTAGAAATGTACTTAGATTTGCATAACTTCAGTGAGGAACCACGTATTGCTGTTGTGGTGGCGTACCAGTATAACTTTTAACTGCGAAACAGTTTAAGGGACCGCCCTGTCGCCGTCTCGTGCCTCGCGTTGGAGCTGCGCAGGTGGCACGTTTGACGCACATAAGCCGACGAGGCTGCACGTTTGGAACGCTAAAGCATGTTTGCAGGTGAACGACAACGTCGAAGATCTAGTTTGTCTGTCAAGCCAGAGTAGTGGTGGCGAAAGGTCAGCTTCGGGAGTCCGAAGCAGACTCAGGGAAGCCAAAGTCAAGCTCTGGGCGTCAGACGCATCGCATGCACAGCATCAAATGGCAGACGAGTAGAACTGTGACCACAGAACAGAAAAATTGATGATTATGGGACTTATGAGGTAACCAGAACATGAGAACAGAAAAGTGCGTAGTATATCACGTTGCCAAAAATAGCAGATGAACCCAAGAACAGGACACTAATTAACGGAAAAGATCCGCAAACACAGAAACACAACAGGAAAACAGATAAACAAAAGAACACAACACTGTAGGTGAACGCATGAGCAGAACGGGGAAGAACAGAATTGAGATGGTAAACACAAGAAGAAAACACAAGGGAACACAGAAGAATAAATTAGTGCAAAAACAAGGTACACATGAACAAACACAGATCAACACAGGATCAAAGCAGTAAAGAAGGGATGAACACAAAAGAACTCTGCCCCGCCGCGGTGGTCTACTAGTAGCTAAGGTACCCGGCTGCGGACCCGCAGGTCGCGGTATTGAATCCCGTCTTCGGCGGCTGCATTTCCGATGGAGGCGGCAATGTGGTAGGCAGGTGTGCTCAGATTTGGGCGCACGTTAGAGGATCCCACGTGGTTGAAATTTCCGGAGCCCTCCACTACGGCGTCTCTCATAATCATATGGTGGTTTTGGGACGTTAAACCCCACATATCCATTGTACACAAAAGAATGGAAAAGAGTCGGAAAATACCAGAAGAGAGGAAACACAAGAACGGAAAAGACGAACACAAGAACGGAACACAGAAGAACAGAAAAAACTTGATAAAGAGAAGAAAAAACACAATAAAAGCAGACAAACACAAGAAGACAATAGAGAAGAGCAGGTAAATACAACAACAGGTAAACACAAGAACAGAGCAGATGAATACAAGAACAGAACACAAAAGAACAGAAAAGTTCAGATAACCAGAAGATCAGAACACAATAAGAGCAGAAAAGCACAAGAATAGAACAGAAAAGATCACGAAAAGCAGATAAACACAAGAACGGACCATAAAGAAGCAGATGAACACAAAAACAGGATAGAAAAAAATCAGATAAACAGAAGAAAAGTAGAAAAAAAGAGCAGATAAGCACAAGAAAAACACAGGTCAATCAATGTTTCGCAAATTGTACAGGTTTCACATCGGGGTGGAACTGACTCCAATTTTTTTCCTTTCTCGGGCATGGGTTGTTTGTTAGTAATCTCCCGCCTTTTTCAGGGTCTTCACGATATGTCAACTTGCTCGTCTTTTCTTTTTTTCTTCCGTTATTCTCTCGTATCCGACGTGCGCACTTTTTCGCATTTCGGCCGCGTTTGTCTTTAAAAGAGCTGGCCGGGCCATCTCGACTGGTCGGCCCACGCGCCTTCTTTTAAAAGCCGCCCCCGTACGCACCGACGCTCGCTCTCTTGCGGAGTTTCGGCACCACGCCAAAAGAGGGCGTCGTCGTCGTCGTCAACGTTTCGGTCCTCGCAACCTTCCTGACCGCGTTCACCCTTCCCTTTCCCCGCCTCCCGTGAAACCCCTACGCTGTAAAGAACAATGGCAGGCTTCCAGGCTGTTCTTTCGAGCCACTTTCTTCGTTGCAATTCGATGCTCCCTTTTTTACATTTAAACTGGCGATTCTTTTTCTGATGTTCGTCTTTGGAACGGGCGATGTGGTTTTGTTGCTTCGCTCTCGTTTTCGAAACCACTTTAGTTCTCTCTCCCTCGCTTTCATTCGTTCGCAGCCTTTCCGTCTTCTTCGCTGCAACAAGGCGTGGAGATGTAAGCGCATCGCGGCACTCTCACCCGTCCGTCCGCAATGCAAGACACGATGTAGCCGGCGCGTGCCACAACTCGTGACGTGTGCCGCCGGCCACCCCGTAATTTTTGGCCTCGTCTTCTTCGCTGCGCGGACCCCGCCAAAGTATGCGTATTTGTGCTTGGCTCGCGTTACAATACCGTATTTACTCGAACGTAACTCGGGTTTTTTTTTTTTCGTCAGATTTTCTGCTATCTATACAGTCGACCTTCGAATTATAAATTGAATACTGAAATTCTGTATATTTTTTTTTCTGGGCCCAGTGAAAATTCATCGTTCGCGTTACGATCCCATCGTAACGGCACTACGATCGAGTAAATACGGTATACACACTCACGCACGCAAACATGTACTTACACATATATACGTAATCTCCGGCAGTGGAACCGAAGAGGCCACATATGAACTAGAGCTCATGCAGCGCGACAAAAAGATCATTAAGGAAGAAAGGCTATTACAAATGGTCGCATTTGAAAAGGTGAAGTGAATAGGAAAGCAAACATACGCACAGATATTGCTGTGGAGGTTGTATTGTACTTCCATCGTGCTGGTCGGGCTGAAAAGCGTTTTCGTCGAGGTGCTGAGGAAAGTTAGGCTTGATTATAATGCGTAAAGCGCACATGGAGTTCCCAGGTGAATGAACGCATTTTTTTTTTGTTTTTCTGTTTGTTCAGTAAACAGATCTTCGAAAAAGTGGATCGTCGTATTTCATAGCTATCTCGGACATGCATCATTGACTACGGTGTCTCTGAGAGCTGGTTGGAAGAGAATAACAGAAGAAGAAAACCCGGAGAAACACAGGGTATCTGGAGAATTAGACAACTCAACTGAGGATTAGCCCAGAATCACGCCTCGCGAAGAATGCGGTGTGTTACGACAGCTTAGCATCCATCATAAGGTGCACGCCGTCACCAGTCAAGCATCTGTGCCAATGACGTACCCAGCACACTCACAAGTACACCGCCACTAAGATAACCTCCAACAGTGGAGTTATTAGCATCGGTACAGCACTAATGTGGTCACCCCTCACAGTATCTGTGCCAGGGAACATGTCAGTACCGTTAAAGCATACCAGTTTTTAGGTGCGAAGCGCCTTAAGGCGTGGGTCTGTCTATACCTTGCATATATGTAGTAGTACGTAGCTACCGGTGGCACATACCCGCTCGAGAGCGGGTATGTGCCACAGGGAATGCGAGATGGGACATGGCGGTACTTGGAGTGTTCAGTAGATGGACGCACGGATGGATGGACATACAGAATAGCAGACGGACGGACGGATGGATAGACGTGCGGACATGGACGGATGGACGCACGAAGAGACGGCCGGACAGATGGATGGACGGACGCACGAACAGATGGACGGACGCACGGATGGTCGCGTGGATGGTCGCGCAGACGGATGGAAGCAAGAACGAAAAGACGGATGGAAGCATGGACGGGCTGACGGACGCTTCGACCCACTCATCCTAATTCACTCCGTGGATTTGTTGTGATTTTGTATCGCTTTCTGTGCCTGTCCCACTTCAGCGGCCAACACCCTACAGCCACTACCCAATATATTGACACCAGCATAGTTATCAGCACCTCTACTGCCATCAGCCGAGATAGCATTGCCAATACCGCTACCGTTACTAGTACAGTGCCAGTACAAATACAGTCACCACTCGGGAAAACGAAACTATACTAAAATTAGCCACAACTGCGCACGTCCTAAAACAAAGCACGCATCTACGAGTGCTATAAGTTTAATTAACTTAAGCGTGCACCAAGTTATCTTTGTGTACCTCCTACGGACACCGCTTTATCGGCAGGCTAGCTAGCTCCTATTGTGTCTTCTCCTTTGCATTGTGTGTTCGCTCTCGCAAGCCTTCCACTATCACTGACCCTTCATGAATGGTTGTTTAGTATCTCTTAGCCACTTCCCACGTCTCGCTCTCTGGATTTCGTACCCACCGGTTGTGCCCCCGCGATCTCTGACGACAGCGCAGCTCTGGCCGACTGGCTCGCCCAACGCCATCTTCTGCCGCCGACAAGAGCTCTCGCTGAGTGGTGCCCCGTCCTCGGACTCCTGCGACCGCGTCCATCTTTCCTATCTTCTCCTCCTTCCGGACGTCGCTGCCCCTGCAACACGCTCTCTCCTTCCCCCTCTCTCTATCTCTACACCTTTTAATCCTATTCTTTTGAATCCCTCCTTACTCCCATCCCTCGTGAGCTACTGTTGAGGTGTCGCACTCTGATGCGGACAGTTACGGGGCTCACGTTTATCTTCCTTGCTCTTTAATAATCGCATAAGCCACTTCCCACGGGCAACCACTTGCCTTTCCGGTTGTATACACTTTTGCTTTGGTCAGGCGCTTCTTTTGAACCTTGTGTTTGAAACGCGTAAAGACGCGTAATCTTGAGCCCTGGGTTGTCGTATGCGCGATCTCCTGGTTTAAAGCGTTGAGACATGTGGTTAGGTGGTGCTTAGGGCAGCTGTAGACCGCTTCGCATTCTAGATCACACTTGTGGGTGGCCTTGCATTTGAGCAGCAATGAAATGCGATCGCGCACGTGTCTGCTGACCTGTGCGAAATGAACTTCTCGATGCTTAATGTCCAGTTTATTTGAGCTCACTTCATAAGCAAGGCTCATTGTCCGACGCGGTGGAGCTGTGGTTATAAACATGGCACTCGGCTTCTGGCCCGAAGGTCGTGTGTTCGATCTCGGCTGCGGCGGTGGAATTGACCATTTGCGGGAAAACCACTGCGCATGAGCAGTAACCGCACAGGTAGCGTTCCTGTACAGGGCGTTTTGGTTTTGGTTAAAAACATCAGCCTGGCGTTCCATCAATATGACCCTTAAGTACGGCTGAACGCTGCCGTTTTCACGAAAACACCGGAACCTCACGACGGTGCACAAGCCGTCCTCAGTGAAAACCTATAGTTAATCGACAGACATTTCAAGGTTCAACTTCAAGGGTAATAACATAAGTGTTCTTCTTAAAAGAGCAGGCCGTAATGAGCCCTGGCGAACCGTCCGGAGGTAGCGGAGTTGCATGTATCAATTCACTTGGTTATTTCTCAGGCTGACAACCGCGAGAATTCCTTGGTTTACACCGGGTGTATACAAACGTCAACAGAATGTTTTTTCTCCTTTACCGTCTTCTTTCAGTAACGGGCATGCGTTTTTGGTCCAAAGCAACAAAAAAAGCTTTCAACCAAAAGCGAATCTTTCCTGTTTACACGACCGGTGGCCTTCCAAGGGTCCCTAAATGGTTTTGGGAAGTAAAGCCCCATTACGGCTCGATTATTATTATTATTATATTATTATATTATTATTATTATTATTATTATTATTATATTATTATTATTATTATTATTATTTCCAGCAGCAGCGAGGTTTACTACAGGAAATGCTGCTACAATTCGCTTTACTGCAGAATAATTTACAAGCTGCGTTTGCTTAGCGGCTGTGAAGTTCCTGCTGACCGTGAAAACCCGGTTTTTGCCGTTCCTTCATGGTGAAGGTAGCAGTTCTGCACAGGCATAGATAGCGTTAAAAAAAAAAAAAACACGAAGGCGAATAAACACGATTCACGGAGGAGAAAGATGTCATTAGCCTTCCAGTAGCTTTAAAAGCGCATGTACAAGGTGCAGTAACAAATGCGGCTGTGCGCTGAGATTGAGTGCAAGACGGTGCTGTTGTTACATCAGAAGATAACCAGTTACCCAGTGATATAGCGGGCCCACGATAAGAAGGCAAATATAGTAGAGAGAGAGAGAGAAAGAGGGGTTGAGGAAAGGAAAAGACGCAACTTCTGCCGCCCTAGCTGGTAGTAGTATACGGGTCAGCGCCCTGAATAGAGTAGTTAAATTCCCGCGACGTGCGAGATTCTGTTTGCGGTACGATCTTCAGCTTGAAACACGTTTGCATGCACTCTCAGCTGCGCACCCGCACTCACAGACCTTGACGATTCGTCACTCGTCTCGGCTCACTCGCGCACGTGTCACGAAGAAGCGAACAGGCTAAATCAAGGCTGTCGTACACGAGAACGCGAACGCCTTCACGCATCGCAACGCCATCACGCCGCAGCCGCGCATACAAGCCCGCGACCTGCTTCCTCTCTGATACGCTCGTCGAAGCGTTCGCCTGTGCGGCTTTCGCCTTGGTAATACCAACGCCGACTAAATTTCAAGGCCGAAAGGCTGCCGCAGTGACGTCAGAGGGTGGGGGCCCAGTTACGCCGCGAACGCGGCGGAAAGCCTGCGTTTCGTTCACGTTTTAGGAGAACCAACGCTCCCGCTCTCGCAGCTGCTGCGGCTTGATTGGGCCGAATAAAAGACGTGGAAAAAAAAGTCTTACTGAGCATGCTCAGTTGGGCAACTGGGCCCCCAACCTCTGAAGTCACTGCGGCAGCCTTTCGGCCTTGAAATTTAGTCGGCGTTGGTAATACATACGTTCGCTTTCCCTCGACGAAAGAGATGTATACCACCGCCGCCTCTGAGAATCAAAAGTGACGGTGCTCGGCGATGAGACAAAAAAAAAAAAAACGAGAAAAGAAAAAATTGCCCGCAGCTTCCCTCGGGGGAACACTGAGGAGGATGCGGAGCATATAATTGGTTAACGGGGTGTTAAAGTGCGACTTACTTGGGTCGATGGCTAAATTGGTTAACGTGGTTGTGAAATGGGGTGTTAAATTGCGACTTACTTGGGTCGATGGCTAAATTGGTTGTAGGAGGGGGTGTTAAATGAGTGAACACGTACACGCGTATGCGAAAGGGCGGCGCTGGTCGAAGGGACGTCGATCATTGTGTTTGTGGATTCGTTGGAATTCATTTCACCGCGACCTTGGACGTCGACGCGCCGTACAAACCAACCGACGAGCGGCAACTGAGCGAGCGAGCGCCGACCTTGAGTATATATACAGCGCTACGGCGCATGCACTGTCAGCTGTTGAATGTTCTCGAAGGAGAAGCGCGCGCGCGGCACAGATGGCGACGGCGCGACGGCGCATGCGCTGTCAGCTGTCGAATGTTCTCGAAGGAGAAGCGCGCGCGGCACAGATGGTGGGTGACGGCGCGACGGCGCATGCGCGCGCGTCAGCTGTCGAATGTTCGAGAAGCGGTGCGGACGGCGCGGACGGCGCGGACGGCGCACTACAAGGCGAGTGTATAAGATGCTTCCGCATCTAAAAGGAACGAGTGGATAGCGCGAACAATGATAAAACGCATCCGTGGCCGGGGTCAGGGAGGACACGAGGAGAAAAATCGAAAATAAAGAAGAGGAGCGGTCCTGGTCCACTAATGCGGTCTCGTCGGAAATTGCGCAACAACGTCGCCGCACGCGCTCCCGTTGTATTCCGCAAGATTTAAGGGGTGCATGTGGGGGGAGGGGGGGCGCTATAGAGCAACGCTTACCTTGAACCGCCACTCCCGCGTTGATAAATACTCACTTACCAACCGTCGCTGATATCAGCTGTGCGCCATAGTGATGAAGGCTCCCGCCACAAGCCACCGCAATGCGCTCTTCACTTTTAATATTCGCGAGCCTCTCTTAAAGAAGACGAAAAAGAAAAAAAAACAAATTAAACCATCTTCGCAAAGGGAACCCTGATGGGATGCGAAGCAGCAGCGTTGCGCACGGACGCGATAAGCGTTCTTGACTCGCGCCTCGTCTGTGTCGTACTACCGCTGGCGACGCTTGCGTTCGGCTACCCTGGCTCGCGCATCGTCGGTTTCGTAGGCGCATGTGACGCCGCCACTGGTGAACGCGATCGGCTTCGCTAACCCTCGCAACGCCGGCGACGGCTCGGTTAGGCCTAATCGCTTCGGCGGGTGTTTCGGCGGGTGAAGGAGCGTCGTCTTCCGTTATCCTTTCCATCGCGGATAAGCGAGCCGAATGAGTGTTACCACTCGATGTGCGCTCGAGTGTTGCGAGCGGTAGAGAAGGTGAATCGAGGGAGAGGTGACTAGTACAGACATGTTTCAACGCGTACGTTAGGCGCGCGTCAGGTTTATTGCGCTTGAACCGACGAGTCGGTGGTGTCGCGAGTGGTGGTCACGGTAGTGACAGGTGTTGCGGATGAACGGACGAGGCGGCAGCTGCGGCGAGCGTTATGCAGGCTAGGGAGAGAGTTACGTCAGCGCGCACTGCGAGAGAAGCGTCACCTCAACGCGCAGCTCTGGTGTCGCCTACTTGGCTCCGCCCCAACACCTGCGGTGAGAGGAGCGAGTTGCGGCGCGTTCGTACGGACGCACGGAGGGACAGCGTTACATAGGCTAGTCAAAGAGCTGCTTCGCATCTAAAAATTATGCAATCTCACTCTAATGGGAACCGTGTGTAAATGCGAAGCAGTGGGTGCTAACGCGCACTGGTGATTAAGTTGACGCTGGCGCTCATCGCGGGGTTGCGTAGTATTGAAAATTAGGGAGGCGCAAAGCACGCAGGGATGGTCCGTTGTTTTCTACTGACACATACCAATCACTGCTAATGGGAAGTGAGATACAGAAGCCTCCGATTGGACACATAGACTGGCAGTCCGCTTTTACTTAACGTGCACGTTGCGAATTTTGTTGTTCAAAAACGCACAGAAATCTTTCATCGGAACTAACTTTGAGGTCACAATCCAGTGCCTCCACATACGGAGTGACCATTGAAAGGCTTTGCAGCGTGAGCAGTTGGTATTCAACAACAAAAAAAAATTTATGCTGAGGTTCACAGCGACTTCGTGACGTACTTCCATCACGGATGTGACGTTGTAAAATATTTACTAACAGATTGCAAAGAAAGAAAGGGTGGCGCAGTGGGGCGTTGACGAGTGACCTCGCGCTCCTCAGCTCGCGAAGCTAATGACAAAACCCACAGAGCGACGCTTGTCCACGTGTTAACAGCAAGCCATATATATACACCATATACCGCGGGCTGTATTGAGAGCTCGGAAATTTCAGCGCGTTTTCGTAATTACTAGTACACACATTTGTCTAATCTTCGTACTTCTGGCCTGCTTTTGGCTTCGTGTGTGTTCGTGTGGCTTGGAGCTGTTTTCTCACGAAACAAAAATAAGCAAATGTGTTCAGCTCTTGCGCTTCACCACCTCATTTTTTTAGACTTACCTTTCCCAATCGGGTCACGAAGTTCAAAAGGGTTGATTTTTTCTTTCAAAACAAAACCGAAACAGCAATAAACGAAGCCGCAAGTACGATTCGCCACCCATAAGTACGAAGACTAGGCAAATGTTCGTACTACCCATGATTCCCATGGTCGCTGAACGATCGCAGCGACAGAATGCCCTCGAGTTAATTTTAGGAAACTCTATGGCTATGAGGACGCGTTTCACTTTCGTGTTATACCGATTCTTATGAGGAGTGATCAACCGCGATTTTTCAATCAAGAAACTCGCTAGCCGATGCTGCCTGCGTCGGCGTCGCGAGGCGAGAGAGGGGGAGCGTAGGAAAGGAGAGAGAGGGGTGGGGAACGGGCATGCTCAATGGTGTTGTAAACGCCGCGGGGAGAGTGCCTAAAGGAGAGGGGGGAGCGAGCTTAGGTTAACAGACGCTCCCTGCGTCCGCGCTGCGACAGGAGCGAAAAGAGGTTGCGCATGCGTAGTGGGAGTACGGATGCCGACGTCGCGGGACGTAGGCCCGAGCAAGAGCTGCTTCGCATCTAAAGAACCTGCAGAGTTTGAAACGTCACCTTGTGTACTACCGTGCAATATTGCAGAAAGGAGGTTATTCTTTTCGCTTTTACAGATGGTTTATCCACAGTCTCTGTTTATGTTATACCTCCTCTTCTCACCGTCTCTCGTGCTTTCCGGCCACCTATTCAACGAAAATAAAGGTTATCTGGGGCCCACGCAGGCTATCACATCCGCGCCGGCTCCCTCCCTCCCTCACTCACTCACTCACTCACTCACTCACTCACTCACTCACTCACTCATTCACGTGCCACAAAACACACGCAACCACTTCGGTGGACCCTCTCAGCGGTTGCTGCAGTCACCGCTTAAAAAGTAATAACGTCTTATTGCGCATGAAGGCGAAGAAGAGTGCAGGCTATACAAATCGCAAAACCGAGATAACGATTACAGCGCTCCCGCGCGGTGCAATCCCGCGCTTTTTCTCTTTCTTAGGCCAGCTGGTGCGTAGAGTGCGTGCGCTCTGTTCCGTTAGTGCGGAAAGTATACTATAACCTTTAACAGGTCCAGATAATTCACCCGATGTCTCTTAATCTCGCTTGCACTCTCAATGCGTGACCCTATATACTGCTGGAGGAATAGCTTGCGTGTTCGGAGTGTTATATATGCAAGCATGCGAGGCGGACGGGGAACGGATGAAGGGCTTTTCGCGTTGCTGTTGTTGTCTCGAGTCTCGACTTATAGCGTCTGCGAAGGTCTTCGTCTATACTGCGTAAACTTCAACGTCGCGCCTGCGAGGAATTCTTTTTCTTTCTTTCTTTCTTTCTTTCTTTCTTTCTTTCTTTCTTTCTTTCTTTCTTTCTTTCTTTCTTTCTTTCTTTCTTTCTTTCTTTCTTTCTTTGCTAAAGAGGGACACCTTTCTTTTGTTCGAATACAGGGAACTGACATGGTTTCCGACCACTTAGCTTTTTCGTGTTTAAGCCCGTCTTTGCGGCTCGTGCAAAGGATATCTGTTTATCCCCAACGCTCTTGCATGGCTGTTCTCCGTTTTCGTTTTCTTTCGAGTTATGAAGAGATTACTGCTATGTGCCCGCATGTTAGCGCAGATATGAATCACCTATAGCTAGCGTTGAAGGTTAAGTATACTGGGCGAAATGATGAGGAACAAAGCAGTCGTATGTGCTTTCTGATAACCGCAAAATAAAGGAACCCATGCCGGAAACGCTAACGCTATTCCAATCTCTGAGCGTTCCTCTGGGTGAAAGTTGTATTAAGTCCAGTTCAAGATGCCGACACCTCCATAGCTCCATAGAAAATTACTTGGTACGCTGTTCTGCTACGCCGCACGGTCGCTCGTTGGTTATGCGGGGCGTAGCTTTGTCATGTAAAAGTTCGTGGTTTCGATTCTGGTATTCTTACAAGAAGCGGAATCTAAGAATTCTCCTATATAATGTGTATGTGTTGGGCGCCAAAACAGGAACCTGTAGGGGTCAACGCTGCAGGGGCGTAGCCAGATATGTTGTTCTTGGGGGCCACCTCCTTCTCCTTGATCTCGGGGGGGGGGGGGGGAAGGGTCACTTTTTTCAAAATGGTCCCTTTTCGCTCTGTGTGCCATGGGCAATAAGAATTTCGGGGGGGGGGGGCACGGAGCCGGTGTGCTACCTTTGGCTATGCCTCTAGTCTGTCTGCTGCTTTGCTTCATAATGGGATCGTGTTTTTCCCATGTCACATCTTATAATACAAATAATTGGAATTATACTGCTACATAGAACACACTAATCTCGGTTTATTGTTCATTTCCTTGCGATTGCACCGAGGAGCAGAGCGGTGTCTTTGATAGCTGTTCATTTCCTTGAATCGTACCTTGAAACAGAGGGGCAGTAAAATGCAAACTCCCCCCTTCCCCTCACCACGAATACCTCCTCCTGGCACTGTATTCTGATCATAAGAGAGGGAGTCGAGAATATATGGTGAAGGGGAAATGAAAATCTTTCTTTTCCCCTCTCCGTTAAGGGAAAATCTGGGCACGCCTATATCGATGAGCAGTCTAGAACAGGAAACCTCACGAAGATTATAGAGCTGCTGAAAGTGTCCAGCGCGACCCTTTGCTGGAAGAACTCGGGTGAAGGTCGAGTGATACGTGAACCAGCTATCGCAGAATATTCCTGCGCGCTTCGGGGAAATTTATTGCTCAATAAAATGATTGGCGAAGCAATATAACGGCAAATACTTGCCCTCTTGATGAATACTGCGTGATAGGGACGTCATCTTGCATTGTTTACGAAAATCACTGTTAGCTGTTGGAAAACAAGCCCTGCCGTGGTGGTCAAGTGGTTAAGGTACTCGGCTGCTGACCCGCAGGTCGCGGGATCGAATCCCGGCTGCGGCGGCTGCAATTTCGATGGAGGTGAAAATGCTGTAGGCCCGTGTGCTCAAGTTTGGGTGCATGTTAAAGAACCCCAGGTTGTCTAAATTTCCGGAGCCCTCCACGACGGCGTCTCTCACAATGATATGGTGGTTTGGGGACGTTAAACTCCACTTATCAATCAAACAACAATCAATCAATCAATCAACCAATCGATCGATCAATCAAGCTATTAAAAACTATACTCTAAATTTGGTTCCGGCTCTCTTCTATGTGCATTCAATTCGGCCTCATAAACGTATACTGTTGGTGATATACACAACGCCAGCCCAGTGTTCCGTGGTGTCGATTTGATCTTTCTACTGTGTATTTCTTCCTGTTGTTTGTGAAACGAATATAGGGGCCTTCTTGCTACACAACACGTTCGCTTGCGTGGTAATCAGATTGTGGTTACAGATTAACGGTACGGGAGTGTGTGGCTGGTTATGCGTTACAGCGATACGAAAACCAACGGACCTCGGAGCGAAGATTTGTGTGGCTAGACGGAAGGTTCATCCATGCATACTGGATTGAACGTGTGTGGTGTCTCCGTGCTTCGATTGCATGTATAGCGCGTTGCCTCGGTGATAGTGGTTCGAGGTTTAGAAAAATATTAATCCCTGCAACCGATATAAGGGACTGCGGGAGGAGCGTCGTTAGGGGAGGATATAGAGGGGGTATATAGGTATAATATAGTGGGAATGGTATAGGTCACCTTATCGAGATACGGGCCCGTGCCCTCTACACCTATAGTGCGCTAAAAAACGTTCGGCTGAGGCTTCTATTGCGATGTCACCTCTTGCACGTGAAACTGTACATTGCCGTGTAACTTTCTTTCTTTATTTGCTTCAGTTTGTTACAAGCTTTGTTTTCATTCGTTCATTCTTGTTCAGAGGTAACCCTTTTCTTTTTTTTTGTGCTGAAGAACTGATAGAAATGGAGTAGCCGAAGAAAATGCAAACCTCGCCCTCGCCACACCATGTCACTGTATGAGAAGGAAGAGAAAAACGGAAGGACGGCGGCTTAACCACATTTTTAACATAACATAACCTAACGTAACATAACATAACACAGAAAACATACCAGAACCTCTGCATTGAATGTGAATTCTGTACCACGTTGATTGATTGATTGATTTGTGGGATTTAACGTCCCAAAACCACGATATGATTATGAGAGACGCCGTAGTGCAGGGCTCCGGGAATTTCGACCACCTGGGCTTCTTAACGTGCACCCAAATTTCCTGCACCACGTGGCCAGCGCTGCGGTTCTTTACTACTGGCATCATGGTTTTTACAGCGTGAAGTTTGCGTGAGTCAACTGGTCTACGGCACGACAAAGAGACGAAGGGAAGCGTTGCCTTTTTTTTTGTCTTTCCGCTTATCGGTTACTTCTCTTGAAATCGAAAAAAATGCTGCAGTCGTGTCACTTTTACTCGCGATTGCGAGCGTCGATCGGGCGTCAAGATATCTAAATTTTCTCAATCGTAATCGTAGGACAGACAGACAGACAGACAGACAGACAGACAGACAGACAGACAGACAGACAGACAGACAGACAGACAGACAGACAGACACGCGGACAGACAGACAGACAGACAGACACGTGGACAGACAGACAGACAGACAGACAGACGGACAGACAGACAGATAGACAGACAGACACGCAGACAGACACGCGGACAGACACAGATGAACGGACGGACAGACGGACGGACAGACAGACAGACAAACAGACAGACAGACAGACAGACAGACAGACAGACAGACACAGACGGACGGACGGACAGACGGACAGACAGACAAACAGACAGGCAGACAGACAGACACAGACGGACGGACAGACAGACAGACAGACAGACAGATAGATAGATAGATAGATAGATAGATAGATAGATAGATAGATAGATAGATAGATAGATAGATAGATAGATAGATAGATAATTGAAGTGGAGTTCAGGTGAACCAGAGGTCACCACATCCGGTTCGCTACATAGAGGCAGTGCAAGAGTGACGCATAAAGAAAGAAAAGAAACAGTACACAAACGCACCTATACATATCGTAAGTCGCAACCTATCGCTTCTGCGACAGACGCGTTTCGCAATTCGAACCTCGGTCGTTGTTGTTTTCTGTCCTTGTTTTCTTCTTCCGGATGGCCTTTCTTCCTTCCGTGTACATCGCGCCGTCGCTTCCGCAAACGTCGAGAACGCCGATGATGACAACCGGTCGCGTGCAGGTAACATCGGCTACAACGAGAAGAGCAACGACGCACAGAAGCATGGGCGACGGAAGAGCAAGACGTTGTCGACGGCTGGGAGAAAACTCATTTACATCACAATCGAGCGCGAGCCTGACTGCGCGTCCCCTCTCACTCTTCGCCCCCCTCACCCTCTCCACCCTCCACCGCACTCGATTTCTTTTCTCGTGCTCTGCATCGCGCTTCCTTCGTACTGCACACGTTTGAAAACTGCCTTTTCTTATGTACTCTATTTCGGTTGCTGATCTTCCTGTTGGCTTTTTCTCCATCACCTGTTAAGGCGTGCCTTCAAATAAAAGCCGGACCATTCTTCTCTTTCATGTCTGGAAGAGTAGTTATATAGGTACCCCCTTTTATAACCACAAAGTATCACGTGACGGTTCTTTGACTATGGCAACGCGCACGTCATTTCTTGGGCTAACCTGTCGCGTTAATGTCTAGTGGACCAGGTGTGACAAGTGGGGTTTGCCCGTATCATGTGTGAGGGCATATCTGTGAATGATGCCCATAACCGTTGTCATGGATTTCGAACAAAAAAGCTCGCAGGAAAAACACCTTCGATGTCATAATTCCGGCGTACATTGACGAAATCTGGGCACGCCGTAAGGGGGCTACTCGGATTAATTTGGACCTACTAGAAGATTGATTGGTGCGCGCCATAGTCTAAGCACGCGGGTCTTCCCGCATTTTCAGCCGGCAGTCGGAGCGGCGAATGTCAGCAAATAAAAACTTACCTGCTGACCTACCACGGGAGGTCGTTAAAATAATAATATAGCTTTGCCGGCAATGCCGTGCAGTTCAGCGTAAGGTATTGTCGTTCTCTGTAAACGCACCCGTGGCTCGCTGCCTAAGACGTGTGAGACTATGTGTGAAAAAATGTGAGAGAGAAGGAATGTAAGAACGCTATGGAGGTTAGCGTGACGAAGTCCAGTTTGCTACACTACAAGTGGGGAGAGAGGAATAAGGGACTAAAATAGCGGGAGAGAAGGAGGATATACACATTGCACACCATATGACACACATAGCGCAGGGTTTCACAGGCGGTCGCTCGGCGATGTTGCCTTCAAGAATTGTAGAAGGGATTGTGGCTTTCTGGGCTGATGCACTGTGAGACTATGCACCCGAAATCTTTTTCCTGTTGACGGGGCCATCATCTATAGTCTCCCGAAGGCACGCCAGAGCGTCCGGCGATCTAGTTTGATGCCGGGACAGTGGCACGGACGTGGTCAAGGTTTTCTACAGTTGCAGTTTTCACAGATCGGTGAGTTAGCTGTACCGATGCGATAGCTGAATTCAGTTGGTAAAGGCCACACCGACCCACAACCCACGCATCATTGTAGCTTCACCTCGCGAAGGCTTCGATTATATGTGTTGTTGGAATAATGAATGAAAGTTCTGTGTGTGACGGGTGAACTTCAGTGGCGAATTAAGCACAAACATGCGACTTGTACCTTATGTTTATAGCCCGTGTGATGTCGGAATTCTTCGTTATCGCTGCTACAGCTTGCGATGCTACCTTGTTACATCCTTTTTTTTTTCCCCTTTTCATTCAACTTTATTCCGATGCAGTATCGTAGCCTTCAATGTCGTCGGCTGCGGAAACAGTACACACGTTACAGCTCGGACGTCGATTTCAAGGCGTCGTCCCTTTATTAGCGCCGCGACTGTGTCCTGCGGCGAACAATAGAATTAGCGGACGTCGGCAGGCCTTGGGCTCCTGTACGTATACACGCGTGCTTGTTTCCTCAAGGGTCCTGGCCTCAGGAGAAAAAAGAAAAGAAAAAGAATAATGTTGCTGCCACCTCGTTGGGCTTCTTGTTGTGTCCAGCATGTGCGTTACGTGAATGCAAAGTCGCTTCTGGATTTTGCTGTCCTATAGTTTTCTTGTTATTTGCATCTTGAACTTGTCCTCGACAGTGCTGATTCTCGGACAGAAATGATCTCTGTGATGTTTCAGTAGTAGTATACAGAACTTTATATTTCTATCATGAATTATAGGCTGATGAATTACGATGCTGATGATATTGCCACAGGCGAATATGGCAGAGGAGGTCGAGGACGAAGTGCTCAGCGCAGCGCGCTTGGACTGCGTTAGCGTTTTACAGTACGTCTTCCTGTTCAATACGGCGTGTTGTACATAGTTTGTTCCTCGTAACATCTTTGGTGGAGGTGCTGAGTAAATCATTTGATGTTTGAGATGCCATGACGATATGCTGTTCTGTGACGAAAGGGCTAACCATATGCACTAAGGCGCGCCGAATTATCGTTGTAGTGTGTTGAGAGGGAATGAATTGATTGCGTGACGTACGTTTGCATTCTGAATGGGCATGAAATTGTAAAGCTCGTAAAGTGGGTAACTATGTACATCGCGAGAAATTTCCGAGTCACGAAAATTTGGATAGAATGAACTGCATGCTGATAAGTACCACACAAACACTGCTTGGGGAAACACTTGCTGTATTGACTATTGTTATTTCATATCAAACGAACTTGTGCATAAAATATCACAACATATCCACGGAGTGGGTGATGATGAGTGGGGCGAAGTGTCCGTCCGTCCTTCCGTCCGTCCGTCTGTGCTGTGCTGGGTACGCCGCAGGGACGGACCGCCCCGGACCATTTGAAGCTTCGCCCATATAAAGAAAGACTAAGGATACTGTGGGCTCAAAACTGCTTCTGAAATCACTACACCTGCGTACACTTTTTGACAAAAGTCAGGAATATTACATAATGTGCGTGTCGTCAGTGACTTCAATTCAGGCCCAATTCGTGGCTTGATATGCATGTCAGAGGCTTTTTCTCCGATCGCTTGGGTCGAACAATAGGGCGCTTCATTTGAGTTCGACAACTGCGCCCTCGGGAGGATGTTCCGCCATCTCGGAAGCTAGAGATCTTGGAGGGCCGTTTCGTCGAAGCAGCTTCACCATCCAGACACGGACGAGAGGACATACGCTAACGACAACATCGGACAAGGCGACCGCCTTTCAACATGACAGCGCTTGTCTCGGATTGTCCGCACTGCCACGAATACGCCCCGAAAGACTTCATCAACGACCGTGGAAGTGGCGCAAGCCCTAAAGCTCGAGTCGGCATCTCAGCAAGCGAGAGTCTAAAGAAGGGTAGATCGACACTCGTGTCCACTGAAACGAACACGGGAGAACTTCGACTGGAATCTAACTCTTAACGGAGAACTGAGCCAGCGAGTGACAGGGGTTTTCTTGTTAACTTGGAAAAAAGACCAGTCGACAGCGGGCTGCTGAAAGTTGCAAGAGCTGCAGCTGGCAGGAGACCACGCAGTGCTAACAGCAACAACGAAATCAAATAGAAGCGGAGAGGCAACCGCTGCCTTCTCGAGGGGAGGGGGGCGGTCGCCGCCGCATTTCCGAGAAGTCTTTGCAAAGGGAGACTGCCGCCGCGGAGAAAACCAACGGCGACCGCCCCTTTTGACTTTTTTTTTTTCTCTTTCGCGAAGTCAGCCGGACGGAGGAGACGTCGCAACCCTAATTAGACCGGAGCGCCCATCAAAGCCCGGGGTCCACCGGAGAGACTCCGCACGGGTTGTAGTCGTGAAAAAGAAAGCGGGGAGAGAGAGCACGCAAGCGCGATAGCCCAGAGTGGGAGAGGATGTAAGCGACTTTTCTTCGTCCAAAGGACTCGTTGCGAGGAAAGGCACGCCGTGTGTAGAGAAAACAAAAAGTACGTTTTCTCGCACAGCTCTACGAGCCTTAAGTGCATCGGTTCCGTTATAAGCGCCCTGCACGCACTCGATTTTTTTCTTTCTCTTTCTCCGCTTGCCGAGCGCGACTACGGGAGGGTTGCTGTTGCCGCGCTGTCGCCGCTGCAGCCTCTGACGGAGAGACGCGCCGCCGCTCTACGGATCAGAAACAAAAATGCGCGGGGGCCTAACCGCGCGACGGCGTACTAAGAAGAGCGCCGTCCTTTCCACTCTTCCTCCTCGCCTTCAATACCGTTCGGCCGGCGAGAAAAAGAAGGCTCTCCGGAGTCCTAACACTCGAGCGTCGATGAGGAGAACCAGAGGAGAACGAAGAGGGGAGGGCGGACAGGGGGCGAGAGCCGGAGCTCCGAAGAGACGAGAAAGAAGAAACGGTCCCCTACCTCTCCGGACTTCAGCGAGGAGAGCGCGCTGTCCCCTCGCGGGGGTCGTGGAGAAAGGGAAGAGGAGCGCCTCCGTCGCGCCCCGGACGCGGGGTTCGGCCCCTGTCTCGGCGCTCTCTCTCCTCGACGAGAGAAGAAGAGATTGACCAGGGACTTCGACGCGCTCCTCTTCAGCATCACGCGCGCTCCTCGCCGCCGCAACCCCAACCTCGGAGCGCGCTCGCCCTGTTCTCCTCCGCATCAACCGTTCTGCTTCCTCCTCTGCTCGGCGTTGCCGGGGCCGAGTTGCGCCGCCGGTGGCCGTAGCGGGTCCTGCGCACCGGTAGCGTTCCCGTGGTGGAGGGAATGGGGGAGGCGAGTCCACACGGGCGTTCGCGCGCGGGCACCACCGAGGTCCTTCTCCTCTCTCGCCCGTTCGCTCCCCGAGGCGGCGGCTGCGTGGTGGTGACCGGGGGACCGTCCTCTCCACCCGGCCGGTGTGTGTGCGGCCGGCGGCAAAAGCGCCGGTTCTCCGGCTCGCCACCAGGCGGAGGGACAGCGCCCGTTCGCTCGCCCGGCGCGCACCGCCCTGTCCTGCCGCTCGCTCGACGCCCGCTCCCTGCTGTCATTCCGCGCTGGCCTGCCGTCGGCGAGCCTCTCTCTCCCGCATTGTGCGACTCGCGAACCACGCGGTCTCTCGCTCGGACGCGCGCTGCTCTCCTCCCGGAGTCCGTCCGCGTGCTACCAGACAACTTGCTCTCCTGTCATCCGGACGCGCGCTCTTTTTTGACTCGCCGACAAAGTGGACGTTGGGACACTGTTCGCTCCGCCGGACTTGGCATCGTCGAGCGGAAGGAGTGTTGTGCGCCTAGGCGTCTCCGGATGTGCGAGCCGTGAAGACCGTCGTCGCGTTGACCGCTGGCCCTCGTCCGGCGGCGGCGTCGTCGTCGGTGATGTGTGCGGTGCGACGACGTTGAAAGGAGCCGCGGGACGAGGAGGAAGTGTGAGCGAGCTGCGCGCTCCCCGAACTCTGGACGAAGGGTCCCAGCCGGCGTGCTTGCTGGCGCACCTCCAGGCCTGGACGGCGGCAGCGGCGGCCGCTTTGGCTGCCCGCCGCCTCTGGTGGACATCCGCGTGCGCTGCCGGCGGAGGCGGCGTGGTCAACGGGGACCTAGCCGCCCTGCAGGGTGCCGCAGCGGGCCATGCCGCCCCCGCCGTGCCGCCTCAACACCTGCCCTGGCTACCTGACATGAAAGGTGAGCGCTCGTCACCGCGCAAGTCCTGTGATGGACAGCCCCGTCCGGGCTTGACTCTTCGTCGCGCACGTCGCTGTAGATGCGAGTGACGGTCACTCGCGATGTGTTGTCTCGCTCTGTTCTAGATATGGAACCTTGTCTGTCTTGGAGCTGTTGCTTCCTCCTTTCGATGGATTCCACTGACCGCGGTTAGTCCATGTGACGCCCCGGCCACTTTCGTCCATCGTTGCATTAACCGCATCGTCGCGCACTGCACCCGACTCATCGCCACTTTACGTGCGTTGTTCTCGCTCTATCCTCAATCTGGAGCCTCGCTTGCCTCCCAGTGGGCCTCGTCCTACATTTGGTGTCCATTGACCGCAGTTAGTCCGGCTGACTCGCCGCTCCGACCACTGGTCACTCTCGAGTGATGTCTCTATGATGGCTCCATCCAATCCTGTCGGGTATCGCTCCGCATCACAGTTCCTCCCATGACCCACGCTCCATCGAGTTTGACGAAACATCATGTTTTTTAAGATTGACTCTACTGATGACACCTTGGACTCCATTACCTTCCCCACCCTACGATTGCCCTGAAGCTCTTGATAAAAGGTTGACACTACCGTGAAACTGTCGCGAAGTAATCAACATGTGATTTGTCACTGAATGTTCTAAGTATTTGGCGGTAATTGTTGAATAGCTTGACTTTAGTTTATACGGATGACACCTTTCCCGCCTCTCGCGACGCCTCGGGTGGACATTGTCCGCCGCTGACCAATGGTCAGTTTGAAGTGACTGAAACGTCACTTCAGTTGCTCCGTATTCGGAATCAATTTGACACAATTGCGTAAAAAAAAAAAAAAATGACGGAGATGTTTTTGCCGACTGCTAATTACTGCCGACAGGTGGTGTTCGCGCATTACCCCTTGGTCAAACGCGAATGTCCAGCGAATTAAGTTGTGGACACCTCTTGCTCTTGTGATTGAATAGCCGGCACTCTCGCGCCACCTTTTCTTTTTTTCATTCATCAACGCCTATTCCTGTAACCTATTAAGAAGCGCGATAATTTTCCGACTAGCCGCTGGTCATCATCACTATACTTCCTCCGGTCAGCAACTTCAAGCATGCACAAAACGTTGCTATTATAAGCTACGACATTTTTCCTCCTTGGCGTACTTGCTGGGAAAATACTACCACTAATCTTTCGCAAATACCCTTAGTGTATGAATCCATAACTGAGTCTTACCTCGTTTCCGATCGAAACGTATTATCAATGATGTTCCGACTTCTTCAACGCTTCGACTTGCCCTTCCACAACACACCTGGCGCTAGGCGACACGCGAGCAACTATTTGCGTTAGGGATTAGTTGCGATTCGTGTTCGCTTTAACGAACGCAACTTGCCGCTGTGTAAAGTCTTGAGAGAGCTTTAGGCATCGCTTACACGAGTTTCCAGAATTACACTGCCTTCTCTGACACCGACGTATCTGGAAAATCAGGCTTCTATTTATCCCGAGAAAACGCTCGCTGTGACTTTTACCTGCGTTATTGCGGTCCCCTTTATACGCCGACTGGTAGGTGTGATTTCAGTGAGTGCGCATGCTCGAACCTTCACAACATTTAATATGTCCGTATTTGCATCGTTCACTTAAATAAACGAAGAAATGAGTCTGTCTTCCCGGATGCACTCACTGAGAAGTGTTTGGGTTGATCCTCTCAATGCGACCAGTGGCTTCGTTACATGTGGAAGGTCTTACGATATAGGCAGAGTACCGCTGAATTGCGGTACCAGTGCAAGCGTAGCTCCCTCAAACCTCCTCGTCAAGACGTGTATCTGTTCTCTTCCTTGTCATCAGCCTGCTTTCGCTCGGCAGTTTTATCTGCAACGCAATCTTTCAAGCTATCTGAGATAGTGTGATGCTTCAGATAGATCAGAGTGGCTTCCGAAATGTTGAAATGCATGCTGTTCCATGTGCCTAATTCATATATACTTCCGTACGAGACATAGGTGCGTTGCCGGGGAAGATGTGGTGCTTCTTTTCGAGAGGTTTACTACCTTACGGACATTACTTTTTCCACTTGGATATACTGAAAGGAAAACTCGTTAACTATCACATAGATCAAAGCTTTGTGCAGTAACCGTTTTAGGCTCGCAGAGATCAGGTTGCTTAATATGCACACGTACGCGACGATTGCGTAAGATTGCTACTGACTTACGGACACCGACGTGTGCGTTTTCTCTGACGTATGGGATCGGCCATTGATCTCGAAAGGCGGGGCGAGAAACTTCTTCGTCTACTTTTCCGTGCATGATTAGTCTCATCGCCTTAACATAACGTTCCCGTTATCTGTACTTATACTCCAGACGGTTGAATAATGCCGATAAAGAACACGATAAGGGGCTGACAGCGCGATCCATATTTCCTGTACGTGGCTTCGATCGGCTTCGACTGTTGTTTCGTGCTCCGTATCTGTTATGAAAATGAAGCACGCGTCTGTGGGATTTCCCCTTTGTTGCGCCTTTGCCGTGTTCTTGATATCGCGACGGTATTACTCAGACACTGCGCAGGTATTAGCGATACCTGACGCCCGTCGTACGCCGACCTCCGTTAACCTGCGATAAATAAGGAGCTTGGCATGCATTCCCGTTGACAGATCAATTGGCCAAAGGCCCCGGTGAGCTGGCGAAAAGCTGTAGCGTTGAAGACGCTCCGGCGCGCTTGAATGTGGTTGCGCGCTCCAAGCACGGTGCACGTTTGGTTTCCTGTATAAGAAAGACGCTTTGTCAAGCTGCGTCGAGCCGTGCGATGTGGATTCAAGCTGCTCCTCTGTTTTCTATAGCCTGCGCAGTCGTTGTGACGTCATTCACGTACTTGAATTACGCGAGTCTGCGCGGTTTGCTTCTGGCCACTCGTTCGTGATTTTAACTTTTTTTTTTAATTTTCTCTGGGTATCTATCTTGTAATTTGCATCTCTAAATCGTTTCATCAACATGAAAAATAAAAGCTAGACCGTTTTCCTTAGGCGGTCGTAACAGGCAACCTTTATCATGTCCTTTGTAATGTGCTGCTTGTATAGCCGAAAGGCTAGACTCTTTTCGCGTAGTTTTCTGGCGATAGCTATAACACATTAAGCGGCCCCTCATTATTAGTTTAGTCGAAAAATGGTGCCGCAGTCGTTCTTATATTGATGTGAACGTGGTGGCGTATGAAACTAGCACAGCTTCGCTCGGAAGGTACAGTTGCGTACATTTAGAGTAATTCTATGGCGTGTGTACTGTGTGTTTGAAATTTCTCGTCGTAAACACGCGAGCTTCTCTGTCTCACGCACGATCGCGCATACCGGCGAAATCTGCCAATGTGATAGAACGTGCTACGACAGTCATTTAGAAGCTCTCGCAGTAAAATGCTCTACAGAACTATCCGGATACTACTTTGATATACGCTAAAGGAATACCACATTTGCGCTTTCGTTGATTCACCTCTGTTCGCCCTTTTTTTACGCGTTAGGCCGATGCATAAGCTCGAAATAACGTCACAAGGTGGTGCCGCCACCAGTAGGTGTCCGTGCTGTAGTGGTATGTGACATCATGAGTACATTATTAGACCGAAACAATGTATTCATTACATTCTGAATGAATATGGTGTTGGAGCTCAAGGAGTTTAGACAGAACATTGGGCGCAGCAAGTGGCACCAAAGCGCTGACAATATGTTGACGCCGTCTACTTCGCGACGACGTATGTAGTTAGTGCCCCTGGCTAAAAACATGAAAGGTAAAAAGCAAAGGGACTTCAAGAGCTAGTGGGAAACGTTTTCAAGCCGCATAAATGGAAAGGCAGTTTTAAAAGAATTTGGTTACTTAAACGTACTTATCGCTACTAGCGTGTATTGTACCTCAAACCCGTTCGAATGGACAGCCTCGGGGTTTCTCAAAATTCCCAGTGGGAACCAGTGCCAATTTTATAAACGTCTTGTATTGGCAAACTTTGGCACGTTGCATCGCGCGTTCTCAGAAGCAAGTACGGAATGCTGCTATATTCAACTTGAACACTTACTCAAAACATGTTGAGATAGTTGCGTTGGTATTTGTACCGCCCCTGATTGCGCTGATTGTATTGGTATTGGTACCGCTATTATTGTACCACCACGTATTTAGTATTGGTACTGTCACAGCGCATGCGCACATATTCCAGCTATGACAGTAAAGGAAAGAGAGCTAACGGAATCAACGTGAACTCTGGGTAATACCGATAGCGCCACAGCACGTTCGAAAAAGCTTTCAATCAGCCCAGCGGGAGTGATTCCTCTTGCGTTACACGCAAATTGATTCAATTGAATTGAAATACAGCGTACGCCTATATCATGGACGTCGACAGCAGTTTGTATTGGTGGGTGCATAACCGCGTTGCACATCGCTGCTGGGGCAGAAAGGAGCGTTGGTGTAACTGGGGGGTGGGGAGCGTTCTAGTTTGGCTTGAGGGGGACAAGTGTCCCATTTGAATCGCCTTGCTGACGCCTTTGGCGCGTACAACACGTCTATGACGATGATGGCGCAATTTTTTTTGGTTAACTGCAGATTAATTCTTAATTTCGTGAGTCAGAGTTTCCTTATTTCATAGCATACAACTAACTCTCTGCCGCTGACATTCGTTTTGCTAATAACACGCTTTTTGCGAGGCTAGCCAATCGTTTATCAAAATGTTTAGGAAATTAACCTTTCAATTTGACGCGACATGACCGCGATATATGTTATACCTATAAGTCACGCCATAGTTGTGGGCTCATGATTGATTTCGACCCCTTGCGTTTCTCCAACTTACACCTAAATCTAAGAACTTTTTTTTTTCTGCATTCCACTCTGATCGGAATGCAGTTTATGTGGCCCGGATTCGAACCCACGTCGTCCTGCTACACCTTAGTCACTAAGCTATAATGGCGGCGCGTCGCCATTGTCATTTCATGATCACTGCGACTCCGCCTTTTTTTTTTAATTTTAGCTTTAGCATGACCAACGTGTTCGAAGAATAAATGCGTTCCTGCCGGGTTGAGGTTCGGCTTTCCTGCAGAACGCGCGCGTCATGCGGAAAAAGCAGCACTCACAAAAGGGTGGGGTGGGCTTTGAAACAGTTATACATTACAGTGATATGTGGAAGCTACAGACGCTTTATTATGTGAGTCAAGCTTTGAAGAACTGTTCCGTTCTCACTTTCTTTTTCCTCAGCACGTTTGTCCGTGCGGAACACGATAGCGTTTTTTACCGGCGTTTCGGGGTTCTCGTTACTTCCGCTCTTCGCTCCAGAGGGCGCCACTGGCTTGGAGAAGCGGGCTTCAGGAGAAGCTTGGGATATGTTGCGCGTTGTTCGTGTCAAACTTCGGATATCGCGATGCACGAAAATATTTAAATTTGAAATCAACTTCTATTTGTGTTTGTATAACTTAAGACGGTGCAATATTCGAGACATTGGTCGGTCCTAGCGACGAAGTGCCAGGTTATTGAGGCGAATAAAGATAAGTTTACGCTACGCTTTGTGGAGAAGACAGTCATTAGTTTGGCGACTAATGTGATGCGTATGTTTACTGCCAACATTCGTAACATAAAACTAGCCTCACTTTTCGTTCGTTATGTTAGATGGTGCACGTGTTAACAATTAAGCTTAAGTGCACAATTTTAAGCTTGTCTGCTTTGACTCCATGGCGGTCAGAAAATACAGTCCAGCAGATCGGAAAGACCCGGAAGCTGCAAGAACAGTGGTTAAGTAAATGCACATAGTAGTTAGTGTTTTGTTTTTGTTTTTTTTAAACATGTGTATTTCAAAGTGGAAGTTACAAGACTCCCTCCAATTTTGTTTATTACAAGGCATGCCAAACTTTTAAGCAGACGACGTTTTCCTTTTTTTTTCATTTGAGCAGACGATAATGTCTGGCAGAAAAGAATTACGTCTGCATTACTGCGCTTTAATATGAACGTCATCAGCTCAATGAAAAACGTGAGAAATATTACGCGTCAGCTGATGTTCCCCTTTATTAACCTTTAAAGCTGCAGTGACGACTTGTATCGGAGAAAATTATCCCCACTATAACGAGCAGCCTCGCGCTTCGATTACGAAGCACAAGGTAATCCTAATGTAATAGTTATATCTGGTGTTTTACGTTCCGAAACCATGATAAACTCATGATAGACGCCGGGCCGGAGGGCTCCAGAAATTTTGACCAGGCGGTGTTCTTTCACGCGCGACTGACAACGGTGCACTGACCATTTCAACTCCATCGAACTCGTGACCCTTGGATCAGCAGCCGTGCTTCGTAGCCACTGATCCACCGTGGCGGACTAATCTAATAGTAGAGCACCGTCATCACTCCGGCCTGTTTGCCAGAGACAATACTACAGCGCCGAAAGCGAATGAAGCGGAATACTCGTACGTCGTGTTTGGGACTTCGTTTTTGATCGCGTGTATCTGCATTAACACGCCTTAGGTAAGAGTAGTCATTAGCTGCTGCGTAGTTAGAAAGTTTCAGACCACAGAAAGCGAAACATTCACAAACCTCTTTGATGAAACGATTTACGTATTTCTCCCGCCCCCGATTTTTGTCCGCTACGCGCGAGACAGGTTTCTTCTAAACAACCTCCGTACTTGTTTTGCTCAAAAAGGAAGGAATAGTACTACCGAAAACAAATGTACACAAACCTGTTTGATGAATCAATCTATGTATTTCTCTCACCCCCGATTTCTGTCCGTTACGCGCGAGATAGGTTTCTTCTAAACACGCTCCGCACTTGTTCTGCTTAAAGAAGGAAGGAAAGCAAGAGGGGAGGGTAGACTGTTGCGTATCACCTTGTGTCAAACTGAGTGGTCCTGGGCCTTCATCCAAATCCGGGAAGGGTAGCTTCCTTACAGTTAGTTATACATTGACAGCACGGGGACGGCATGGAGCGGTGCTATAACGACGTATCAAAGGGGGCGACGGTTGGAGATTAAGGGTTGTGAGGCTTATAGAAGAAGAAGAAGAAAAAGTGAAAATAAATGAAGTTCCTGCGTATGTACCGAGTACGAACGGAATAAATGATCGAGGAAGTGGTGGCGAATCGATAAGACGACGCGAAGGAATGTGCGATATAGAAAAATAAAAAGACAAAAAGAAAAGAAGGCCTGCGAAGGAGACCAGTCCAGTCGTGAACGGTCCTCTCGTCCGGTGACCGACCGCTCCGGTGCGCGATTCGAATGTTTCCGGTTTTGTGTTTTTTGGGTGCAGATTGCGTCTTAGGTGGCACCTTTTTTTTAACTTACTTCTTTCATACCGGCATTGCCGTTGAAAATTGTTCGTATCTCCCTTCGCAATCCTTTTTGTTTGTTTCTTTCTTTCTTTTATCCGCCTCGGGTGTTCTACATTGAGCGGAACGCTATGTCCCCGGAGCGGTGGTCCAGCCGGCGATAGCCGGTGCTTTACGGCTTGTGCGCGTTTCTGACCGACCGGGCAGTGCCCCCCCCCCCCCCAGCCTTTTTTTTCCATTTTTAAAAGTTCCTGCGGAGTAGTGCCTTTTATCTGCCGAAGTAAAAGGGGCGGCAGGGGTAATGGTATCGATAGAAAGAAGTGATTATGAACAAAAATATATGGGGCCGGGGCTATTTCTGCATAGGAAACGAGAGATTTCGGCGTCCGGCCTCGCTCGAAAGCGCGATTGCCGATTATAGACGGCATATGCATGCAGAAGAAATAGGTATCTCTTCTTCGCATGCATATTAGCACACTGCCTAACTCAGTTCCTACAGGTGCTCTCAAACGTTCCTGATTCAGTGCGGCGATGATTTCGGGCGTGGAAGCTTGTTGACGCTAAATGCAGCGCCGATTGAAAGAATAGCGATGATGAAATAAAACAGCGTTTCGAAAGATGCGCTTGGTCCTGTTAACCTCTACTGGTCTGCCTTCTCTAAATACTCTTTCAATCAACGCATAATTAAAATCTTTGATATTTATATGCAAGAATGCTATGGGAATAGCTTTCGTTTTTTTTTTTTTTTTTTTTTTTTGCAATACATGCCCAGTCACGGGAACCACTGAATTCAATGAGCACGTTTAAGGCATATTGGCAAATAAATGTTATATGTAACGCTTCTAAGAAGAACGACGAAAAATAGCATAGTGATTGCCGACCTGCTACCGTAAAACTTTTATTAATAATGCCGTAGTGGGCATCAAGCAAGTATATATACGGTTACAGAATGTTACCCAATGAGCGTTTAGAAAAGGCTCTGAAAGGCCGCTTTTCTAGCTTCCGCTGTGACTGTGCTGCGCCTTCCGCGCAGGCTTGGCGTTTTTTTTTTATGTACACGTACTGGAGGTAACTTCATGAACCGTTTACGCACAAAGCCGTTATGTGCTAACCTAGAAAGACGGGGCTCGTTTAACCGCTGAATATCTTTAAAAGAACTGCCCCGTGAGTTGCTGGACGCTTTATTTCGGTTTGATGTGTCTATATGGAGCAATACGCATGGTATTGGAGCATTTAACTTGAGAGAATTCAGCAGTTAACGGCATCACTTGTGTGTGCACGCGTGCGTGCGCGCGCGTTTTAGCGTATACACCTCACTCTACGTACACCGTAGTGTTGTTTCTCCTCTCGACACTGGTGTTATGCGGCAAAGCTTGTGATTGCTTTGCGTTGGTTTGTGTTTTAGCGGTATGCGTGAAGCGCTTCTACCTTTAGGGTAGACGGCAACAGCCTGGAAAGTTAAACTTTGACTTTATCTACGCGCGAGGGGTCCGTTAGTATGAAAAAAAAACAACAACAAAAAAAAAACTAACGGTTACATATTTTTTTGTGCTCTGCCGAAAATAAAATCAATTATGAGTCAGCGCTCGTTTGTGTGTGCAGCCCTCCGCCCATTTCTTCTCGCGCTGTTGTATTTTTTGCCTTTTTTTACAATGCCACTAACAGAGAGAAGCGTGCAAGTTTAGTTGATACCTCGGTTATGCTTGTCGGAATTTCTTTAGTGTCTTTGGAATCGCGACGTGGATAGATGGCATTGAACCGGTCTTTCACTCTGTATTTTATCTTCAACGTCAATGCTCACTCGTCATCGTCATTGCTATTCACTGACATCATATTTCACGTGAACAGACTTATTGAATTTCTTTCTTGTCTTTAATTCTGTTATTCTCTGCAATAACTGTTTGTTGCGTTCTGCTACAATTTTGACACTTTATAAAATTATTAACGTTGTTGATTAAGAGGGCTGCAAGATAGGGCGTGTTGGTACAACATGATTATATGTGCTGCGTAACCTGACAGGAGGGCACAGAAGCTTCGTATATCTTTCACTCACTCGGCCGGACCTCTGTAAGGCGTGCAGCATTGAACAAGTAAGAAGAAGAAGGAAGAAGAAGCGAGAGAGCAACAATGCGTTTAAAATTGCGAACTTTCGATGTCAATGAAGTCTCCAACATTGCCCCAGTTCCGCCAAGACAACAACAAGCTCGCTTTGCGTGCAGTACAAAACATACAAGACAGTGTATTCTGCATCGCGTACGTTGTATAGACGAATCAGCCGACCACAAGAAGACCGATCTGTGTATTATTATGTAGATTGGCTACCTAGTAATGTACACAGATCGGTCTTCTTGTGGTCGGCTGATTCTTCTATACACCGTACGCTATGCAGACTAGACTGTTTTGTACTGCACGCAAAGCGAGCTTGTTGTGGTCTTGACCGAACTGAGGCAAAGTTGGAGGCTTAGCGTTTTGTATATGGATGCTTCGAACCGTATACACGGTTCGAAGCATCGCGTACAGTCTACACGCGCGTCCACAGACCACAAGAAGGCCGCTTTGTGTACAGCATGCAGTAGTCTGTACGGCCTACAAAGTCATGCAAGCATCGTAGGGCCTCTTAGAAAAACCAGTAAACCGCCAGCAGAGATAAAACCCAACGCAGTCGAAGCATAAATAACGGTCTCTTACATGTGAACCCCCCCCCCCCCCCCGAGTACGCGGCATAGAGATCGAAAGCCTAACGCGCGCCGACTGTCCCCGCGGGTTGATTTTTTTTTTTTTTTTACGTCTTGATTAGCGGTATACTAGTCGACTTCGCTTTCCTCGTGTATTGACGTAATGCGGACCCGGACTACCCGTCGTGTTTATACTGTATATACGACGGCTACCCGTGCGCCGCCCAAGTCGTTCGAGCCGGACTGCCGCGAACTGCTCGCCCCGTTAACCTCTTCTTCAGTAGCAATGGACGACGTTTCGTAAAGAGAGAGAGAGAGAAAGATCGTTCCTTTTCATCTCAAACGACGACGTGCGCCGTAACTCAGACGTACATGGCGTTTCGCTGTATGGCTGCAGCGCCTGTACGGAATGCGTGCGCAACGCGTTCTCGCGAATCAGTATACTGGGGCTCCTGCTCATTCGCAATGCTTGCTTATAGCTTGGACAGTTCACTATGGCTTGTAAGCGGTGGGCGCTGGGTCTTTGCAGAGAATGACGCAAAATAATGAAGAACGAAACGAAAGAGCAAAAAGAAAGTGCAGGAGGGTGTCGCGCACGACCTGTTAGTATAGTGGCATTCTCCTTTAATTTTCTCCGAACGACTCCGCGTGGTTCTCGGTAAACGACCAGCGCTCCGCAACTTTCACCGGTCACCGGAGGATCGTTTGAGATTGTAATCTCGCAGCGGGCTCACCGGAGCGGGACATTCTCGCCGATCGTACGTCGGTTGTTTCGGCACCACGAAAAAGGTGCACATACATCCTTTTTTCACTAAAAGGAAAACCTTAGATGTCTCATCAAGCAACGAAAATTGACAATCTGCGTCGGTATCAGCGGCGGTAACACGGGTAATGCAAAACGATCACAGTCGCACTCATCCAAGTGCTCATGTTTAACTGATTTTATAAGCGAGCGCACCAAGTTGAAGAGCTGAGAGGTAGGACAACAACACGAGCGTTTGTTCTGTCTTCCTTCTTTTTTGCGTCTTCGCCTCTGTGCGTCTGAGTCGGTTAAGCTATGCATATAAACAAACTAGGCCCGTTATCGATTGTTCAATATGCATGCATGCATGCTTTGACTGATTGATTGATATGTGGGGTTTAACGTGCCAAAACCACCATATGATTACGAGAGACGCCGTAGTGGAGGGCTCCGGAAATTTCGACCACCTGGGGTTCTTTAACGTGCACCCAAATCTGAGCACACGGGTCTACACCGTTTCCGCTTCCATCGAAAATGCAGCCGCCACCGCCGGGATTCGATCCCGCGACCTGCGAGTCAGCAGCCGGGTACCTTAGCCACTAGACCACCGCGGCGGGGTTTTCATGCATGCATGCGTGTATCTATGCACGTATGTATGTATGTATGTATGTATGTATGTATGTATGTATGTATGTATGTATGTATGTATGTATGTATGTATGTATGTATGTATGTATGTATGTATGTATGTATGTATGTATGTATGTATGTATGTATGTATGTATGTATGTATGTATGTATATGCGTACGTACGGAAGCTATGTAACATGATGCGAAGCAAACCGTGATAAAGGCGTCACACTACGAATGAAACTGCTACAAACTATCTATCGCAACACACCTGGAGATCCAGGAGGGCCACACGGAAGAACGTTTTTGGGAGTCCGCGCAAGCTCCTAAACCTACTCTCACATCTTCCTCAATAGGCGTTCCTGTGCGTGTCTAAGGGGCAGAGCAGATAAGTTATACGGCGCCGGACAGTTTGTGCATTCCAAAAGAGTCACACTCGTCCGACGCTGATAAAAGAGGCCTGGGTGTTATACATCGCAACGCACGCAGTGGCCGAGCACACCGTTTACAGAGCGGAAGAAATCACGTCGTTAAAGGAGCCGTCGAGCGAGGCACTTTCGCTCTTACACGAACCCCTTTGACGTCTCCCTAATCGCTCTCTGGCATATCTCTTGGTCTATCGTGCTGTGGCATGTATATCTCTCTCAATCATTAGACACGTGTGCAAAGTCCAATGGCGTAAATCGAGAAAAATCGCTAGGGTTTCACACATCTTGCCATGGTCCGCGTTCTGCCTTTATAAATATATTACTTGGTACTCAACTATGGGAGAGCAATAAGCCGTCCCTAAATTAACATGGCATTTAGGGTCCTACCATAGAGAAACATACTTTCTCTATGGTAGGACCATAGAGGGGGGGGAGGGGGGGAGGGTAGAAAAAGAGGGCAATGATTTAGAGTACAGGGTACTCTACTATGGGAGAGCTTTAAGCTGTCCCGTTGGCATCAATGTTCCAGTCGTGTTGACGAACATTTTTTCTCTATGGTACTGGGGGGGGGGGGTAGAAAAAGGGGGTAACGATTTAGAGTATACTTAGTACTAGGATCTTGTAGAAGAGCTAAATTTAAGAAACATTTTGACTGGAACGCTTGACATAAATAACATCTAATGGAACGGAACCTCAAAGTGTGTAATGGCAGCAGGCCATATTATCAACTGAATTCCTAAGCTATATAAAATAATGCGGCACAACTATACCCTCATTTCTTGAATGTGTGTCGCCAATAGTGAAATGTCTTAATCTATAATCAATCCTAAGGTGAACAAGTACGAAAGAGAGCGCGCCGGCCGATTTATTGTGTTGCGCGCGCTATGAGCAGCTTACTTTTCTAGTCACACGAAACGAAAAAGCTTAAACAGCCCCCACTGCTAACAGTTGAATGCTCATATACTTATCAAGAACAGCACTTCAAATACATGATGTTTTAAAAATAAAACCTCAAGGGGAGACACTTCACCGCCGTATTGAACCACAAGGAGAGTATACGGATCCCTTTGCACCCCCCCTCCCCCTCGCTACCCCGATCCTGATTTACGCCAGCGGAACAACAGATCAGTGTTGCGCCTGGTTTTCGACGCATTCCGACCTTCGAGCATTGCATCATACACCTATGCGTCTCCGCGCGGCATTTTTGCTGCGGAGCCCTGCAGCGTTCGCATATCCTTTACGGCACGTTGATGGTTCGCGCGCGTATAGCGGTTCCTTTTACGAGTTCAACATGAGCGAGCCCGCAAACGTCATTCGCGTTTTGGCGGAGGGAGCCCTTCTCTATACTTTACGGGCTTGTGCAGCCGCGCGACCGCGTGAAAAGAGCTGCAAGCCCGCGAGGATCGACCGTATAGTCCATTCCACGAGCCAACGTTATGACGTCCTCGTTTACGCATAACCTGCAATCGGTGGACACGTGGTGTATGTAAGTCCTCGGAAACGGGCCGCACATCGGCATGTTATGCGTGGGGTTGAGGGTGTGACGGTCGGGTTCTTGAGGTCGTTTTGATATCCCTTGCGCTGTATGATGTTTATTGTAGATGCGGTTGAGAAGGTAGCTTCGGTTAATTGAACGCGTTGTTTAAAAATGTTATAATGAGCGCTGCTCGCTTCAGTCTCAATTATTCCTGACGCTCTTTGGGCATCGAATAGCCCCTACGCCAAGAAACACGATATATAATCATCATCGGCATTCATTTCCAGTATGTGTGTTTAGAAAAAGTGTTTAATGATTTAGAGTACTTGGTTCTATAGCATGTACGTCATGCTACGAAAGATAAGTAGAGGACAGATGACATGACAAAACATTGATAGAGGCCCGTGTATGTTACGTGCACGTTTTATACGCATGTTGAAGAACGTCAGGTTGTCAAAATTTCGGCAGCACTCCATTTAGAGTGGTTTCCGGACGCAAAACCCTAACAGTTTTTCTAATTAAAAACAGAATTTCAAGCCGTTCGATCTGAGCGGCGAGATAGATAAAATACGTAGATTTAAAACAAAAAAAATTTGATGTCGTGCTTGTAATAGGTGATACTACAGGATTATCTGATTGTTTTCGATATACATTGTATCCCGATGCAATTCGCGCTAATTACAAATAGTGCGAACGATGTAATTGGATGCGAAACATTGTCGCAATCTGTCTCTTAATCTCAGCTGTTAAAGCTCTTTCGCCACGCCCATTACCAGTTGCAAAGAGCTTTCGGTAGGCGCTGTTATGAGTGTATACTGATTCTGAATCCTATCTTTCTGGGCGTCTCCGTTAGGTATTTCAACGACACTCTTTGCTAAAGCCGATGTGTCGAGTCTTCCGGTAAAGCGTTCTTCTGTTTGTTTGTCTTGGTTATGCATTTCCGTGTAGATTGAAGCGAATGTTATGCGCAGCTCTTTTTGCGGGGCGAACCCGCGCAGCCCGACACCTTTAGCGTGTATACTCTGTTGCCGGTGCGACGACTCATTCTTGCAGATGGGCGTCGCGCGCTCCAATATTATTCCGGTCGCGTACCGTCTTCGATTAATCTAGGACGCTGGCTCAATCGCTACGCCGCCCAGCGGTTGCGAAAGGGTCGAGCGTAATACGGTACCGAGCCTGATATCACAAACAAACGAAGATTGAAAAAAAACAGGAAGAATAACAGAGATCCGGTGTCCACCGTAGTGGCGTAAGAAAAAAAAAGAAAGAAATCGAAGTGGTATGCTGGAAAGTGCGTTACCCTGCTTCATACAAAAAGCCTGTGGTCCGATGCGCGATAAAACTGTGAGATACCTGCATGTATTGGGAAGGAGGGGGGGGGGGGGGCGAACAGGCAAAATAACGAAAGAATAAGCGCACGGAGTGTCCACCTATACTGTCGTAAGAAGAAGAAATTGACCTGGCATGCTGGAGAGTGTGTTTCCGTGCTTTATACCCAGGACACATGGCCCGATCCCCAGATAACAGTGAGAGACCTACAGATATTTAAAAGGACGTGGGGGTGGGGCAGGGATTTCTACGTTTATATACGACGGTCCGCCGCTATACTGTTACGGTACACAAAGGGCGCACCACACGGTGGCGGTGGACACAGTTTCCTGTAACATTCTGCGACGACCGCAATCGAACCCAACTGCTGTGTCTCTCCTCAATACGAGGTGTCTTCGGAGAACCAAGATGCCCGTTTTTTTTTTTTTTCGAAACGCTTCGATTCTTTCTTTCATTCGGAGCTTTTCTGTTTTCTTTTTGCTTTCGTTCGCGCAACGGCCCGCGTTCTATCTCTCTATCTGCGTTCCTGTTTTCTTTTGTTTTTTTTTCGAATGGACCGTCCCGTGGACCAACCGTGCTTTATCGTCCCGTCGGCATGGCACACGGACCGGCCGGTCCACCGACCTAGCTGGTCGTCGAATCTGCAATGACGACCGCGACCTATACGGCGATCCACTCCTTTTTAACGGCGTATAGCGGTTCAAAGCTTTTTTGTTCTGCCGTTTCGCGTGATCAGTAAAACCAAACAACTCGGCGGGCGCCTGCTATGTTCGCCTTCGCGCATTCGTGCTAAGAATCACTTTAAATAAAGGCAGTTTGATATTGGCGACGCGCGTTCGAGAAATGAGGATAGTTGTAGCGCGTTTCACTGCATTGCCTAGTAATTTGGTGGATTGTAACGACAGTAACCAGGATACCCCCTAAGGTTGACGTGATATACTTGCAAATTAGGAGTTTCTTCAGTACGTGCCTCTTAAGCAAATAATACGTACAAGTGCCATTGGGACGGCTTTATGCTCTCCCATAGTAGAGTACTAAGTACTCTAAATCATTATTCCTCTTTCTAAACACGATGCCTAGGGACTGCTTTACGCTGTCTCATAGTATAGTACCTAGTACTCAGAATCATTATTCACTTTTACTAAACACACCATCTATAGTTTGCTCAGCCTTATATGTGAGGCGCATGGGACGGCTTTCTGCTCTCCCGTATAGTAGAGTACCAAGTACTCTAAATCGTTAACATTTTCTAAATACGTGTACGGTTTACGTGTACCATAAAACTTTCCTTCTTCAAAAGATACAGAAAGGAAAACAGAGAGCAAAGGCATTGTAAACGAAGGGTACGTCGACTAAAACACTGCCAATGAAGACTGTGCTAGTTAATACGAATTTATAATGGCGCGACAATGCAGACGAAACGTCAAATTGTCCCATGAATACAAGCGCAGACTCGCTACTAAGTCAGTGCTAGACAATTTCTTACTAATTGAGACATTGAAATTAACACTATCCTAATTAACATCTTGATATTTGGCCACTATAGCTTCGCTGATAGTCTGGTCTTTCACAACTAGTAATAATTGGCAACATTTTTGCATGGACTCAGCCAAAAGAGTGCGCTGGCCCCTGTGTGGTAGGTCTGCTTTATGTATATCAACTTCCACGCGATGACCTCTACGAGTCTATATAGACCACATTACGGACGGGTTACAATGCTTCCGTGTTGGGCCGCCAACCTCGCCGTTTTCTATCTTTAACGACTAAGCGGGACTATGGTTGACGCATGCACACGAAAATAGTTGGATCGGTGTATTTGACGTTTCATGACCTTTTATTTCATGTCGCGATCTACAAGAATAAGAAAAATTCGTTCAAAAACCCAAAGTGACGGATCCCATACAACGGTAGTAAAGTGATCTGTAGAGAGCTGGCACGTGGCGTGACGAACGATGCTCTTATAGTATCAGCTCCATACGTACTTATTCTCCAAACATGGCGGCCTTGATGGAGCAATGACAGGGCAGGGACGTTGCTGTTAACCTGCTCCGGTGTGATAAAGATGCGGCTGCATTGTTCTAGGCATCTGTCTATAAAGAATGAAAATTAAATGAAATAAAAACAAAAAAAATTCAAATAACCTGCGCGTGATGTTCTGAGAATGATAAAAAAATTGCCCGCAGCTTCATTCGGGGGAACACTGAGGAGGATGCGGAGCATATAATTGGTTAACGGGGTGTTAAAGTGCGACTTACTTGGGTCGATGGCTAAATTGGTTAACGTGGTTGTGAAATGGGGTGTTAAATTGCGACTTACTTGGGTCGATGGCTAAATTGGTTAACGTGGTTGTAGGAGGGGGTGTTAAATGAGTGAACACGTACACACGTATGCGAAAGGGCGGCGCTGGTCGAAGGGACGTCGATCATTGTGTTTGTGGATTCGTTGGAATTCATTTCACTGCGACCTTGGACGTCGACGCGCCGTACAAACCAACCGACGAGCGGCAACTGAGCGAGCGAGCGCCGACCTTGAGTATATATACAGCGCGACGGCGCATGCACTGTCAGCTGTCGAATGTTCGAGAAGGGGGAGAAGCGCAACGGCGCATGCGCGCGCGTCAGCTGCCGATGTTCTCGAAGCGCGACGGCGCATGCGCGCGCGTCAGCTGCCGATGTTCTCGAAGCGTGACGGCGCATGCGCGCTACATTATACAGCTAGCGAATGTTCGTGAAGAGGAGAAGCGCACGCGGTGTGTAGAGGAGGCCTTAAGGGTGCACAGATGGTGGAGGAGTGAAGCGCGCGCGGAGTGTAGAGGAGGAAGGGATGCACAGATGGTGGAAGAAGGAGGAGGAAGCTTGCGGACGGCGCCGCACTACAAGCCTCGAGTATTAGATGCTCCGCATCTAAAACGGCACAACGAGGTCGCTGAATTCAGTTTGCCGGTGGTTAGAGTGGTGGTGACCAGTGGCTTGCCACTACCGTTTCGGCCTATAGGAAATCTGTTTTGCCTGAATACGGCCGTCAGTTGACGGCAGAAGTGACTCCCATGCCTTAAAGGAGGGTGCTGGCAATATTCGGAGATGGGTTCTCCGTACGTTCCCAAAGAATGTGATTTCATGTAGCCTTCGTGCAGCTGGAATGTCAGAAACGCTTACAGTTACACGGAAAAGATCTTACCGGGATGTACTGATAACATCAGCGCGATGGCCCGCCGTGGTGATCCTGTGGCTAAGGGTATGTATACTCGGCTGCTGAACCGCAGGTTGCGGGAGCAAATCCCGGCGGTGGTGGCGGCGGCTGCATTTTTGATGGAGGCGAAAATGCTGTATATAGGCATGTATGCTCAGATTTGGGCGCACGCTAAAGAACCCCTGCAGGTGGTCGAAATTTCCGGAGCCTTTTACTACGGCGTTTGTCATAATCATATGGTGGTTTTGGGACGTTAAGCCTCACACATTGTCATGTGCGTCCTACGAGAAAGACGAAGACGACAGTGCATACGCGCATCTGCACGCTTTTATGCAGAACGCAACAACGAAAAAGACGAGGAACTCTTAGGCGCGCGGTAAATAAAAAGACCGACGCGCTGCTGCTTTCTCAGCGTCTTCAAATACGTCCTCTGTCTTCACGTCGCGACATTGGTGACGAAGGCGAGAAAGACGAAGGCGACAATATCAATCCAAATCGAAGCAACATCAGCGCGACGTCACAAACTTTGCGAGCCTCCACGTGGTGGAGGCGGCTTCTGTGACGTCAGAAGAAGTGAGCTATAGTTGCTACTGTGACGTACGCACGATTGGCGTGCAGCGTTTTTAATTTCTGTGGCATTTCTAGCAGCGGTGGGGGTTTCAGTGTGGGCTTTCATTAGGCACCTTCTTCATACACGTTCACCATCAAGAGTGTTTGTCGTCTTCGTCGGTTGTGGGAACTCGGATTGTCTGTGTTCTGTGCCTCGGACGTGGTCGCTTCATCGTGTCTTCGAAGCCTAATGAAGCGGAGTTGTTATAGCGGAGCTGGCGGTATAACCTTTTACTCGGAAGTCCCGCTCTATACTATTTCGGACTGTACTTTCAGTCGCTTCTGTTATGTTTTTAATTTTTTTCCCTCTCTTGTTACATCTTGATTGCCCGACTCGGTGCTATCCGCCCTGCTTCGTCTTTTCGTGTGGCGTCCCGCAGTATAATACGACACCCTTCCTTTTTCGCAACGCGCCGCCGCTGTCTTTGCGGCTTTCGACGACGGTGCCGATGCGGTGTGGAGCCATACCGTTCGACGCGATGCGGACGGCCGATAATTCGGCGCGCAGGCGACGCCCGAGTGTGTACCGCTTCGGCGACGCGAAGCTGGATATCGGCGAGGCGTTAATCCGCCGAGCAATTCTGCCGATCTCCTCTCCCCTCTCCCACCCCGCTAGTTCTTTCGTCTTATCCTATTTCCCTTGTTTATTTTTGTTTAACGAAGAAAAGGTTGCTTACTCTATACCTGCTGCTGCTGCTGCTGTCTCAACCTCCCAACGAAGCCACCATCTCCTCCCTCCCCCGCTCCCATCGCACCTATTATTTTACCCCTCCTCCTCAACACTGATTCAGACCCCCCCCCCCCCCCTTATGCTGCCAACGGTTTATGGAGACGATATCGCTTGGCTTCTTTCGGAACCAGCTGAGATTGCGCTGGCGTGCCTTCCACTCTTTTTCCTCTTCGTATTTTTTTTCTCGCTCTCCCTCTTTCACCGTTTGCGACCGTGTCTTTTCCTTCACTACCACATCCTTATCGGGCCCGAATATAATGCAGTGACGACAAACACCCGGAACTAGCGCGCGACACTAAAGCACGCGCATGCGCTGAAGGTGAAAGGCGTCCAAATGAAGCAATGGGCGATATGCTGGTCGCCACCGGTTGCCTGCACAAATGAGAGAGAGAGAGAGAGAGAGAAACGAAAATACAAAGACAAAACGAAGCGGCATTGAGTCCCCCTCGGCTGGATTAGCATGCCAGATGGACGTATTGCCCTGTCGCAGCCGTGGCGATGAACAGTTGTTTCGCTTCACCGCCATCTTTCTTTTTCTCTCTCTCTTTGTCACCTCTTTTTTTTTTGTTTTCATAAAGGCTGGGCGCCATCTTTCTTTGCTATATCTTTTTTCTCAGTCTGATTATTTTTCTTGTTCTGTAACTATCTCTCTCTCTCTCCACACTCTGACTACTGCTTCTTTGTTTTCGTCGCGACTGATTGCCTTTGTTTCTTTCTTCTCTTTCTTTTCTTTTGGACCAGGCCTACGAGAAAGGTTGAAGGTTTTGGGAGTGTTCGTGCCGGAGCAGAGTTTGTTTTACGTAGCTTGCGGGCCTGTTAACCTACCTACCTGCCCGTCTGCCTTGGGGACCGTTGGTCTTTCGCGAATACAAATCAGCTATACCCCACCGCACGTGCACGCACGTGTTAGCGGCGGACGGTCGCGTCTGGTGTGTTTTAGTTTGCCAGCTGGGGACGATTGTGATCGGGTTATTCGCTCTGGCGTTGGCTCTTCGCCGCCGCTTCTTCGTGCCGGCTTGATCTCGTTTCTCCGATTGCTCCCCCCCCGTCACACGCAACGTTTTATTGTTTTAACTCCGTTCATTCCGTGAAACGTGGAAGCCGCGGAGGTCATCTCTGAAACTCTTCGGGATATCTTACACCTTCCACCCATCTCGCTGGATTATTCCTTCCTCTTTTTTTTTCTTCTTCTCCTTAGCGCCAAGTGCGCGAGCTGGGCAGCGTTGGTTGTTATCCGCCTGCCGTCGGCGTCGTCGCGACGTTTTTTTCGAAATCTCTCTTTGTTTCGGCCTTTCTTTTCGTGTAATCAATGTAGCTCGCTTTCTTCATCGGCCTCGTCGAAAGCTCCACCGCTCGCCTGACCTCCACCCGAGCTCACCTGTGCTGCGGCGGCGTCAAGCACAGGCCGCCGTTTTGATTCCCGCATCCGGTCGATTTCGCGTCTTTATTGCTTCGATTTTTTAAACGCGCTTTCTCTTCGTTCTCGGTATTTTATGCGCGCGCGAAAGCGCGTATTTCTGAACGGCTAACGCTGAGCCGCGATGTTTCGGCTTATCGTGCCTACTCGCGTATTACCGGCGCTGGGTACACTGGCTAATGCTCTTTTACGTCGGTTAAACTGTGACCAACTGCTGGCTACTGACTTGACCAGGTTCTTATAATGTCATGGTTCATTGCAACAGAGGTACAAACTTCCGCATCGACGATGCCTACATCTTTGTGAAAGAACACCACGTGCTCGGTTATGTTATTTACCAGGGATTCTTCAGAGGATTCATTGATTTCACTGTTTAGGAGGCGGATTTTAGTATATCGAAACTTCCAATCGGCGAACCTATCCGCTTTTCCAAAGGAGGGGCCCTCAACGAAATAAATAAATATTGATCGCGGATGTACTTACGTTGCTTAACGGAGCGTCTATAATACTAAACAAAAAAAAAGAGGGGGAAGGTGACTGCGCATGGCCGCTGCCGATAAAACAATCTTCAGAAGTGGTCGCTATACAGGATTGATGGGAAAAAAATAAAAGAAATGTAGGGAAGAATCACAGAGCAGTGCATCTTAACTGAAAGCTCCGGTCTTCTTCCTTAGCCTTCCACGTAACACCCAGTCACGATAATATATATATATATATATATATATATATATATATATATATATATATATATATATATATATATATATATATATATATATATATAATGAGATATAACAGACAGTAATGCCAAGGAATGTACAGGGGAAGTTATTAAAACCAATGGAATATAAATAAGAAGAAAGAAAAGTGGATGAAAAAATTACCAACTAAATTCACAGATAAACCCAAAAAAGTGGATGGAGGGAGGGCCGCTGTGATAGCTCAGTGGTTAGAGCATCGAACGCGTAATTCGAAGGTCGTAGGTTCGATTCCTGCTCACAGTTGGTAATTTTTTCATCCACTTTTCTTTCTTCTTATTTATATTCCATTGGTTTTAATAACTTCCCCTGTACATTCCTTGGCAATACTGTCTGTTATATCTCATTTAATATTGTGTTAAAACACGGAACAACGAGCCCTTAGGTATACACTTCTTTCCCTTATTTTCATTGAACGAGGGTCTCGTACTGGCAGACTTGGTGTGTTTAGGTTGTATAAGAGGGACAATTAATCAGCTGCCCGCTCATAATAAGTTCACGTGCTACGTGACGCCAAACATGCGCATAAGAGTGTTTTCACACTCGCTGTTTGGCTTATAGATGGCGCTGACTGTCACTCCTACTTCTAAATTCACAGATAAACCCAAAAAAGTGGATGGAGGGAGGGCCGCTGTGATAGCTCAGTGGTTAGACCATCGAACGCGTAATTCGAAGGTCGTAGGTTCGATTCCTGCTCACAGTTGGTAATTTTTTCATCCACTTTTCTTTCTTCTTATTTATATTCCATTGGTTTTAATAACTTCCCCTGTACATTCCTTGGCATTACTGTCTGTTATATCTCATTTAATATTGTGTTAAAACACGGAAAAACGAGCCCTTAGGTATACACTTCTTTCCCTTATATATATATATATATATATATATATATATATATATATATATATATATATATATATATATATGGAAATATTCGCAACTTGCTAACACTCACAGCTGGACTTAGTGGTGGGTGCAGGCATCCTTTCCTCTTGGGAGAAGGCAGCTTTGCTGAAAAAACAAAGAATGAGTCAAAGAAAAACGAAAAGAGGAAACTTAGTCCTATGGTACAAATAACAGAACAGAAACAAGGCGTCTTCACATGGCTATACAAGGTAAGGATGCACGAAGTAACAAGTTCGTGACGCTACTGCGAGGCGCCTCTTTGTTTGTATGCACGTGTGTGTTAGTGATGTAGGTTGTCTTGTAAGCGTTCTCAACGCTTGTACGGATAATAGAGAGAGAGAGAGAGAGAGAGAGAGAGAGAGAGAGTCAGTCATAAAGGTCCGAGTCTCTTGTTGGCTCTCCCGTTCGCAGTGGCGTGACGGAAGGATGGACTGAGAGTGCTACGAGCGTGCAGACAGGTCATGTATATAGGTAGGCGCGCTATAGCCACGGTCGAACGCTGGAAAGTGTATTGCGTATAGGCGCCGTGTAACAATAGACAGAAAAGAACGAGATGGGAAAGAAACTAGGCAGCGCTCCTTTAAGCCACTGGGGAGACGCCAAGGACCCCCCCCCCCCCCCCCAGCACACACACACAAACCCGCAACGCAGTCCGCCGGTAGCAGGTACTTCATCAAATCTTCTTCCCGCGATGGCCGTTCCGCGCATCGACGGCGAAGACTCGGGCGTCGCGCGCTGGCTGCGTCCCCGGCCGATACGGTGATGCGCTTGAGTACGGACGAGTCGCGTCTTCGCCCGAAAACAAAAGAAGGAAAAGAATGAGACGAAGAAGCGGCGGGAAGTGAGAGGACGGAAAAAAGAAAAGAAAAGAAGATGACGAACCGGTAAGTTGCAACAGGGCCCCTGTAGCTCGCTACAGCCATCACCCACGGCAGCAAGAGCGGTGGCGAGCTCCCGGGGAGGTCTTTTTCCTCGCGTTGGAAGCGAGAAGGCTGAGGTGTAGCAGTGGTGGTATCGATATTGCTTGCTTGCTTGCTGGGACGCTGCAACGCCGCGGTCCGTCGGTCGGTCGGTCGCTTCGTTTTCTGGAAGGGCTCCGTCGGGGTGACGTGCTGACGCAAGTCGCCAATCCATCAGCCGTGGCCAAACAACGCGGCTGCCAACGCCGTCTTCTCATCGGGCCGTAGTTTTCTCGAAGTCTTCCTTCTGGTTGTACCTCTTTTCTTTTTCCTCGGAGGCCATTCGTTTTTTTCTGGGCTCGTGCTGTGGTCCTCTTGAGATGGGACGGCGGCGCCCCGGCCATGGAGGCCTTAGGCCAGAACTGAGTGTATATGCTGTACGTCGAGTGGGGTGCCTCTTTTTTTCTGCGTAGTTATGCGAAAACGAAGAAAGAAAAAAAAAACAGAACAAAATGGTGCTCAGGAAGGATGGAAGATCGGCCCTAGCATAGGATGAGAGTTGGCGAAGCTTACGGCAAGTCCTTGCATCTAGGAGACGGAACGACGATCGGACGATGGTGGTGGTGGTGGTTTTGAAGGTGCCATCCACTCGTGGGGGGCGCTTTGCATTGTCTTGACTGCATCTTTCTGTCTCTCACACATTGTCGTTATTCGTGTAGTGGGGTACTGTGGAAAAGTCTTCATGGTGGTAAGGATCTTCATGTACGCCGCAGACCGTGGAACGAAGCTGAGTTGGCTGTGTACAGTTCTGCAGCCGGAATGACCGTGAGGCTTGTGCTCAGATATGAGGCCGATGCTAAGATAACAATCCTTGATAATTGGCCCAGAGGTGATAGAAATTATCATGACGCTAACTGATAATGAAGATTAAAACGATGATGACTTGATGCTTGAAACAATATTGGTGATGCGTGCGATCTGCCTACCCAAGCTCATTTACTCACGCTCTCACAGCTACGCTGTCCGAAATTTTTCAAGGCGGGGAACTAGCTAAATTTTCGTTTTTTTTTTTTTGAAGTATTGTGTACATTTGTCGCAATTGATGGAGGGACCAAGTCGCTCCTCGTATCAACGCAAGACGAGTTTGGTTGCGCAACCATCTGGCAATGGTATCAGATTTGTGTGCTTCTAAGGAATGTCACGTTTGAGAACGTGTTGAACGTACTAAGGCAAGGTCAAGATTTTTCTCCAAGAGCTATAGTGCACACGGCTGTAAATACTACGTAAAGGTAGCACGTGTACCGAATACCTCTATTTTGTCCCAGTGAAGGGGGAGAGGGTTTTAGGAAAGGCAGCTGCAATAAGAAAAGGCTTTTAAGATTGACGAAGAGTACAAAGGGGAAAGGGGAAACATTGAAAAAAAAAAACTAGCTCTGAGGTCAGTTTTCTGGCATTCCAAAGGGGGTAACGTACGCGGGTGGGGGCAGGTAAGGACTTCAGGAGCAAGTTGCCAATTCTGACCCTCTTTACCCCCACCACCTCTTCCAGGCGCGACCCCTGCAAACGAAAGGGCAAAGAAATGACAGGCGCTGACATTCAGTAAAATATTCAGTTTCAACTGGCCTGTTTTTTTCAGCTTTTTGTTTTTTTTTTCCTGTTCTCGCTTTCGTAAAAGCTGGTGCGCAAAGGTCGATGATGTCATTCGGGGTTTTCTGAACTACGTTCAAACCTCACGCCTCCGCGCTTAGTCTTTCGCATTTCTCACCGTCAGGTCGTCTGGGCCAGTTTTTAAAGTATAGGCAACGAAGCAAGGCTATACCACAGGCGCATTACTCGCTGTGGTACGGCGCCCCTGTGCATGACTGCGCGTAGATTGCGTCTCCGAAACCACTGCGTGAAAACAACAACAAAAAACACAGAAACATGGTATCTCCGCCGTTCGCAAACTTTGCGCCGTGTAGGCGGTGTTTACGAACTTTTGGTTCTTCTCGGGTTGCCATCGCGCCCAGAGACATTTATCGCCCAGATTGGTATTTCTGTTTCCTAAAATGTCGTTGGTCCTGCAAAGCGTAGGAAAAGCTGTGTCTACAAGCTTAACGAAAAAAAAATTTTTTTTCTCCCTCTCTCTCTTACGGTGGAACGCTGACCGCGTCATGTGTGGGCTTACTCATCGGGACGCTGAAATGCATACCATTTGTGTGAGCCACTTGAATTACTTGAAGCAAGAGGGCCTTTACCAAGTTCCATTTGCAGTTTCATTGGCCGTGTACAATATCTATCGCGGTCCTTCCGCAGTGGCCAGGACATGCGCCGTGATTGCGGGATGTCGGCGTAACGTCGATATCGAACGCGTATAGGTTGTCTGCAGATGTTGACCCAGAAGACGTCGTTTAGGACAGCCCGCTTACCAAGCGCGATTTCTGACACACGGATCACGATAACAATAATAATTGTTGGGGTTTGGTGTACCCAAACCGCGATATGATTGTACAACCAAATCGAAGCTAACAAAGAAACGAGTCTAGCAAAGGAACGATATCCCTCAATAAATCTCTCCTGGTTCGTGCAAGATATAATTAAGAGGCACGACTGGTGTGCGTATATAGTTGTGGAAGTTTTCGGTTACCCGCGGGGTTCCTTATTGTGCCTAAATCTAGGTACACGGGCCTCAAGTACTTTTGTTTCATAAACGGCGCCGAGATCGAACCCGTGACCTTCGGGTGCGCAGTCGAGCAGCATAGCCCGTAGACCACCCCGGCGGGTACCAGAAAAGTCTGTATGCATACATAAAATTATATAGGCGTAAATATAACACAACCGTATGCACACATATCTATACGATATTGACGCATTGCTTGTCAACGTGAGGAAGAGCGTTATAGCGTGGCGTCGTACCGACTAACCCACGGGGCATGTTTTACCGGCTCTGATGACGTGGCGTAACCAAGGGGTGGAACAACAAGCCCGCCCCCCCCCCCTTTCCCCTTTCTCGGCCCAGATTATTTTTTTTTTCGGCGTAGCATACAGAACACAAAACGAAACTCCACCACATGTCTGCCTGCCCAAGCCCCACTTCATATCAAAGTGATGCCCTTGCTAAAAAAAAAAAAAAACTGTATGTCTCTGTCTTTCGCTCCCCCCCCCCCCGATCCCCCGCAATTTTTCTTTCTCATGGTATAGAAAACACAATGAATCTCGACCACACTACCGTGCCTGGAACCCATGTCGAATCAAGGGTGTGACCCTCGCCTACCCCCTCTTCCCCGCCCCAAACAAAACTTTGCCTATGCCCTTGCTTTGAGGCAGAAAGTCCGCAATCGCATAATTACCTGTCTAGTGACAACTCCAACGTGTTCTCAGTGCGAACCACGAGATAGTCAAACATTTATGAAAAATGTAAGAAGAAAAAGGGGGAGGGGGGGCTCGATTGAGGACGCGTCGGGCTAAGTGCGACGTACGAAGCGGGGGATGCGTCTAAAGGGAGGAGGAGGAGGGGGGGGCTTCGCCTGAGTGTACGTGTACATCTAGTATCCAACACGTTCATGCACACCACCGCCTCTGTGTTGCCGCCTGTATAAGGTGTATGTACGTGGGCGTTCACGTCGTGGCAGTAGGGAGTGACGTCGCGAAAAAAAAATTAAAAAAAAAAAAAACGCGCTCGCCTTCGACCGACGCGACCGGACACCTCCTCGACGTATGACCCACGCCCGCATATAGGGCGGCGTGAATATGCGACCCAGCAGAAGCCATGCGTCGTCCTCCGCTGCTGCAACACCCTTTCCTATCCCGTGCCTCCGTCCCAGCTGTGTAGTCTATGGGATATACTTGTACAATACTACTATATGCCAGTACGAGACAATTACGTAGCACAATACTAGTATATACTAGTACAAGGTGACGACGTATGTCGTAGCTTTGTGCTCTGTCCAGTCAGCATATAACGACAGAATAAACGGATGATCACGAGTCACCTCACACCTATATACTCGCCGAACACCACGCCGGTCTGAGCGGATGGATCCGGAAATTTCGACCAGTCGGTGTTCTCTAGGGTGCACTTAAATGTACGTGCGCGCACGTCTAGCATTTCGTCTCTACCAAAAGGCCGCTGCCGCGGCCGGTATTCGATCCCGTGCCCTCGGGCTCAGGAGTCACACACACCATAAACACTGAACCCCCGCGGTGGGTCTAAACCACGGTGTAAGAATAGTTTACACCGTGGTCTAAACATAAAGGTGCCTGGAATACAGTGAGGTCCACCGGAAACCTGTACTTGCAAAAAAAAAAAAAGACAAAGGGTCTCGAAAAAGAAAACAGGCATGCTAAACATTGACGTGTTGTTATGGTGCCTCAGTTATGCGCAATAATTTCTTTTGAATTGACAATGGCACAACTATGAACGCTAAATCTTGAGCAATATTGGTGGACGCTCTGCGGATGGGGTTGGCCGTTTGGTGCAGTTTGAGGTATCGTTAAGGACGGACAAACATACAAATGTACAGACAGACAGACAGACAGACAGACAGACAGACAGACGGACGGACGGACGGACGGACGGACAGACAGACAGACAGACAGACAGACAGACAGACAGACAGACAGACAGACAGACAGACAGACAGACAGACAGACAGACAGACAGACCAAAATTCTTCCGTCGAAGGTCCCCAAGAAAGACTATCGTCTTTAAAAAAAGAAAGATGGGTGTATACTGTGTCGGCACCACAAGGCTTTCTGTTGACCATTACGTGCTGCAGAAACGTTCAAAACTGAAAGACAGCCCCGCAATGGGCAAGGCCACAGCAGCCACTGCCTCGTTTTCTCATGCATTGCGTGCCGGGTCGCAAGTTGGGCAGGTGCTTTTTCTTACTTTTTTTTTTCTGATCAGCAGTGGACGACGGCATCGCTAAATAGGTTGTTAACAGGTGCTCGCTATGCAAGCGTCGTATAACCGCACCTGTTACAAATCGCCCCCACAGGCGGCCTGGCCCGCACAGTATCCGTGGCCCTCTTGCTTAATTATCATCCAATTTAGTCACTCAGTTTCCGTGCGTGGAGTATATACGCTGTTACAGCGAACGTATGGCGAGGGCGGCGCTCTTGACGCGTTGTGCATGCCAAACGAGAAGTTTGTTTGAATCGCTCGGGAGAGTGAGCGGGGGGTCGTTCAAACTACGTCTCGTGCATTCTAAATGCTTCGACGCGTGCTCGGCGAAGTATTTATAACAGGAAGCCAAGGCTCGTGTTCTGGTCATTTCTTCTTGCTAACGTTCGCCTTAACCGGAGTCGAGCAATCGTCATGCTGATTGATTGATTGATATGTGGGGTTTAACGTCCCAAAACCACTATATGATTATGAGAGACGCCGTAGTGGAGGGCTCCGGAAATTTCGACAACCTGGGGTTCTTTAACGTGCACCCAAATCTGAGCACACGGGCCTACAACATTTCCGCCTCCATCGGAAATGCAGCCGCCGCAGCCGGGATTCGAACCCGCGCCCTGCGGGTCAGCAGCCGAGTACCTTAGCCACTAGACCACCGCGGCGGAGCCGCAATTGTCATGCTGAGCGTATTGTTAGTGATAAAGTCTAGTCGACGAATATTAATACTTATGTGGGGTTCCACGTCCCGAAACCAAACCACAATATGGTTGTTGAAGAGACGCCGCTGTGGAAATCTCCGGAAATGTCGACCACCTGGTGTTCTTTCACATGCAGTGACATCGAATGGTAGACGGGCCTCCAGAACTGAAGCCTGCATTGTAATGCGGCTGCTACGCCCGGAGTCGAACCCGTAACCTTTGAGTCAGCAGCCGAGCATTGTATAACCCGCTGACGTATGTCGCTACGCACGATCTATGACGAATCGCGTGTCTATGAAAAAAAAAAAACTACTCTGGCATTTACTCGTGCGTGAGCTTCGTTGTTTCGCTAACAAAAGGGCGAGGAGGGTGGGGGATTGTTTGACGAGTTACGCAATGTCACGAATTTCACCTCCTGTGAACTAAACGCAAACGATGTTGCGTGTGTTAGGAAGAACATTCATGTCATGTCTCAGATATCACTCAGAAGTAGTATAGTATCGCTTGGCAAGCAGCTTTTTGGTAAAGCGACGGCGGGCATTTTGATGGGTAGCAAAGTGCACACAACCGTGTGCTAATATTTCGGTGCGTGTTATTGAACGCGACGTGGTCAAAATTAACCTGTATAGTTTCCCACTATGGCGTGTCTTATGATCATCTCACGTGTTTTCGCAGGTAAAACCCTGGTTATAGACTTGCGCACGGGAAAACAGTGGAAAGCCCCCCTCCCCTAGAAGTGGAGGCGTAAAATGTGCCCCCTAGTCCGACGTATTACGAAGGGGGGGGGGGGGGGCGATGCGAGGAACCTCCTCCCCCGCACCCTCCCCCCTGAACGGTTACCCTATGCACGCTAGTGACCCTGGCAGTTAATATATCGCGCTGCATGTGGGCAGTCAATGCGTCACAAGTACATTAGTTCTTTAAAGAAGTTGCTTCAATGTTTTGTTATAAGGATCTCGCAGCACAAGCGAAGAAAGTCGCGTCACAACTGTGTTCTTTCGCGCAGAGCTATACTTTCCGGGTGTGCTCCTTGTACAATTGTTCTAGACTGAAAGAAAAAAAAAACAACGACAACAAAATGAGTCGTTGGCGACGAGGATTTTTTTGGCGGGGGCGTTTTAACCTGGTGCCCTCATTGTTCACGCAGGGCCATCCGACCCGGAGCTTAAGCGCCCTTTCGACGCATAAAACTGGCACACTCACTTTCGCTTCGTGTTTTTTTTTTCTTTCTCCTTTCGCTTCCGAGACATCGCGGAAATGAACGGAGACAAAAGAGCGTCAGGAAGAAATGCAAAACGTGTCACGACAGACCCTGATGCCGCGGCTTCGTCCTCCGCGTATGTTAATTGCGCGGGGCGAGGAACCATCTCGTGGGCAGTGTCGGTTTTTTTGTTTCAAACCCGTGGGCGTTCTCACTGCAACGAACGAGCGTGCGTATTGCTTACACACGCGTACACACCATGCACTGCCCCGCGCCATGGCATGCACATGCACGCACGCCGACATATATACCTCGCGATCTCCCTTCTGCGCTCAGACGGCTGCTGTGCGTAAAACGTCTTGATGACTTTGCGTTGATGGCATTCATTAACCTCGATTTGAGACTTGTATGACCGCCCCCCGCAGCGGTTTGTGGAGACGCATTTCCCGTTGCACCGGCCGGCTATATACGTGGTTTGGCTTGGTGTGTGTCGTGTACGAGAGTATACAAACCGGCAGCAAAAGTCGCCCGGTGCACATGGTTCTGCGGCAAATGTGAATTTGTTATATTGTAAAACGTCCCTATTGACAGGCAAGGGATTTTTTTTTCTCTCTTCTTTTTCTGTGACTTCCGACAGGCGTTGTCTCCTCCTAGCCACTTATCACTTCAGAAAAACGCGTGGACGCTCTCAGCGCTATAGTCTTTCAATACTTCGCGATTTTGCGGCTGCACGCTGTCATCTGCGCTTGCGCTGTCCAAAGCGTGCTAAAGCGAAGCGAAATCAGTTCATCACGCTTGATAGTCGTGCGAGAAAAGTCAGAGTGAACGTGCGACTGCACACACACACGCACGCACGCACGCACACACACACACACACACACACACACACACACACACACACACACACACACACACACACACACACACACACACACACACACACACACACACACACACACACACAAAAGCGTGGGGAAAGAACTCACTTATTGATATCTCTTGTATTTGGACCAATCAAGAGCTTATTCTTTCAATTAAGACTTTACGCGAACAAACTGCTGATCCTACAAATGCCGGAAAGACGCCAAACGCCAGGGGGTTGATTGATTTGTGGGGTTTGACGTCCCAAAACCACGATACGATTATGAGAGACGCCGTATATAGTGGAGGGCTCCGGAAATTTCGACCACCTGGGGCTCTTTAAACGCGCACCCAAATCTGAGCACACGGGCCTTACAACATTTCCGCCTCCATCGGAAATGCAGCCGCCGAAGCCGGGATTCGAACGCGCGACATGCGGGTCAGCAGCGGAGTACCAAACGCCAGGAGAGAATAATGCGTTCGCTCTTGGTAATTTGTGACGTTGTTTAGGGACCCTTGAAGTTTACGAAAGAACCAGGTGGACATCGTCCGTAACATAGCCCCGCCACTCGTGTGACACTAACGGCGCTTCCAATAACGCGTCATAATGACAACGATAGCCTCCCGTTCCTTTGTCCGTCTTCCTAAACCTTCGGTACGCGTGTATGTATACATTCGGACAAACAGCACCTGCTCTCCGAGGCACGAAGAGGTCAACAGCTGGTCAAGACGAGGGGCCTCCTTTTCACGTCACACTCTACGTTCGCACGCCGGCCTTCTGTTTAGGCTGCGGATGACCCTATATGGTACGGCCGCTCTGTTATCCGGTTCGTACGTCGTCATAAATCGACATGCGCTAAACAGGCGGCCGCCGCGGAATGGGAAGCGCGACGCCTGCATCGCGAGATGAACCTTGCCGCTGCAGGCGTCGATCATCGTATATATGCTTGACCTGTGTATGCCGCACCATGTCTGGAACGGAAGCAGGTTGTTTTAGCACGCCGCGTTGTGTGTGACGCGCGCTTGTATACTTCATGGTGCATACGGAAGGAGAGCTGTGAGACGAATGTTGGTGGAACGCGTCAGAAACGAGTTTCCGGTTCCGCAGGATCGAAAAAAGCGGAAGGATTGTTTTTTTTTGTGTATGTTGCCTTCTGTGCTGTCGATCGAAAGGTCATTCGTGTCGCGAGGCCCACTTGTCTGTGTCGCGGCACCCGAAATGACGTCAGCCGTAAGCGGAAGCGGCATCTGCATGCAGGGAGATGCTTAACAAGAGTGTGGCACTGGTCTGCACGCCAGTATATACTTTCGTGATGACGATAAATATGTGATGCGCTACGTGCCAAAGCAACTAAATGAATATGAAGAACTGCCGTTATGGAAATCTCCGGAAATTTCGGCAACCTGGTGTGCCTTAAGACATCGTACACTACTCGTGCCTCTAAAACTTTGTTTCCACCGGAATACGACCGCCACAGTCCGGATACAACGCGCGACTTTGGGGTCAATGGACGAGCATCGCAACCACCGTCCCACCGGGGCGGCCAATCCTTTCGCCATGTTGGTTTATAGAGTTTGGTATCGAGGTAAATGAAGGCAATCAGAATAATTGCTTCGAAGACGTTTCTATAACGTCTGTACCGCTAAATGAGCACAATTTCTCACGCTCCTAGTTTTGTGAAGCATAGAATTGTGGCAGCTTGTGCTATAGTTGGTATGGCATGACGATAGTTATAGCGCGTGAACAAAACGACGACACAGAGACAAGAAGGACACGAAAGACACGAGCGCTCGTGTCTTTCGTGTCCTTCTTGTCTCTGTGTCGTCGTTTTGTTCTCGCGCTATAACTATCGTTTGTGAAGCACACGCATTTATGCGCGTAAACGTGGATTGCATTACATTCAGACAATTACCTTGCATTATAGTGATGAGCGCTGTATGTTCATTACGTCCGCCTTGTGAGGTTAATCCAAAACTGTGGCAAACGTGTCAACAGTTCAGTGAGGACTACACGATATACTAGCAGCACGAACGGGAAGCTATAGTTTCGTGCAAAAAAAAAAAAAAAAAACCACTGGCAGGATCTAGCGTTTTGATCATCACCACCGTCATCCAATCGCTCTTATTACTTTCACGGCGTGGCAAAAGCAGGCACTCCCATGTGCCTCCGATTAACCCCAACCTGTGCCCTATCGAGTGTATACATAAGCACGTATGAAGATATCATACCATGTTCATATCTGTGACGTCAAGTACACCTTTTGAGGCTGCGAGTCTCAGTACTTCGCACGGTGCAAACGTGAACTAGAGTTCGCAAGCACGGCGTCTTTGAGCACGAAGATCAAAAGGTAAACTGTTGGATCTGGCGCGCTAATTGAGATTAAGGGACGGAAATGTGCTCGAAACGTTCGTTTAATGCGTGTACAGCAAGTTTGACACAACATAAGGTACGACGTCGCTCCACAGGCGTATACCTCGGGGACTTCTAAAGACGCTATTCCCAGCAAACATCAATACGATACGCCACACCACGTTTACGCAGGCACGCAAGCTTGCATGAATATTCATGGTAAAAGAACGTGCGACCACCGCCACCACCATGTTTAGACAATATTTCCTTTTCTTCACCCGACTTCGAAACATTAATATTAATAAACGAGACGACACGGGCCGCTGGAAGGGGAGGACAGGTGTGCGGACAACTATAAAGGGCAGTGAACAAATGTCCAAGGTGTTACGAAGGTAAGGAAGGGAAGTGCCAGGTAAAGGCGCGTGCTCTGCATCGTTTTGCGACACCGTATACACGGAATAGCCCATGCAAAACGATGCAAGAAAAAAATAAATAAATGGTACAGGTGTTGTTGCAGGGGACGCGTGCACACAACTGTACGAAAGCGAACGAATGACTATACTGTATTGCGGTGATATCAGTGAGAAACCACAGGTAAAGAAAAGCGAAGGCACTGCATCGTTTTACAATACCGTGTAGTCAGAGTATCGCATACCAACGACCAAAGAAATAAATCGTGAAACCGTTATGGCTAGCTATAGTGGTCTGTAACGCGGTGTCCGAGGAGGCTCCGAACGATGAAACATCCGCGGCAACAGCGAGCTGGGTCGGGGCGAGGCATTTGTCTCAATGCTGCCGGCCACTATGCTGTATACGTGTGCTCGAAGCACAGTGGCTTCAACGCGAGAGCTATAGAGAGATAAACTAATAAGGTAGAATAAGAACCTAAGGTCCAGACATGGGGGCCAGACTTTCTGCATACGCGCGCACATGTGGATGCGGGTTGTTGCCATTGCTTATGTACTACGTGTTTTATAGGCGTATACGCGGAGGGCTAGCCGCTATAACGCAACCTGCCTGCGGGTCCTGCATGCTGTGGTGTAGCCTTGTGTACGCGCATAAGCGCTTGACAAATGGTCCACGCAGACCGGCCGTTGCTGACCCGTCCTCTCGGTTTACGTATTGCACGATGCTCACGCGGTGCGTAGCTGAAGGGGGTTCGGACCCTCGGCTCACTTTTGTCCGTTGTGTATAACGGGGTCCTCTCTTTCGCGGTTCCTTAGCGTGCATTGTAACGTGGTGAGTGAGGTAGGAAGTCTAAGTCCACGTAATGTATTAGAATTTCTTCACTCCCGCTTGCGGTATGCATTTTGTTTGCTAGAGAGTTGTTCCTTTAGTTCGTCTATCGGGAATAAAAACGACACGTGAGAGGCTCGCCGCGTGGAAATGTGGTTTGCGCCGTACTGTTCTGATTAAGTTCTGACCCGGTGTAGGCGTTGGTGTGGAAGTCAAGTTGCGTTTTTCGTTGTAAGTTAAGGTCATTGCTTTCCGTGGAAGCTTTGTATCTTCACTAGCTCAATGTTTCTGGAGGTGCCGTTGGATTTCCCTTGCGTTAGCTCACCTCCAATATATTTTTCGTTGTTGTGCAATCCGGAATGTCGTGTTTGATTTTCGTTAATGGCCAGCTGTTCGCTGACGTGTGGTCTACACTCTTCGATGGGAAAAAGTTCGCGCCGTTGTGACCCAAGCTATCTACAGAATGCGAGGTTGTCCGAAACGACTCTCTTGAACTTCTATCGTCCTGCATAGACTCTGTTCAAATCCTCCTGAATTGCGTGTCTGATACTTGCTAGAACTTCTTTATTCACCTCTTCGGTGTACACTCTCTGATTAAAAATATTCACACTGTGATCTCTCAAACTGTCTTACCCGAAGCTTAAAAGGGCCTGTCACTTTCGTGTCGAGTTTCTGCTGCTTTGAACATACTTTCTCTGAGCTGCATGCACTGCAATTTGCAGAAATCAAATATTTATTTTTTCTGAATTGGGAAACTGCTTCTTTGCCCAGTCTTTCTATACGCTTTCTTATTGAATGCGTTCGCTGACCCATTCCATCAATCCTTCCGTACACTCACAAGTGTCCACAGATTCGTTTTTTTTTTATTTTTGTCGGTCACGACTCGCTTCGTATATGACTCTATTTAGATAAAGACGTGCATCTTTCAATATCGTTACAATCACATTGGAGATTCGTGGTAACCCAAAATACAGTTAACGTGTTTCTTAAAATAGAGTCGCGAACGTTGAGAGTTAGGACTCAACCAAAGGAGTTACACATAGGGGGAAGTCAGGACTCACCGAAAGGAGTTACAATTGGGGGGGGGGGAATCAAAAATCACCGTAAAGAGTTACACAAGGGGGATTCAAGACTCACCGAAAGGAGTTTCACACAGTCGAGTCAAGACTTACCGAATAGAGCTACACATAAAGGAGTCAGCAATCTCCGTAAGTAATCAACACATAGGGGAGTCAGGATTTACCAAGAGGAGTTACCCATTGACTTTATCTTTTTGTCTCTCTCAAAGTGTTCTGAAGCGCAAGCAGTATCACATAAATCGAAAAAAAAAAAAACCTTTCAGCCATGTACTGAGGCCATGGTAACAACGCGCGCTCCTTTATTTTCCCCGAAGCTCTCGGTGATACGTTCTCCTCCCGTGATTTCCCGGAATGGGGAAAGCGTTTCCCGCGCCAACCCGTGCGCTTCGTCCCGCGGAGGCCTCTCCGCCAATAAGGGAAACCGAACACCGGCAGCAGCTCGGGCGCGCTCCGTGTGGTGCATCCACGTGCTTCACCTTCTCGCACACCGCGCCCTTGCGGCACCCGCACGGCACAGCCGAGTAACATACGCTTGCATAGGACAAGCGCGCTGCGGTGAAAAACAAGTAGTAAAATACCAGAAATAAATAGCGCCAATCGCATAAAAGGCACAGCTGCACCACAATAAGTGAGAACGGTAGAAGGGTGTGCTGCGAGAACAATAGAAAGGGGCAGGAGGCACAAAAATTAAGCCAAGTAGGAAAGATCAAGGTCTATATCAAAGGGATACTATACAGCGTCAAAAGAGAAGAAATTTTTTTAACATCACCGCCAAACGCTAGCCCCAAAAGAAGAAGCACATTTTAGGGACTATACGACACGTGCAGGTAACCCGAACTCGCTCTCAGGTCGACTATGCTTTTGAAGAACGAAAAAGGTCGATGGGCGAAGTATGCGATGGCTACGCAAGACTGGGAAGAAAAGGAAAATAACGTACACGAGGGGAAAAGGCTGGCGCTGAATAGGAATGGAATGAGTACGGGTTGGCAAGCTCTGGCTAGGAAGAGGAATGGGGGGAGGAAGCGAAAAAAGACGCGTTATACGAGAAAAACGCCGTCTCATCCCTAATGACCATGGTGTGCGACCTGCCGAGGATAAACGAAAAGAAACGAAAAAAAAGCGTATAGGGCGCGTAAACGCCTTTTCCCCACTATTTCTCCAATCCTGGTTTTACTAGCCACACAGTTTACCCTTTGACGTTTTTGCATATGCGCAGGGGTACACGTTATATACGTGATCCGGAGCGATGCGCACACGAAGTGGTTGAAAATGGGGATAGAAACGGGGGAAAAGAATGCAGGTATACAACCACCTGAAACGGGAAAAGAAGGAACAAAAAGGAGCAAGCGACTTCATCGGAAGGACGGGGACATGTTCTTGATTTCTTGTTGCTCGCTCTTGCTACTTTTCCTGATTCCCCTATTTCCCTACCTCCCCCACCCCTTTTCATCATCTGGTCTGCCAGCCATCTCTGATACTCGAGTTTCTGGCATGGATTTCTTTGTTTTCGCCGTTTCTCCCCCAAAATTGGGGGAGTGCAAGAGCACCGTACTTCTGCAGCTTCCCTATTTTGAATAGAACGTGAATTGGAACGAAAGGAAGATATATGTAGGGTTTTGCTTGTTTCAACGCGCCTTCATCTCACAGGGACGACTGAATTTTCTGCGCTCTCTATTTCTTCCCCTTTTTTTGTCATCATAGCCTCGGGAAAAACCGTACCAAACTCGAGCTACATAGAAAATCCTAAAAGAAAAAAAAAAAGACAGGAATATCTTCAATGCCGCGGACAGTGGCTTTATAGGGAGTGCGATGGACGGGATCTCTCGACCCACGCACGCCCGCTTAACAGTTGGCGCGTAGCTTTTGCCCTTCCATCCCAATTTAGCCGGGAATAGCCCGAAGCTACCGTTGAGAGCCGAAGGACTTTCACGACGTCATAAGAGGTCGAAACCAAAGAGCCCTCGGAGGACGACTGTGCACGCGTATATGCGTAGAAAAGGGACAAAAGGCGTATATCTACTTATATAACCTATCTATTCGCGCCAGTCTCATTTCCCCGGTCTGGAGTGAGCCGATCCTCATCTACCCCTATTATCATCCTCGATGACCTTATGTGCCTACTGTCTTTTGTCTAGCTTTATTACTTTTTCGATTTTTTGCCATTTGTGTCTCAAGGAGGAGGAACGCTTCGCGACCAGGTTTATAAAAAGAAGACAATACCAGGACAACTTGACCTTTCCATCCCTATTGGGGATGAACCGTCATTCTCTCCTGATCTTCGCAATCTCTCGGGTTCGTTATGCCCTTTCCATTTCGTTTCCCTTTCGCATCTCTGCGTGAACAGGCGTTCTCGCACTACCATTTTTCTGTTGTTGTTTTTAGTTTCCGTCTATGTCATTGTGATGCCATACCGTTTCACATCTCCTCTTCTTACCTGGCAGCGTGGGCGTATGCATACCAGATGCAAATATTAGAAAAAAAATTCTTGAACTCTATTAAGGACCGGACAACTATCCTCCAGCGCACGGTCGGTGGGCTCGGATGACCTATACTTTCCGCATGATTTGGTGTTTTACTTATTATCTTGTTTCAGAAGAAGAGTGGTGGAGGGGAGGGGGAGGGCGTTGTCATCTTGCCTCTGTGCCTCATAGTCAGTCACAAAACAGCTTTCTACCGTTCTTGTGGTCATCTTGGCGGTCCTTACGCGTTATGTAGGATGCAATTGTACGCTTAAGTAGAGTTTTTGAAAGGGGTGCACGTAACTGCGTCCGAGTACTTTAGGCGTGAATTTGCCCCCATTGTGTCGGTATCTCAGCGTTTTTCTCGTGATCGCAGGAATGCAAGTGAAGTGTCCGTAGTGGAGGTCTTTGGGCAGTCCCAAAGCAACGCTACCGATTCTGACCATCTATGGAGCAACATAGAATCAGTTTATATATCCGATGCCGAATAAATTACTAAGTTTTCTTCTATCCTGGCTCAGGACTAGTTGTATTCAAGCCGAACCTGGCTGGCTGTTAACGTCCGTTGGTACTAATATAGCCGTAGTTGCACGTACCGAGAAAAACAACAACCGAGAATGATGTGCGAACGAACGAAAGAATGGTAAGAAGGGCGAAGTGGTGACGTCATTGGCGTCACGTGCGAATCTCCATTTTCTCTGCTTGGTACATGCGTGTGCAACAACTTGCTAAAAGCGCTCCCCCGCCCCTCTCTGCTGCCCCCCCCCCCAACACCCCGTCATGAGGCTTATAGCGCATGGAAAGATGGGGACGAAGGACGTGGTGACACAAACATAGGAGCTATAGTACTAGCAAGCCCCAAACACTTCATTAGACCCCCCCCCCCCCCCACACACACACACACATTCTATTATTCCCCGCCCTGAAAACAACAGCCGCGCGAACGCCACATCTGTGGCATCGATGTGCGTCAAGTCATTCTCCAGCGGTCCTCGGCATCATCGCGTTTAGGGTGTGGCTGTCGGCGGCGCCTGCCCTTCCGCTCATACGCTGCAGGTCCTGCGTTTCTGGCTTCGAGGCTCGGTCACTGTAAGTCTGTCTGTTCCCAAAGAAGATGAAGAACAAGACGGAAAAGAAGGAGGCATCGTCTCCCTTCACTGTTTGAGTTTCTCCAGCGGACGCCGTATATTGTGGTAACATCTGAGCTTCCAGCCGACCCACACCCGTCGCCGCCACCCTTCTCCATGTGTCTCCTGTCTTTGCGTTTGTTTCTCCCGACTCCTGATCGTCCTGCCTCCGTCCGCTGATGACAGTGGTCGAGTCGACAACTCTGTGGTCTTGGCACGCCTTGGAAGGGAAGCAGCAGGGGGATTAGGCTGCTCTGAAGCTGCGCAGCAGCGAGGCGTTTGTTTTGTGGACGTGAGTGCGACGTCTTGCGTGGTGGAGCCTGTATAGAAAAGAAGATAAAGAAATCATAGTAGGTAGATGTCGCGCCTTTTTCTTTTACCGTCCGTACACCGCCTTCTGGCCGACATCTCTTCGGGCCTGGCGTTAGCGGATGCCTCGCATTACCGACTGACTCCTTTTGGAAAAGCGCCGCGCAGTTGACGCGCCACTTTCGATTCTATCCACTCATCCGAATTTTAAAGGACTTTCAAACCGTCCGATATTTGAAAAGTGAAATGCGCGTGGTTTTGGGCGTCTTGAAACTTGAACAGCGTGATGTGTAACGCTGGCAATGTGGGGGTAAAAAAGGTATGAGATCGCACCGTTTATGTCTTATTATCAATTGTCAGGGTTGAAAGTGGCGTAGTTTGTTGACGTCATCGATCCGTACCAGCTCACCCAAGTGTATGGTCTTATCGATAGATAGATTGATTTGTGGGGTTTAACGTCCCAAAACCACTATTTGATTATGAGAGACGCCGTAGTGGAGGGCTCCGGAAATTTTGACCACCTGGGGTTCTTTAACGTGCACCCAAATCTGAGTACACGGGCCTACAACATTTCCGCCTCCATCGGAAGTGCAGCCGCCACAGCCGGGTACGGTCTTATCGACCCGCCTGCTGTAACACGTGTTTTAGCTGCCTCTCGATCCCTTTAAGAGTATGAAACCCACTTTAAGCGCATGTGCACTGAGATTTGTGCTGCGTGCTATATGACGAAGAAACCGACACAGGTATGTCGATCTCCCCAAGAAAAAAAAAAAACGCTAGAAAAAAGAGGGAGGGGTAGAGGAAAAAAAAAAGGTTGGTAGATGAGCGCTTACTTGCACATCACAGTATCTCAATCAGCGTGGCGCCTACGGAAACACGTAGTATTTGTTTCATACCCTGATGCACCTACGACGGTTCCAGTCATAAACCTTTGCCTTTGCGCATCACTAAAAAAAAAAGTCTCTGGACGTTGGGCGGAAGAAGTTTCTTGAAGAGGCGTGAACGCGCCTTCTCTGTTCGAGTCCACTCTCTTCCTTTGCGTCTTATGTCTGCGCTACCACGATCAACGCTTCGTGTAATGATGACGGTCCGCCATCAAGCCGCAGCTGGCGGTGTCATCGGCCCTCTGACGGTCATCATTTTTTGTACTGCTGCCGCACCTACTGTGCCAACAGATAAGTGCCACAAGAAGGGGGCAGGGGTGGTTGCAAACTTTTGAGACGTACGCGTCGAATTTTCCTCCGACCTTATACTTGCTTCACCGTTCACGGTGTTTCACTTTTCTGTTTTTTTTTTGTCGTCCCCTCTTTGTCACCGGTGATTCGACGACAAAGAACAAGAACGCGACAACAGCGAAGAAAAGCGAGCCCTGCCGCCTCGACCGGTCGCGTGGCAGTCTCGTGCCAGCACAAATTGCCGTCGCGAAACCATTTAGAAAATCGCGTGCGCGCGCCCTCGGGCCCGCTCCTTCATTGCGTCTTCCCGCAAGTTGCCCCTTCCCCCCACCTCCTCCTCTCCTCGTCCTCCTCCTCCTCCTCCGGTCCGTGGGCTACCGCCACGTTCAGCGAGGAACGATCTGGCCACGGAGCCGCGCCCTTGGCCCTAAACACACACCCAGTGGAGAGGAAGAAGCGGCAGCCTCTACAGGCGAGTCCACTCGCTCGCTAGCTTGCTTACTTAAGCTCACATTGTCGTTTTCCTCTTCTTCTTCTTTGTAAGAAGAGCTCCTAAAGTTTCACCGCCGGCTTCAGCAGTGCTTGTAATCTCCACGGCTTCGCCTGAGGAGAGGCAGTCGTCCTGTAGTCCTGCGCTCTAGGCGTAGCTCGGTTGGTCCGCTTGTGGATGAGGGGGTGGGGTAATGAGAAGGAAAGATGGGGGGGGGGGGATTGCAGCTCAGAAAGGAAGGGGGAAGAGGCGCATTGAGACCGAAGGAAGCGCGCCGGGCTTCCGTCTAATGATCCTGACCGGTAGACAACGCCCGCTGGCGGCGGCCAACAAAAGGAATGAAGAAACACGGCTTGGACAAATGGACAGCGCCTCTCCGCCGTGAATGTCTACATTTAAAGGTGCGCGGTGGCGCGTTTCTCGCACGCGCCCGAACAGCAGCTCACAGGGCAAAGTGGCATCAGAGAGAAGAGAGAGAGGGCGAGAGAAAAGGAAAGGCTGAGCATGAATGAATGAGTTCATTTGGTGGCTTGCGTGGCTTCGTTGGAAGGAGTGCTTGATATGGCCACGCGCTGTTCTGGGCCGTCGTTGATGTATATTGTTGCTAAGAAGTGTACCTGAGTGTGTGATTGTGTGCGTTGCGTTGGGGTGTGTACGTCTGAGGGAGGTGTGTGTGTGTGTGTGTGTGTGTGTGTGTGTGTGTGTGTGTGTGTGTGTGTGTGTGTGTGTGTGTGTGTGTGTGTGTGTGTGTGTGTTTCTTTTGGGGGGTGTAGCTTTCTCTGGACAGGGCCCTCGTTCACAGCAGCTTTTCTTGGCCTTCCTAATTGCACCTTCGCGCAGAGATGATTCAGAAATTGCGAGCTGTATACCTCTTTGTCCGTTGGACCTGGTCGGGTAGGGCTATGCTTTGCCAATAGGTGAGCGCAAATATATAAAAAAATAAGATCCAATTAAATCAGCATCGAAGAACAAAACATCTATCACACATACACAGACATATACACACCTTTTGCAAAGTACTACACGGCCACCTACCTTCATCATCGTACGTCTACATAGTCCGCGCGCTGATTCGAACCGGCGGCTTAGGACGGGTTCAAGTACGTAGCATAAGGTTCTAACCACTAAATAACTGCAAAGTTTTGATGAGGTGCTATGTCTGTTGTCCTTCAACACAGATCTTGCTGTCTTATTCTTGCTACAATCGCTTTCTTTTGGTGTATTGTTCCAGTTCTGCTATCAATGAAGTTACCTATAGTTCTGAAGGTACGCTTTAAACCAAGGAGGTTATACTAAATCTTCTGGAGTGGCGGTCCCGCATACCCGCCCATGTCTCGAAGTGAAGCCGCGGCGGCCATATTGCTCAGGGCAGAAGGAGGCGACGCCTGTTTTGAAGCGCCGTGATGCTTGCCGTGCGTTTCGTTATTGCTACTAAAGCACTTGTTTATTATTTTTAGTAGGCGAACGAATGTGGAAAGGACTTTAATGCACATCTGCTTTAATTTTTCTTGGACATTTGGCGTTTCAAGCGTGTAAAAAAAAAGAACACGCCAGACCTGCAAGAAACGCGCAGAACAGTCACAGCGAAAGCTGGGAGAGTGGTCTTTCAAAGCCTTCTCTAAAAACTCTTTGGGATGCTACAAGAGCACTGCTGGGTACCCACAGTGCCATAAATAATCATAAATTTTCTGTAGTAGGCCAGCATTCACTATGCTATCCTTCGTCATTCATTGGAGAATCGTACGCGGTATTCGCTACACACTTGTTTGAAGTTTAGTGCATCTTTTTATGCAGTGGCTGATGACGATGAAGAAATATGCGTGAAGTGGTTATGCACCACAGTTAATAGGTGATCAAGAATAAGTTTTTTTAATGGATGGAAGCGTTGGACGACCAAGTCGTCAAGAAATTCGCATTGTGTGACGCCTCGCTGTTCCTTGATGGTCTAAAACGCTTTATTACTCATATTAATGCGACTCGTTTCCAGACATCAAGCCTGCCTAAAACCAGTTTAGAAACAATTTCCAGCGCTGGCGCGGCTCAGTGGTAGAATGCTGGGTTGGCACGCAGCGGACCCGGATTGGACTCTATATATATATATATATATATATATATATATATATATATATATATATATATATATAGCCTACAAACATTACTACAAAAACATAGAGCCTGCAAAAAATTATTCTTAGTGTCATTGTGCCCCCGGACGCCAAAAGAAAATTTATGAATGCAGTCGCATAGTCGCTAAAATATGGGAGAATAAGCGAATGAGCGAAGCATGCCTACTTAAACATCGAAAGCTGAGCCCAGTGTCCACCTCACACGATTCGTGCAGCCAAATACTACCCAAGAGCCCAACATCGTTGTCTCAAAATGTGATCACAGACGTGTTCAGAAGCGTCTTGTTCAATTAGAGGCATGATACGCAACGTTACTAGCACTAAATCAACACGAAAGCCACGCACGCTAAAATGCGCCCATCCGTTTTCTGCCCTGATCAATATGGCGGTGTCGGCTTCAGCTGCGGAGCCTCTCCGCCTCTCCAGAAGTTTTAATATAACCTCCTTGCTTTAAACTTCACTCACTCACTCACTCACTCACTCACTCACTCACTCACTCACTCACTCACTCACTCGAACGCTGCTCCTTTACGACGTGTCGCTTTGATAGCTGAAGGCCAGCGCTCAAAGGAGGACATCCTCTCCACAGAGTACGAGCCCACTATCTTACTTAACGCAAACGCTAATCGGGAACTATCGTCTAGCTAGTACTTTTCTCTCGGCGCCTTCCTAATTGAATGAGCGCTGGCGATGCATTTACAGGCCTCGCTTATCGGTGCTGTCTACAGTTGGTGTACATGGGCGTAAACTTGCGAGTCCGCATCGTAACGTAATTGCGATGGGGTTGGTTTGTTTTCACTCCATTGGCGGGTAACTTCATCGTCGAAAAATCGCCCCTTTTACTCGTCCTATAGCCGGCCCCCAGGCGCCGGAACAAAGAACTTTGAGATCTGTACACATTACCCTGCTTCACAGTAGCCGCACGTTTCTTCTCCAAGCATATACTGTCGCACTTTCAAGCACATACTGTCCCAACATATCTGTGGCACATACCGGTTTGTTGGGCTAGCTGTTGCATTGTTGTTTTTTTACAGCATCAACGTTAGAGGTGGTACAAAGAGCGTGTGATGCGGCGGTTAGGCTAGGTCTAACCCCCGTATTACACCGTATTCAGAAACGCTATTCGACTTGACTTGAAATCAATGTAGCGCGTTTGCAACGCAGATGTGCGTTTGTGTTGCCTTGGCACGGTCTAAAGACAGAGCGTTCGAAACGCGTTTGTGCTGCATTGAAGTCGGTGGCAGGTCAAGATCAAGTCAAGCAGCGTTTCTGAATACGGTAGTAACTATCCGCACGCAAAGCGACCCGCGGTATCGCCCTATAAGGGGCGGCACTTCTCCGGATCTCTAAAGTTCTTCGTACCGTATGGTACACTACAGTGGGATTGACCCGATTTCAGTGGAGCATACGCGTCAATGATGATGATAGCTTTTTGCACGGGGTAAACAAGGAAAAATTTGCTGGACGGGTTCGCTGGTGAAACTTCTCGAGTCGACGACGCAAGGTGGCGCGGTGCGCGTTTCGTCAAAAAAAAAAAAAAAAAAAAAAGCCTGAAACGTGAGCATGGGCAGCGGCTCATCGTCGAAGTTGCGTAGCTTTCAGAAAAACGGTATAACATCAGAAAAAATGGGCGGGATGGCAAGTGTAGAGACACTTAGGAACGAGATATACACCGTAAACGAACAACGGAAAAGGAAAAAAGTGAGATTTCGCTAATTTGCCGTTTCATTGTACTTTAGAATGGTCAATTTTTTAAATCTTCATCTGTGCTCTTTCCTTTCTGTTTGGTGCTCGACCGTTAACGCGGTCTTGAGCGAGTCTAGCGTTTGTTAGCAATGTGCTACACAGATAAAACAATACATATAAAACAAAGCAGTGTGCGAACAAACGGGAAGCTCAGATGCAACAAATAGACGGCCAGCTCGGTCGCCACCACCGTTTGCCTGTTCTTCGCATTTCTCGATTCGCAACGTACAACCCTTTTCCCCTCCCACGCGTTTATGTAAAATGGATTTTTCGTACATGCTGGGCACCCCGCTGTGTGGCCCGCGCCGCCACCTATCGGCCGACGCTTTCGTTCTGAACAAAAGAGCCGTGGGCGAGGCGAGGCGAAATACCGTTCCGGCTGTGGGCATCCGGCCACCGCATCTGCTCTTTCTTACAGGCCCGCGTTTATTGTTTTTTTCTTTCATATTAATATTCCGTATAGCGCGACCCTCCGCACGTCTTGCGCTCAGGGACGCGTTGGCGCGCTTCGCCTTCCGGCCACCCGCCAGCGCCGCGGCCTTTAAAAAAAATGGGTTCGGTGACAGAGCCGGAGAGCGAAAAACCGAGAGCCGAAACGTCTTCGGTGACCTCCAGCCGCACACGCAAGCGAGCCTGAGCTTCTACGCCACTTACCCGAGTCCTGCGGATGGGCGAATGTCACGAATACCCCCGCTTAACGAGATTCGAGCGAGGCACGTATTCGCTGGAGCGCATGGATGCTCCAATTGACGAGAAGGGATCGAACGAAGAAGTGTGGCTGGACCGACAGTCACTTCTCTTTACGAACGCAGCAACTGCTTCTTTTCCCAGAGTGTTTTATCGAAGCGAAAGCCTCACATGCCTCAGTAACGTTGAAATTGACCGGCGGCATCAATCGACGGGATGCGACAAAAGTGTGATTACGTCACCAGATGACGTCGGCAGATCGCTAAAATTTCGGGGGTGTCATGACGTAACATAACGCGGCATCGAATGACGACGTCACCGCGCGACGCGTGACGTAACCACAGGACATGATCGCTTAGTCGAAGGTGATCTTACCGATCATGGAGGTAGTGCAAAGGCACTTTGTGTGCAGAAAGCTTGCAGTGCTTCCGATCTTGGAGGCAACGACAAAACCGCGTAACGTGCAGAAGGCCTTCGGAAAGGGTCGGGGTGGACTCAGTACATTGACTGAGAAGTAAAAGACTATAAATAAGAAGGCTGTCAAATATGAAGGCGAATGCAAAGGGATCCTTGTGTTAGTTTCTGTCTTTTTTGTCGGTTATCTGCGAACGGGCCACGCTGACGCGGAACTATGTCAAACCAAGCTAACGGTGGTGAAAAGCCGAAACGTCGCTTAAAGAGAAAGACGCCTTAACGGTATGCACGGCCGATTCAAGTATACTCCACATTATTATTGTTAATAGTGGCGCGTTCGCGCGCTTACAATTCTGTCTCAGGTTTCCAGCCAACCCAGTCGCTTTAAGCGTTTATAATCGGAACGGAGGGCCGAAATATAACCTGTTACTATGTCCACTAAATATCCCATTCACCAAGTTAACTCGCCCGTATAGAACATTGATCGCGTCGCAGTTTCTTTGACGCGAGGACAACTTCGGTAACACTTATAAGATCGTCGATGCTCCGTTTTCGTCCGGAGTATTTACGTATATCCTTTTCGCGCGCGTGTTGCTTTTCTGTTCTCGTCGCCTCGAGGACTTTGCTGCGCCTTTCTTCTTACGCCAGCGGCATCGACGACACAAAAACATCGCGAGGTTGTCGGATGCGGCGACCAGCGATATCAGCGCGAGCCCGTCTTTATGGCCAGTCCGGTCGCCTTCAATGCAAATGACGTTCAGATAAAGACGCCGTTGCTCGCTCCGAACGCCTTTCTCCACGGTTTACTCCGACCTCCGCTCTCTCCGTCCCATCTTTCTTCCTTCCTTTCTTTTTTTTTTCAATTTTCTTCGTCATCTATACACCTTCGCTTCTGCGAGGACTTGGAAGATCACCCAAATCAGTGGGCGACCCTATTCTCTTCATCGTGTATACCTCTCTTCTTCTTCTTCGTCGTCGTCTCGCATTTTTACTTTTGACCTTTTTGAGGGTGTTTTTCGTTCGAGTCCGAAAGCTTTTATGCCCACACCTGGTCGTCTCGGCTTATTATTATTTATCGCGCGTGCGTCGTCTCCTTTGTCGATGCTGACTGCTCGCTTTTACTCCGATATCTTTCTTTCTTTTTTTTTTTGCTTCACGTGGGAGTCGAAAGCCCATACCACTACTCCTCCTCCTCACAGAGCTCGCCGCAATTTCGCGTGCGACCTCTTTTGTCCGTCTTCGCAACCCCGAACCACGCACTAAGCCTAAGGAAACGCCATACGGATTCCTTTGTACCATTCATTTATATATCTCGTTTGTTGGAGTATCTCCGCAAGCGAAGGTTATGCAGTCGCTCCGGCTTCTTGGCATCGCCGTCCCGTTAGCGATTGTCTATACCCAAGGACGGCACATCAAGTCACCGTGATGGGGAGAAGCTTCTCGCGATAGCAGCGCGGCGGCGGCGTTTGAGTGAACCTTGTGCGCGATGGCATCTGCCATCAGTCCTACACTGCTTCTTTTGCGCAACGGTTGCTCCTTACTGTTCGTCGATTTCGTTGATTCGCTTTCGTACGTTCTGCAACATCGCCCGTTCCATTTGCCTTGGTGTCGTCTCCCCTTTGCGCGTCTGTATAGGTATAAGAACTGTGCGACGCTTAGCCTTATAATTGCTCCGCAGGTGTGTCAGGTACGCAGCGAGGCTGTTTGCAGAAAAAGTGTTCAACAACCGAGGAAAAAAAAAAGATATTAGCATAAATAATAATTGCGTTTTTTTGCGTATCAAAGTGACGACATGATTTTGAGAGACGCTGCAGGAGAGGGCTCCGGAAGTTTCGACAGCCCGGGGTTTTTTTTTTAACCTGCCCCTAAACCTTAGTACACAGTCCTTTAACATTTGACCGCCGTGGGAATTCGGCTGCTGCGGCTAGTATTCGCCCAGCGACCCTTCGGTTTAGCACCATAAACACTAGACCACAGTGGAGAGTCACTTGTTTGGCCATCGTCTCTGTGTGCGCCTTTGTCGATTTAAAAGTTGGAGCACATCCGTTGCAGGCGATTCTCGTTCCGTTTTCGTTCTCTTATATTGTCTGTTGTGCATTGCTCAAGAATGAATGCCTATAACTTAGAAATGTGCCGCAGGTCTAGCTAGTACACAGCTGGGTCTTGTCTGTAGATTAGAGTGCATAAAAAATGGAAGCGAGGGAGAGATTAGAATGGAATGTCACAATCGACACCCTTTCTTTATAAATCAGTTAAATTGCGCGATATCGCAATATTGGCACTGTCCTAGCACTGTTGGTCTGACAGCGAGGCTTTATACGCCGTCTCTCGATTGGCTGAATGTGTAAACGCGTCGTAATATATATTGGTACTACATCGAAACTATGGGGCGAAAAACGGTGCTTTGAAGAGCGGGTTAGCATTCTTCGTCTCTTACACTTATTTCCTAGATAGAAAGCCAGTAACCGAAAGCTCTCAGTGATGTTGCCTTGTGTGACCAGATATGGTAACTAAGGTGCAGCATATCATAAAGTTTACATGCGAAGCTAAATGTACGCACCCTCGTTCATATCGTGGTTATAGAGTGTTTTCCCACACCATGAGTATACAAGGAGCTGGAAGGGGAAAAGTATAGTACATTAACGTGACTATGTAATATCGGCACGTACTAGTGTAACGATTCGGCTTACAATCTGTCACTGCCAACGATGTATCGAAACTCAATCACACCGTTCGCGTGACTGCATTGCGTGTAACAACCTCCCCTCTTTATCCCAGTGTAGCCTCGTCGAAATACACTGTGATATTCATGACTGCCTCGTTGCCCGACCTCTACACACGCACAGTTGTATACATTCGTCACTCTTATATGCGCGTTTCGTCATTACGCCCTCTGTCAGCACAGTATACCTGCTGCGATATCATCGAGTCATGTTTCGTCACAAGACGGTCGCTAATTAAACCGGCCCTTTCTTTTGCCCTTGCTGTATCGTGCAGTATAGGCACGCGGGTGAAATGCATATTCGTTACTTGCGTATCTTCGCGGCACTTGTTCGGCACGTAATCATTCGCCTGTGTAGGAGGCTCGTCTTTGAGGGGAAACATAATATCGGTTCGATTGACGAATTACGTTTAACACGCCTCGGGCTCTATTACGTGCGACGTTCAATCACGGATCATTGTTCTGTTGCATATGCAGTCATCTGCCATCTGCGTCAACTCTCTTTGTCAAATGTGTCGCATCTGCGTTATATTACAGCGCGATGGGCAACCGCCAGCTGATAGTATAGGTGAACCCCACCGCAGCTACGAAGGAATTGTCTAGAACGTTATTTCGCAATATCTTTGCTTCTGCAGTGTAATCGCGTAAACCTTTATTGTAGTTGGGTCTGGACGTGTTTTGCCAATGTTAAGTCTTTGTGAACATATTATTGGGCCAATATAGGCACAGCTTTCCACGACCTTCCTAGAAAACTGGGAGAGTGGATCATCGACAAGATTACTATCACAGTGTAATCCACAACGCCTTTCCGCTGCAGGAAATATTTAAGGAAACGAAAATTCAAGCACACTATTGGTCATTTGCTCATTGAAATAGAAATTTCACATTTATGGGGGAATTCTAGTAAAATGTCGAAATCGAGTACCAAATAAACTAAATTGAATACGGTGCCTACGTGGTGGCCATTTAATAAGCAGCGATTTGTAATTGTGAATTTATTTGAAGACACTTGTTTCAGACTTTTAAGACACTCCCCCGGAATGGGGATTTTGTAGTGGGCAACCGAAGGACTCAAGGTATACGATTGGCGTATTGCCGCTTGCAAATCAGTTGCTCCTCGCATCCTCGCGGTACGCTCGTGTCCGCCTACAGATCAATTGGGACAAGAGCAATTGATCGAACTATTTAAAAGTAACTGTGCGAAAAAAAAACACGTTTCAGAAAACGAAGCAACTGATTTCAGTATCCCGGAAAACTTCAATTTCCTCATAAATCACACACGTGGCCTATAGTGTACCGAGTATTTCGCTACATGTTCTGCGTCGAACAACCGTCGTCTTGTCCCGGAAGAGGGCAGTCCCGGCCCATTCTTTCAGGCGAGCTAGTGTCGCCACCTGGGGAGCGATCAGTTAACCTCCTCTGACACGTCCGTCTAGACGTATGACGGCGTCCTTCCTCCCTTGCATTGTACCTTGCGTTGCGTAGACGCACAATCTTGGCACAAAGTGGTCTCGCAAGCAAAAATAATAATAAAAGGAGTTTGGTTTTACCTGCCTTATACTATATGCTAGGTTCGCAATGGACCATTGTTTTTCGCCGTGTCTTTATCGAAAACGCAGCTTGGCGTCGACAAATCCGTCTTCCAGGCGCCCAGTACATTCTTGTTTTTTCATGACAAGAACTCTTGTCGTTCCGCACTTTCCGATCACCTCGTGGCGCTGCTGTTCCGTGCATGCGTTATCGGCTTCGTAGAGATTTAAAAAAGTGGGCGATAAAGACAGGTGAGTGCTATCGGCAGCTCAAAAGTGTGCGGGGAGGGGGTGACATGTGTGTTAACGTTGTGTAGAATCGTGTAATGGTCAAACGACGTGGTGTTTTATACGACGTAGTTACCACTCTTTGGCTCTGTGGTTCGTGTCTTTCGAAAGGCCCCGTGTTATATTATGAGAGGGGAAATAGGCGCCGACATGACGGGACCAAATATGGCGACCGACCAATGATTGTTTTTCCGCAACGCCGCTTCTGTGTCAGCACTCGCTGCCGCGTTTTTTTTTTTTTTCGCTGAATGTGCGCATGTCTTCGCGGGGCTCCATTTATTTTTTGTTTCTGCTATACGCTTCACACTGCCTCCTGCTCGTCTGCTGCGACGTTCTCGTAGTACCACAAGTCCTCGTCGTCTGGCCGGTCACGGCAGACGACTAAAGCACCGGAGTCTTCCGATCAAGTCTTGGATTGATTGGATCCAACATGGACGCGAACCGCGGGATGGGTTTATGAGCGAGGTGTTTGTTTATTTCTTGCGATATAGCGCGATTGGCGCATCGTTTCCCGGACTTCGAGTATTTCTGGCTCGTTATCCCAGCCTCACCGTCGAGGCTTGTGAGATACGTATACGAACAATCGTGAGTTGCCACTGTCGTTGCAAGCTACATATTGGGCCTTAACCTGTACCCTACGACGTGCCAATATTGGCTTGTTCCGGAACACGCCGACGTACCAAAGGTCGCGGAGGGCCGGGCCTGTATCGCTGTGCGGAGGAAAATTAATTAGCGTTCCGAAACAACTCCGTCGCCATCGTCGCCGTAGCTTTGTTTTCCACGTCGTTTCTGGTGTGGGAACCCAGTTGTCAGTTGGTTGATGGACGAGTCGTTTCCACTTATGTGGGTTATTTTTTCCTCTGCGGCGCCTCTGCCATCGACGCATTTCCCATCACCAATTCGCTCCAGCGAGGTCGCGCGGGATGCTACGTCACTGGCGCCATGTTTGTACGCCGCACAAATCAAGGCCGGTATTGGCTCGGTGCTGCGTTTGCTTTGTGTCCTGTCCGCGGCCGCCATTCCTGTATCCTTCTAAATAGAAGTGTATTTTTCTTCTTTTGCTTTGTTTTTTTTAAGTTCTTTTGTATAGTTCGTCTAATTGATTGGGAAAGAAAATTATCGAACTCGATAATCTCGTAGGTGAAGAGGTCGTCCGAGAAACCGCGAGACATTGGTTTGAAAATTGCACCGTTGTTCCTAAAAATGTTGACTCTATTTCCCAGAATAATTGTCTTCGCGCCTTTTATACGTTGCTCCAGGCGTGTTCTGACCTATAGGGCCTATGTGTTGAAAACGACGTTGCTGATTGCAGGTCCACGGAATCGGTAATGTCTGGTTGGTTCAAATAACCAATCACTCTTGGCGGCGTGAATGAGTACTATGGATAATATAAAAAATATATAAGAAAGACACAAGAATGTCTAAATATGGCTCAAACATGTTCGTCTTGGCCTCGTTTTCAAATAGAAGCCGATAAAAAAAACGCATCACTTGTAATAGTTTGCTTTGTTGCGCTCTCTCTCATTCGCACCTACTTTACCTATTCATTCAGGTCACCTAGGAACATTATTTTTCTTCACTTTCACAGGATGTGCAATCTGCCTAAGTTATTGCAGCACTGATAGCTTCTTCTGTTCGGTTCTGCTGCGCTGGATATCCTGAAGCGCTGAACATAGTTGTAGTGGGTGTAGTAAAGAACTGATGATGGACAGAATGTACAACAGAGAAACAGATTTACGTACAGGACGAATTCGCCGGTAGGAAACGAAACTTTAGGGTATCGACGAAGAAACCAAAAACAAATAAAAAGACTAGCAAGATTCGGTCCAACTTCGTATATGTTCCTAGCTAACATTTTCGAAACATCTCTGGGCGAAACAAGCAGACAAGATTCATTCTTACCTGAGCGGGATATTGAAATCCTGCTGGGCTGTTAAAATTTCAAGGCATGCCAAATAATGAGGAGACACTGGTTTAATTTAGAACACCATGTTTTTTTTCCCTTCAATGTTCATGTATACTTAAACGTTCTGCAGTTTCTGCACTTCGCTTCAATCTAGATGGCGGCCACGCCTTTGTTGGTAATCCGTGCCCTTGTGCATTATCAGTGCAACGCCCGCAGCTTGGAAACCATCATGGCGTTGTATACTCAACCAGTACACTGCCACAGCCGCGGGTTTATCGAATATTATATGCACGCAGTTTCTACGGACTCCTTCGGTTGGCCCGTAAGATCAAATCTTTCCGCAAATGTTTTTTTTCTTCTATATCTTGTTTTCATTGTGTGACGTCTCAACTTCTTTGTGATGATTGATTGATTTGTGGGGTTTAACGTCCCAAAACCACCATTTGATTATGAGAGACGCCGTAGTGGAGGGCTCCAGAAATTTTGACCACCTGGGGTTCTTTAACGTGCACCCAAATCTGAGTACACGGGCCTCTAACATTTCCGCCTCCAACTTCTTTGTGTTGAACGAGTAAGATTAGGAGAGCCGCCGGCTTCGTAGACAAGTAATAATAGTAGTAATAAGATAAGGTGAGGAAATACGCATGAGCGCTTAATAAAGAATAAAGTCAGTGGCTAGAGGTGTCGCTACATGTAGAGTGATGGGGAGGGAGGTGGGGAGTATGTCACTGGAAAGGCTGTGTTGTCATCGTCATCTGTCGTGCCTGCCTGTCTTGTGCCTCATCTTCCCCCTCTCTTCCTCCTACACAGGTTTCAGACGCCACCACTATGCTCTCAAATCCTTCGGCGCCTCTTCCTTCTTTTCTCTCTCTCTCCAAAGCCTTATTCATTTCCGCCTAGTCAAAACGTGCACGAGGGCTTCTTTAGAAGCGACGACCGTACCCGCATTTTTTTTTTTTCAGCACCCTTTCACTGTTAGTAGCTTTTACTGTTTCCTTTCGCTTCCACTAGAGCAGCTGAAAAGCACGCGCAGTAGCTCTCCTCCGTGGGCTTGTCTTGGCTCGGCTCACGACACGAGCTGCTCGACGTCCAAGCGACTGTGGCAAGTCACGGCGATTCGCCCGCCGTATAAACCAACCTTGAGCTGTGCGCGCTAAAACCGTTTTTCAGAAGGGTGTCTTCCTTGATATGTTTCGTTTTTCATTTGTTTTTTTTTTAACCACCGTTAGATCAGCGAGAAAAGGGTGAAATATTGCGCACTTCGTTCAGTTTCACACGGAACGTCCGCGTCCTCCTATATACGTACCTGCATCGCCAGTCAACGCTTCATCTCCGAGTACAACCTTAGAAGAACGCTCAACTATACAACCACTCGATCAAGTCTTTTAACTGAAACGGCCGCCTGACTCCATGCTACGAACCCCGGTGCAGCCGAATAAAAGTTTCGTCAGTATCGGGGGTTCCAGTGTCTCTTCCTCTTATTTTGAACGCCTCTTTAGAAGGCAAAAAAAGAGAAAAAGTTCGCTTGTAGAAAGCAGCCTTTTCAACCCGCGAGCTTCCTTACTCCTGGACATTGGCGGGCCGCGTTGAGTTCGTCTCCTTTCGACTCGCGACGGCTCAGAAGTCATAAAAGGATCTATCCTTTTTTTTTTTCGTGTCCTCTCTCCTTTCTAGTTTGTACCCTTTGCTTAGACAGTCCCGTCGTTAATGATCTTTCGACCTGTCCACCCACTGAGGAAAGTGGGTGGCGTATTCCTTACCCTATTTTCTCTCAAAGGATGTACACTTTCTTCTTCCCGAATTCTCGAAAACTGCAGGAGCTGTTGCGACCGTAAATCAAGCTCGCGCAAAAGTTTGTTCGTATAGACTCGCGTCGTGGCTTTTTTTTTTCTTTATTTCTGTCTTCTCGTAGAACTTATTTGTAAGCTCGAACTCCAAGCAGTTCGTTGGCGCAGCGTAAATGCGTGCTTGATGTATACGCATAGGTGCCGGGTTGTTTGGATTTTGTATTCATACTTCGACAGGGACAGTCTGAAAGAACTGGAAAGTTCAGTCATGATGCGTCGGTCTGTTAGGGCCCTTTGCTTTACCGTCCACATCATCCTCAATACTTTACTTCTTAGAAACAACTTTTAAATCACCGTCGCTGTCAATGCATCCTCCGTGTTCTCAAGAAAAAAAAATGAAAATAAAAGAACTTAGTGCGTTATGGGAGGGACAGAGAACAACTCTCGCTTCTATAGAGAAATTGAGTACCTTGGGTGCGTCGTGAACACTTTTAACCGCTCAGCCAAATCGAACTAGTTTGGTCACTTGGGTGAACTTGAGAAGGAGTGCATTGTGTCACGTGGACTCCGAATGTGGTGGCCTCGTACGATTTGGCGCGCAAGTTTCAGAGGCTATACCGAACGGCCGCAGCCGTGTACTGCGATCGCAGACGTCACTGCCCGACGGAGTGCGGGAGAACACAAACAGTTTTCGAAAAGACGGCGTTGTGATTGTGGACAAAACACGCAGCTACAATGATTTGGTCAGCGGTGCTTTCTTGCGCGTCACTTGAGACTCCGAGACGGGTGGTTGGGGCGCTCGTTGTACAGATTTCGGAGGTCACGACGGTGACGACGGTAGTAGTAGCAGACGACGTTTACGTGTATTGACAAAGAGAAACAGAAGGTGTTTTTTTTAAGAGATGGTGGTGGCGTCTGCTGTCAGATAGTTTGTCGCCACTGCTACCGCTGCTTTTATACTGTCACGGTTAGACGATGTTTGAGAGTATATAGGGACAAATATCACTAAAAGAGCGCACCAGTTTCGTTTAGGTTAGTTTATTTTTTTGCGTTTAATCTACCACGAATCGCAAGCCATGATACCTAGAAAGCGATGCTATACGATGACGTACTCTTGAAAAAGCTTAAAAAAAAAAACTGTCGCAAAACCACACACTCGACAGTCTATACATACAGAGGTACTCGGAACACGCTTCTCTTAGTGTGTAATCTTGGCTACTGGCGCTGTATGGCGTATCTTTCAGACACACACATACATCAACGCAAGCGCGCGACGCGCCTTGAATGGATTCTGATAGCCGCACGTCGGGACGCGCGAACGCCTCTTGAAAAGCTGCGAACTACAGAAGGCGAGGGCCGAGCACGCTGTGAGGGGGCGCATCGGAGACGGATCCGTAATGGAGTCGCCGTCACATGGTGACGTGCACGAAAGCGACGTATAGCTCGAAAGCCCACTTGACGCGAACCATAGACAGCTTTTTCCGCGGTGGCGGGTACACTCGAAAAACTGTTTTCTTTAAAAAAAAAAAAATCCTTCTTACGCGGTTTGAGTGAGACATCAGAAATAAAAAGAAACGGAGCGCGCGGAGAATGTTCTAAAGTCCCGCTGCCGCACTATATAGCTCGTTGCGTGCTTTATTGCCTTTTTTTGCTGTTTTTATCTTTCGATCGAGGATGCACTCCATGCGGAGAACTGTACTGTACGAACGCCTTATATATCGGCGTGCTTGTGGGCCCTCGTAAAATTTTTGTTTACAGAATCGTGAACGTAACGCTTCTTCAGTACTAGTGTGAGAGGTTTCTTTCTCTTTGAGTGCGCGTGCCCTGTACCACAGATACGTAACGCAGCACTAGTACCTCAACTTTCTTTGTGGACTCGTGTTACACCTTCAATATCGCTATGAAGATGATTTCGTGTATACAAACATACGCAGTTCCTTGTGTGTGGGTTCTTTCGATAACATACGTGACTGTATCTCAAAAGCTTTGCGAATGCTTATTCGGGGAAGTTGGAGTTTGAAAATGCCTATGTCTATGTATATGATTACTCGAAGAGTTCGAAGTGTGCTGCGAGCTAAAGTTCCTTAACGCCGGCGCAAAAAAGGCTCCTTCACTTCGATACTCGAAAGGTGGTAAGTATAGTTGCAAGGCATAACGGTGTGGTAAGCGGAAACTACTGCGAGAAGGAGTACAGTTTAAGTATACGCTATACAGTGTAAAGTACCAGATATAGGCGGGACTAGAAGAAAAGATCTGGTTTCCTGGTTCTATCTAGCACTGTACGTATTTCGAGAGTGAGAATGATATTATCTGTATATACGTAGGCGGGCGGTTATGAGTAGTTTAACTATAGTAGCGTACTGAGGGTCTTCTATATACAATAAAAGCAAAAAAAAAAACTGTGCGGATACTGGTCAGGGTAGAAATAAGTGAGTGGTGTCTCTTCTGTCGAATTGTCGTCGGTGACAATAAATTTTCGTAAACACATTCTATGCGAGCGATGTCTGTGTGAGGTTTTGTATTCGAGTCACATGGCCCTGCAGTTAGGCATCTTTTTATACTCTTCACTACTCTTATAGATGCGAAGCAGCTCATGGCCAAGCTCAGTATGGTGGGCGTGGCCAAGCTTACTGGGGCGTGCTTAACAGCTGGCCCGGGCACGGTCAGAACGCGCTAACGAGCTATAGCGCGTGAGGCCTCTCCCCCTTGCACTCTCTCAGGCATCACGCGATAGCGTCGGGGAACGAGATTCCGAAGACGCGCGGTGAACGCACGTGCTCCCGTGACGACGAAGCTGCATGGCGTGCTCCGACAAGAGTTCGGGATGAGTCGCGGCAACAGAAACTACGGCGAATTCGCGGTGGGCTCCGCTTGCAAGGACGCTTTAATATCGGTCAAGGTATACCTGAGATGAACGGAACTTAAGCTCCCCGTATTCACAAACGCTCCTCGACTCGACTTTCACCCTTCACTTGACGGAGTTGAGCACTGCGCCGCCGCTCGGCTGAAAATGACGCTGCGCTTCACTCAAGAATCGCATGCAGCAGATTATCGCTGATATGCAGTGACTTGTGCCTAGAGACGGCGCTCCCATCGGCTTTCTCAAGTGAAGGCGAAGCGTTGAGTGAAGGGACGTTCTAGAATACGGGGCTATGTCGACCCATGCGCTGCTTCGCATGGTTCCCTTCAGTGGGAGAGGGTGTAATTTTTTTTTTTTTTTGAATAAAGTATTACGCTGGCAATAGCTTTCGGCCCAGATGCGCACACGCAAAATCGCTGTCTACAGAGAGTCCTTACTGTCGAACCAATTTGACTTTAACAGTCACGTTACTGCAGCAATGTACTTCGTATTTTAGACTGACCCTTGACGATTTCCCTGCGAATAATTCTACTCACGACGACTATGTTTTAAGAAAAGGTCTACAAAAGCTTTCAAAATGGTCGAAGTTTTGTTTTTCATATACCTTATAGGGTGGCCCCGAAATGGGACGAAAGAGTGATGAAAACTGTTTTTGGTCCAGAGAAGCCGCAGGGAAGAACCCGCGCCACACGACTAGTCGCACGTACAGAAACCGCCAAGTCGTCGCGCCCGTGTGGCCCGAAATGTGGTATGTGTAATATTACACGCTTTCTGATTTATTCGACAGCATTTCCCCTATCTTTATCTTTCTTTTCCCCGTCGGCTAGGAAACCTAAATAAAGTGCCCCAGTACATCAAACTACGCACTTTCTAATCGCTCTAGAAGGGATTTCTTGAACTTAGACAAAGATATAACTCTCCATGGGCGAGCTTTATAATAGGCTTACGCCGCTTTAACACCGTTTTATACTTCGCTGGCTTTCTCAAGGCGCGATGCAAGCTGCTTGTAGGCTGCACTCGCGTGACGAGGACGGATATATATATATATATATATATATATATATATATATATATATATATATATATATATATATATATATATATATATATATATATATATATGTGTGTGTGTGTGTGTGTGTGTGTGTGTGTGTGTGTGTGTGTGTGTGTGTGTGTGTGTGTGTGTGGAGGAAGAAAAGGGCGGGATACAAGCGGGAAAGTGAGAAGACTACAATAGCAGCGATAAACTTAAGCCGTGCGATTCACTTTACTCGTAAATGCTTTCCTGTACCCAGCAAGTCCAGATGTGGGTAAAACACACACACACACACACACACACACACACACACACACACACACACACACACACATATATATATATATATATATATATATATATATATATATATATATATATATATATATATATATATATATATATATATATATATATATATATATATAAAGCCTTAAAAACAAACGGGCCTGACACGCAAATATACTAAAGATATCGATAACTTAAGCCGCGGGATTCACTTCCCTCGTAGCCTCTCTTGTCTTATCTCGAGAGGAGGGCCCGCTCCCGCTGTCCGAAAGCTGTCGGATGATAGAAAAGAAGCCACTGACACGTCTATGCGGGGGTGGATTCTCGGATGTGTCTTCAAAATCGGCTTGGCGAGCCACCTCGTGATGGCTATGTATATAGTTGCGTGCTATATGTATTGAAACCAATGCGTGTAGAAAGTCTGTGGCTCTCGCTATACAGGGACGTAGCATGAGAACAGAGAGAGAGGGAGATGAAAGGGGAGGAAGAGATGCCACCAAGGCGATATCCAATCCATCGCATCGAAAACGCGATGTACAGAGCGGGGACAGGACAGCCACCGTCCGACCATGGACTTGAAGTAAAGATGTACCTTTGCCTAGTTACCGCTGTTCTTGTTCAGCTATAGCTTTTCTTTTTTTGTCTTCTGGTATGTATACGAGCAGCAGAGGAGAAACACGTTAAGAACGGCCGTTTGGTTGCGAAACTTTACTCGCGTTTTCGTCTGCGTGTTTTGTAGGCGAGAGGGAGAAAAAAAAACACAGGCGGTAACTGAGATACTCAGAAATCGAAATAATAATGATAAGTATGTGAGCAGCGTGGTAAGGTAGTTTGACGGTTGTGAGACATGGTGAAGGTTAGGTTCGGGACCGCGTAGAATTGACATCGTTGCTTCGGTGTGTGATAGATTTCTTTCTCTCTCTCTCTTTTCTTTTCTTTCTTTCTTTCGTTCGTTCTTTCTTTCTTCTTTCTTTTTTTTTCTTCTACGTGTGACTTCGTGCACATGATTGCGTTTACGGAGAACTTGAACAAGTTTCGGATATGGAACAAATTAGGGAGGTATTGAGAACGGTGGCGAGTCGGGAGGGAAAGAATTTAGATGCAGAAAAGGAACTTGAAGAAATGAAGAAATAGGAGCTTACATAGACCACTTCGAGGATTACGCGCGAGCGAATCGACAGTGACAGATGCGACCCAGCGACCGTCTATCTGCTTGGACGGTGTACACTATTGCGCTGGTCCTATACATATAGAAACCTACAGAACATATGCGGCCCGCTTAAGGCGAAACATAAGTGTACCTATACGAGGCTGAAGCATTTGTGCTTGGTCTTTTAGCGTTTGTATAGACGCCTGCTTCTGGAATGACGTGTCGTTGTTTTAGTTTATTTTGTTTTAATGTTAGGAAACCTTACACGGAGACAGTTTTGCCAGATTTGGGAAAGTCTGCGGAGGCAATGAATTAGAAATGCTTACGGTGTAAGCCTGTTTCCGGCGCGAAAAACACGCGAAAAGCATACGCAGGAATTGAAAAAAAAAAACAAACAAAAACCGAGGTTATTTTTTTTTGCTCTTCCTGCTGTCTTCCTTTTCCCCATGTGTAGCTCACATCAGAGGAGTGCTAGCACGACAAAGGAGTGCTAGCAGTTAATGCATGATGTAGAATTTGCAAAAAAAAAAAAAAAAAAAAACGTTTCAACAGTACTGGTGATGCTTTTGGAGGAGGGACGACGAAGCATAGTACGATGTCGTCGCATGCTGCATGTGGCAACCGAGTGCTGCAAGGAAGGAAGGAAAACAGGGGGAAAAGAACGGCAGGGAGGTTAACCAGCCTATAGGCAGCCGGTTTGCTACCCTGTGCAAATTTTGTGTTATATAAATGACAGGGGGTGTGTGGCATCTCCTCGTAGTTCAAGTGTGAGCGTCCCGTTTTCTCAATGGTGTAAACGGGTGGCATGCTTTCTTTAGATTAGGACTGCTCATTTACTTATTTTTTCTTCTTATTTTTTCTTCTTCGAAATGGTGGATCGGTAATGCGAGGACACGCAGAACATCATAGAAACAGACGAATAAAATAATTCCTGGAATTTTGCGTTCCAAGAGCTGCGATGCGATTTTGCGAGACAAGCCGTCTCCGGATCGTAGTTTTGAGCTATACGTGAAGTTCATTTACCCGCCCCCCCTTCCCCATTAGATCTAAACGTGTGGTTGCTCTTCGACGTTCAGAACGCTCTTCGACATTCGGACCCATTCGGAACGTTGCCTCCTCAGGGGTCGAACCCGAGCCTTCGGGATTGTGCAGCAGCGCCGCCGTAGTATATAGTTCGCCACGGTGTAATATCCCGCGGGGTCGCAACAAATCTTCCGTTCCATCGGCGTTCCTATCTGGCGGCATGTGCGCGAATCCGCCGCTGACCTGCCTCCTCCGTTGAGTTCGGCTTCGCTTCCTATAAAGCCCGCTTCTGTGGCCGATCTCGGACGTAGTGAGCCAGCGGCCGCCCGACTGTATTCGTTCTTGCAAGCGCTTTTCTGTCGCGTCTTTTTTTTTTTCTCTTCTTTGTTTTAAGAAAGTTGATTTACGGGACTAATCCGTGAGTGTCCTCTTAAGTCGGTTCAGCTCCGGCTCCCGGTTCAGCCTTCAGAGCGGATCAGATGTGTGCGCATGTGTGTGTTTGTGTGTACGTGTACGTGTGTGTGTGTGTGTGTGTGTGAGAGAGAGAGAGAGAGATAGCGAGAGAGAGAGAGAGCGACTGTGTGCATTTGTGTGCTTCTGTAACCGGGCGCTGCCCATAAGACCGGCCGTGTAGCTTTTCCGCGGTTTAATCTTATCCTCTCATCGAGGTGGGCCTTAATTCTTCCTGGACACTCCCTTTAAGATAGTTTGGTCACGTATATACCTCTCTCTCTCGTCGAGAGAAAAAAAAAAACGATGCATTTGCGTTATCGGCAGCCGTTTCGAATGCTGCAGGGCTACTTCCTCGGGCTTCTGTAGAAATCTGGACGCAAGCGTATTAAAGCAAACGTGAGAGTTTCGATCTCAATTGTGTGCTCACTCTTCGCCACCTATGGACTCGCAGTAGATAACAAATGTATCGAAAGATGGCGCGAGCGCAGGTGCGCCGCTATCTAATGATGATAACGCCTTCCTTCCGTAAACACATATGGCGCGCTGTGATGATCACCGTGCACGAGCGTCAACGTTTTAACCTTTGTGGGGAATATAGGTATACATATATTTTTTTTCGCGTCTTGCGGACATCGCTGGCATGGTGTATCAAGTGCGCACGTGTGAATTTCCTGAATCTTTACACTGAACTCTGAAGTGAGCTTACAACGCAAAAGCAAGCCATCATGAGATAATAATGATGATGAGACTGTGCGTATTAGACAGACAGACAGACAGACAGACAGACAGACAGACAGACAGACAGACAGACAGACAGACAGACAGACAGACAGACAGACGGACGGACGGACGGACGGACGGACGGACGGACGGACGGACGGACAGACAGACAGACAGACAGACAGACGGGCGGATGGACAGACAGACGGACAGACAGACGGACGGACAGACAGACAGACAGACAGACAGACGGATAAATAGACGGATAGATAGATAGATAGATAGATAGATAGATAGATAGATAGATAGATAGATAGATAGATAGATAGATAGATAGATAGATAGATAGATAGATAGATAGATAGATAGATAGATAGATAGATAGATAGATAGATTAACCGGGTAAACGCATGCATGTGCGATAGAAGGTAATGTAAGCGAGGTGAGAATGGCTGATCCGTTTTTGAAACGTACCCGAAGGAGGGACTTTCCGAGTTTGTTCTCCGGCTTGCGCCGAACAACGCGACGTGCGCCAGTTTATACGTGCACCTCCTTGTTTTACGCTCGAAAATTTTGTCGACCGCGGCCGTTTTAGGAGTTTTCCGAAACCGCGCAGTGGTCGCTTTTCGTCGGGACGTCAGTCGCAGCATCGTCCTAACGCTCTCGCGCCAGGCCTCGCGTTTAGAAGCCGCGGACCCACGCTTGTTTCCGCGTGCCTTGCGTGCACGGTCGAGCGGTACGCCGGCGCTGTTTTCCCGCGGTCTTCATTGAAGCGAGGGGTACGGGTGGGGGAGCGCGGGGAGGCTTCTTGATTTGGCCGATGTACCACAGCCGTCCAGATCTAGCGCCGTGCCCGGTTCCTTGTCAGGGTTTCGATTGCCGCCGTGGTTGACAGCGTTTGGACGGTATTATAGACGCTCGAACCTACCGAACCGTCTGTAGACGGTCACGCTTGCCAAAACTTGGCTGCAGCTTTGATATTGAGCGTACCGCGAGATCCGACGCGTGGTTGTGTCGTTTGTGCAGCATCGTATACTGTAGCGACTCGAGCGAATTGAATAGTAGAGTTGCGGAGTGTTTAGCAGTGCATACGTACGAGAGGAGGAGGTATAAGAGACGAGACATCCCATCCTTTCTGTCCTCTCCTCTCGTATGCGCTACTAAGCACTCTCTCTCTCTCTCTCTCATGTTGTACCGATTCGCCCAATCTTACTGTCGCTTAGGTATGGTTGCATCATAAGCGCGACTATGCTTCAGTTGCAGAGGCACAATTTCGCGTCGAGTTCCAGACAAAGAACTTTCCGGTTATTTGTTTGCGAATAGAGTTCGCCGGAAACTCCATACACTTCACAGGGAGTGTTCCCTCGAATTGATAATTGTAATTAGTTGTTCGAGTTGGTAACGTTACCGACCATCGTAGAATTCGAGCAACCGGGAATATTGGTGACGGCGATACTCGCTGCTTTGTAACGGTATATGTTGACCAGTCATACCGGGAAAGAAACTATAAACATTGAAGAGTTTGGAAGCAAAGTCGAGGAATGTCCCTACGCAGGCGGCAATGTCGGACGCGAGTGCATATTCCCAACGTGTGTCGTCATATCCCCAACGTACGCCTCAAACGCCCGCCTTTTCTGGTTAAAAAAAAAGAGCGAGAGAGAGAGAGAAGAGAAACAGAAATTGTCGCACGCTAGCCGTGCGCGAAGGGCCAGCGTGGTCCCACGCTTCTTGTTGTCCTTTTTTTTTTTATCGCTGGACGTGCAATCTGCGCGTGCGTATTCCGCTAAGCATGCAGGCAGGCAAGGTGCGTGGGCAAGCAAGCAAGACATTGCCGTCTCTCTCCACACACACACACACACTTCCATTGCCATCAGCTCCTTCTCTCATCCCGCATGCCTCGAACGACGACGACTACCGCCACCTGTTCTAAATGGTGTGCACTTCGGTGTGTACGTCCACTAGCCACAACTCGCCTGCTTGTCCACTGAGCCACGTCCTTTCCCGTGTGTGTCCGGTCGAGCGTTGCGCGCGTGTAGAACGGCTTTGCTCGAGGAAGAACCAGCTAGCGACCCATTCTCGCGTTCCGTCCTCGTCCACTCTAAAGGAACCTGCTACTTACTGTGCTAAGTTTTTGCTTGTTGTGCTTTGTGCTCGTTCTTTATTTTTATTGTTGTTGTATGTCTCTCATGGGGGCGTCCAGGCCTTTAGGCGTCGTGTTTTCTTTCTTGTTACCACTTCTGCCTGTTGTTGTAATTACACGACAGTCTTTCTTGGGATGCGCAAGCGCGGAAATTTTGGTCTGTCCATCCGTCCGTCCGTCCGTACGTCTGTCTGTCTGTCTGTCTGTCTGTCTGTCTGTCTGTCTGTCTGTCCGTCCGTCTGTGGCCGTAGTGGGTGATGATGATGATGATGATGATAATAATAATAATAATAATGATGATGATGATGATGGTAGTGGTGCTAATTTATCCTGCATCCAGGATTGCACATATTTTTGCTCGCGACTTCACACATACAAAACGCAACAGCCTATACGGTGCAAGGATTACTCACTGCGGCTGAGTCTGCTGTAGATGGAAACGACGAACAGCTCATTGTGCGTGGCTCGTAATGGTGTCCGAAATACACAATAGTGGCCCGGTTTTTATGAAGTAACTTTTGGAAGGTTTGCGTTGTCATGGTCACCGTGCCCTCTTTGAGGACTCTGACCGACCATCGGCCCAGAGTAGACATTTGGTGCCCAACGTGGGGCCGGCCTGCTCCCATCTTTGGTGCCAAGTTTCAACGTTGAGCGCTGTACCGAGCTAGCTGTGGCACATACACTCGCAAAAAACTAAACGCATAAAGATTGGCGAGACGAAAATGTCTGTCTGTAACGGAAACAAGAGGAGAGGAGGGGATGCATTCGGTTGACCATAACAAGCATGTCGCCCTGTTCTAGATGCTTCCGCGGAGATAAGACTTTTTCTTTAACTCGGAAGCACAGACGTCTTCGGGGGCATGCATTTCTCGCGAAAGAACTGCTTTGAGAAGCCGAGCCGTTTGCCCTGGAGACATCCGATACTCCTATACAGCAGACGCACTGTGTGCCTTGTCCCAGTCCAAGAGAAACTCACTCACCCGCGCTGGCCGTAGGAGTCTCCTCGTTCCTGCTGTACCGTACATGCACTGTCGTGGTTCCTTTCCTGCTTAGGAAGGCATCACGGATGCACAGATGCGCCCAAGATTGCCGCTCTCGATTACACTCTGCGCTGTACGAGGAAGCAACGCTGGAACTGAGGCAAAGAAAACGTCGAGGGAGTGGTCAGTTCTGCAAGACGAAGAAGGTTATCTCCTCTGGTCATCTCGTGGCGGCCAAACTCCACTCGGATGCTGACCGTAGCTCGTCGTGTTAATCGTGCTGCTTAAAGAAAGAAGAGGCAACTTGCTGAAGGCAGGAATGGGCTGTGGCTTGCGGAAAGCAAAATAGCCGTGTTGAGTACGATCCGGAGCCATAAAAAAAAGAAAGAAAGCAGGACGCGACTTGGTGAAGACAGGAATTCGCCGTGGGTTGGGGACGACAAACGAGCCATGTTGAGAAGAGTCCAGAGCCGTATACATGTGGTGACCACCGGTTGGGGCGGGGTCTGGTCGTCCCGAGCGTTCGTGCACCAGAGGGCGAAGGGTCAGTGTGCCCATCGAGAGATTCTGTGTGTGCGATTCCCTTGTTTGGAGCAAGCCCAGCGTGAAAAGGTGACGTGGATGTGTGGTGTTTAAGGAACCAGATCCTTGTACGAGGCTGTCTCGAAAAACAGATGTTCACCGCGTTTTTTTTTTCGACAGTCTCTGTTTGATTTTAGTGCGCATAGTACATGTATGATCATGGCGTCCAGTGCAAACATACTCGGGACCGAAAGACTGTATGTGTCACTGTTTTTATCTGGCCATCATGAATGAATTCTAACTTGGCCAATGCCGCAATATTGCAGCACGTAGGAACTGCGCTACTGAGGAACTATCTTAGAAAGCAGTTTTCGAGAAAAAAAGAATTTACAAAAACTTAGTTTTTCTTTTATGACATTGTAAAATCTTATTGTACAACCTTCTTAATCGTTAGTCGACGGCTTTTCCGAACCCTGTTTCCTTGGGAACAGGTAAGCACATGACGTGTTGGAAGCTACGGATGCGAAGCGTGTAACTAAATATCAGAGCGCACAATTGATTCTTAATCAAGAAGCAACTGCCCGTACCGATCAGCACGGCAACTCCTTCAAGAAAAGAAATATCTGAATGTTACACGTATTGCGAAGCTAAGTAATCGCTGTTTCCTGCGTCCTTGTGATCCTTTATTGAAAACCGCATAAACAAGGGGCGAACTGATAATGCGTACACAGGCTGACTGCCAGTGTCAGACGACTTTGTGTCTTGTATATCACTTCTTATCTGCTCCTCTACCTAGTAGATGCGCTGGTATACGAATGACCACGAATAACCGGCTATAGCTCGAATAACAGCCCTTATCTCATCGTGTTGTCTTTTATCGCTGCCAAGTGAGTGTGTAAGAACTCTATTTTAAAGCCTATAGGTAGTTCGGTGGGTGACATAGTGGTTAGACTGCCACCGGTTCCTGCGTCCGCGCGGCCTCTTCTGTCCTCTTGATAACCTTGGCTAGTGAGCCAGTGTCAAAGCTGCGCAATACATTCTCCAGCTGCTCATAGTATGTTTTTTATCTCGTGATTTTTATATTTCATTGCTGCGCACTACTAATAAATTATCAAGAATGCGCACGTCAGCTTGCCTTCCGTTGAATTCTGCGCACTGCACTTTCACATGTTTTTTTTTTTTCCTTGCGTTGACACTTACGTGCTGCCTTTTTTGTTTTTTTTCTGGCGCAGTTGAACCGGAGCACTTGCTGCAGCAACAAGATTTTCTGACGTGTGGCGTCTGCCAGAAGGAGTTCGCGCTCTCGGACATTGTGCGGTTCATCCAGCACAAGGTACACTCGTGCAACAAGGAAAATTGCCTCCTATTCGACGGGTCGCCCGGTGAGGACGACTTCGACGCCGACCGTCCGGACCTGCCCGTGGGCTCGGCCGCGGCCTCGGCCAACAGCAACGCCGTCGGCGTCACCGGCAACAACACACCAAGCTCGAGACGATGTCCCGGTTCTCAAGTCTCGGCGCTGTCCTCGCTCAAGAGGTCGCACCACCACGGCACCAGCGGTGGCTCCTCGGTGACGGCTTCGTCCACGTCCTCTCACCACCACCATCATCACCGGCTGTCGCACAACAACGTCAGTTCGGTGACGAACAACAGCAACAGCAACCACAGCCTGGACCTCGCCGACCGCCTCAAAGCGAGGGTATCGTTGGAACCTCACTTGCACAAGTACGGGTCTTCGACGACAACTGGTGGCGGTGCCTTCGGCGCGGCGGCGTCCAGGACCGGGAGCGGTGGAGGTCTGCTAGTCAACGACAGCAATGGAGGCGGAGGAGGCGTCGCGTCTCCGACGTCTCCCGCCGAGGGCCATGCGGTCGTGTCCGGTGTAGGACCCGGAGCTGGAGTTCCGTTGGTCAAGTCGCCCCCGGCGTCCTCGGTGTCGCCCGTTAGAAGGCCTGCCTCTACGGTCGACGTCGGCGTCAACACCACCTACACCGGTGAGTCTTGGCATGGTCTTTTCTTTGTTCTTCTAAACTGCCGTGAAATTCATCCCGGACTACATTGCCAAGCCCGTCACTTATAATGGTTGGTACATAACCATTGCGATTGCGTTCCCTGGTTCACTATATGGACCGAAGGGTGCATACATTAAAGTTGACTACCTACGCGCAATGAGACAAAGAATATTTACAATCTTGCGAAGGCCGTATGATTTCAGGCAGACGCTATCGTGTTTTCCGTTGACCCGACCTGCATTCTTCGATTAATTGTTTCGCTGACGCCAGAGATGACGGAGATACAGTGAGGAGAACAACAAAAAAGTGAAAATTGTCAGGCGCCCGCGCAGTCCGATTTCATCGATTGCGCCAGATTTCCACTTGATGACGACATATTAGGTATAGCGCGGCGGAAGAATTCCGTCTCGGATACGCTGTGACTTTCGTAAGGCTTTATATCTATTTCGTTCTATTTCGCTTTTTTTTATTTTCGCCCGCGATGTTTTTCCCTTCACTTCAGCGCGTGTGCGGTGATATCGCTTCTTCGCCGCTGTTCCCCAACTTGTGGCCTCAACTCTCAAATAACTATAACAAAGCAAGCAAACTACTCGCTTCTCGTATCACAGGCCACGCTTCCTAATCTGCATATGCATGCACAGAACAGCTTGATATACGGCAACCAGTAGCAACAAAGAGATGCTTTGGAAAGACATTACCGCCCGATGACCCTTGAAGGTATAGTGCGCTATGCTTTAGGTACGTACGTGTCGGTTAAGGTCTAGTTAAAACGCGTATCTTTTCAATTTTTGACTGTTTTTTACGGATCGTGCGAAGAAGGGGTGATAACCGTCTGCTACACACTCGGTGAAGGTAGCGAATAGATTAAGAAAAAAAAAAGTACAATCGAGCGACAGAAAAGGGGCGTATCAGTCGATATGACAAAAGAAAAACAATATATCGAAGTCCATACGCAACTTGCCGGGCGAAGGGAAGATACGATCATGTTTTGGGGGGAGGGGAAGTGCATCAGACTCGCTGCGGTGACCTACTATACTTGAGATGTGCCGAAGAAGAAAAAGAAGAATGGTTCGAAAAGAGATATGAGGAGCTAGCGAGTCCTTCGCAATAGCTAAAGGGCGTTGCTTTTAGGAGGCAAGGTGACGCGACCGGTGTGTGTGTGTCGGCGGTGTTTTTTTTTAATTGGTTGGCTTGCCTATAGCACGTATGGGGCATGTCATCACGATGTACGGGTTGATTGAGTACGCTCGTTAGTGCGTTTGCGTGTAGGTGTTCCTGGAGAGGACACTGTTCATGGTGCAAAATGATGGTGAACAGCAAAAAGACTGCATTCGTGGATAACCCGATCGCCAGATTGAGATGGATTGAGGTGATTGGGTGCCTTCCGATTCCAGACTACGTCGCAGATGGTGTGTACATTTGACAGCTTGGAACACAGCATTGTGGTCGATTAGCCCGAGTAATGGAACACGTCTGGATGACGTCTGCGTGACCTGACGCCTTCTGGCGTCGACAACCGAATACATACGAAAAAAAAGGAAATTTGTTATTTCTTTAGGTTTTTTGTTCTAATACAACAACGAGTGCAATCGGCTGAGTATGTTAAGGTAATGTAATGGATGTGTGCCACACTGTGGTCCATTGTGTCGTGCAAGAACTACATGTTGTCCCAGATCCTCACCATGATCATCATCATCAACATCATCGTTCTTAGCTTTTTTTTTACTCCGCAAACGCTTGTCAATTATCTTCAGTTTACCCTGTCCTGTGCGAAGTGATTCTATTTCACCCTGGCAAAGTTGGTAATTCCGTATCTGATTACGTTTAAGGTAATTTGGGGGCCTGTTTTCCCCCACACCGTTTCCCATCCACTGGTAACCATTCGGCCCTTACCGTATCAACTGTTGTGTAAACCTATTAAGTGACCAACCCAAGTCCATTTCTTTCTCTTGATGTTGACTATAAATATGATGCAGCCACTGTTTGTTCCCTGACCCATTCTGACGCCATGCGATCTCTTAATGTTACTCCTATCATTTTACCTTCCACTGCACGCTGCATCGTCACCAACTTATTCTTCAGTTACTGCGTCATCCTCAATGCATTAAGCACCATATGTTAGGACTGGCAGTGTATACAGTGATCCTATGATTTTCGCTCTCGGATGCTATAGCTAATAAAGCTTTACCAAGTGTGGAGCAGGTGGTCGCTTTTAAAGTGTTACAGGTAGTGCAGCATGCTACTCAACCTTTTCGATCTGTCAGTTGTCGAAAACACAACGATGATACAGCAAGACTGTGTATGTGTACAGTGAGTTACGCAAAAAGATTAGTATGAGTGGCAGTAGGCCTGAGTGGTCACTCGTATACTAAAGTTTTTTTGTTTTTTTTCCAGGAGATCGTATACGTTAACGTGACAAGAACGCACTGTTTCATATGTCGTGTATGTCAGCTGTCATCACCATTCTGTCGTGTCCATCGTCATCGTAATCGATTCGTCAACATTTGTGACATCTCACACCATGACCTATAGCGATCTTTAGCCAGGCTTCCCTTGCGCCATAAAACGTCGTTATATTGTCATGGTGCCCCTGTCATCGCACCTTGTAAGATTGAGCGCACTGATTTTTTTTTTGATTCGCTACCGTCTCTCGCTATAGCGGATGCTAAGAACACTTCCTTCGTTTTTATCGCCTCCCCCGTCGTCCGAGAACAAAGAGGTCCAAGGCCTTGTCACTATATCGCCGTCTTCGCTTCATTCAAATCGCCGTTCCGAATCGCTCCACTTCTCTCGGGAGCGCGCGTGTGTTGCGTGGCTGGAATCGCATGGCCGTTTAACCTCGGCAAGCTATCTGTCGGAACGGGCGACATCGAAGACGTCCTCCGGCGCGGTCCTCTCGTGGTCTATAGACTCGTAGTCTATGTTCTTTGGCTCCCAATACTAGATCGTATACGTGCCACGCTCACCAACGCAGGCGAGTCCCTGCGCCTGTTCTGTATACCGCACCCCACAGATGTGCTATAGAAATTTACCACACCTATATGCAATCAGCTCTCGCTGTTGTCTGCGCGCTGTATACTGAGCGGTGTTCACTTGTGTGTGTGTGTGTCTGAGATTAGGTACCTAATTTTCTCATATGACTCTCCGCTTCACGACGCTAGGGTTTGGGAGACAGCTCGGCAAGCTCTGCGTTTATCGCACTGTATGCAAAACAGGAGAGATGGTGGGGGGCTACGGAATGGGGCGCGGGCGGGAGAGCAAGAACAAACCAGGGACGTAGTCTGCATTCTTGTGCGCGCTGATTTTATGTATGTATATATATATATATATATATATATATATATATGGAGGAAATACAATAGCGCAGCAGGTGCACAGTTCTGATAGGCACCCATATACCTTGGCTTAATTGGGTTGCCTGGGCTTCTACCCTCTCACTTCCCTCTTTCACACCCACTGGTGTTCTATCCTATCCATGACTATGCTTGCTTCTGCCAAGAAAGATTTTCGTTCGTGCGCGTATATCGTGTTCGTATAAAGTGCAAAGTTGACTGTAGTCGTTTTTTAAATGTATTGCGTGATCGTTTGAAGTGATGAGCATTAGTATCTTTACATAGTGATATGTCCTCAATGATGTCTGGCAGAATTGTAGATAAATTATATAACGAATAGGAAACAATAACGAAAAAAAGCAGTAGACAAAGATTTCAATGTTTAGTGACATTGAAGTGAGACTTTATTGATGGATGAAATGAAAGTGGATGAAATAACGTGGTAGAGTGATGGATACGAAAACCTATGCAAGCTCAACAATGCTGAGATTATCGCGGCCGTATATATAACACGAAAACGTGGGTACGTATATACATTTACGGCCTGTAGTTTCTTCCTCCACCTATTTCTTTTCCTAATGAGGTACTTATGTTTAATTACGTACGATTAGTCACTTTTCCTTTTAAGCCTGATGCTTATCGTTGCAGCTGCTTCTTAACTATGAGGCAGTCTCTTGTCTCTCCGAGGGCGACATATAACACGAGACACAACAACAAGAAAGTTAATTTGAAAGCCACGAGCTGCAGGTGATACGATCGGTGATCGATGAAAATACGATGACGTGATGATGGGTATGGTATACTATAGTCTGGAATGTCCAGCACTCCAAGGATATCGGAAACACTCGCTCACATTTCTACTCGAAACAGCCCACATTACGTGTCTTTGTTTTTTTTTTTTTGAAATTGTCTTTTACATTGTGCTATTTAGCTGTTCGCATTATTCTTCTACTACTTTTTCCTTTCTCGTTTTTTGTATTTTATTTGGCACGCACTTAAAGACCCGGTATTCCAACGTCGCCGTGATTCTAATCGCCGCAGGTAATCTCCGCTTTGTGCACCCGTGACCGCTCATTAGTATGGCAGTCGCGCGCTTACTCTCCTACATAGTTCGGCGCCAATCCGCATTGACACGATTTCTCTGTTAGATTTTTTCCCTTTTTCTTGTTTTTCGTTCTGTTACCTTTTGATGGCCGGCCGATGACCGCAAGAGAGATTTTGAACTTCCTGTTTTGTAGATCCCTTCAATTTTTCTTGCTCTCACTCACTCACTCAATTTATGGTTTTTTCTTCATTTGTTTCCAGGATCGTCACACTATCAGGCTAATCTGACTCCCCCGGAATCTCCTTTTTAAATGCGCTTCGCCTCGATGCAGTTTAACGGGGAATCCATTAACAGACAGTTACGAACACTGTATTTGTGCACTGTTCCTTAACATAAAGAAATTAAGTGGATTGAGAGTATATATATATATATATATATATATATATATATATATATATATATATATATATATATATATATATATATATATATATATATATATATATATATATATATCGAACTCAGCAGGCGTACATGTAAACGAGCTAGAACTTTCCATTAGTCAATGATTATTACTTTAAAAGGGGCATGGACAGAGACATTCCTCGGCTTGCGTCATCGGTACCGCGAAGAGAATTTATACGTAATGGACATTTAAAAGACTCTTTGTATGTCCCGCGAGTGTCACTTTAAATATTTTAAATTTCGCGTCTACGGCATGTTTAAAAGGTGCGCGCGCTCCTCCGTCTTCGTTAAGTTTCCAAAATCGACGAGCTGTTGCCAAGTTTTTGAAGTGAACGCCACCCGAAAATGAATGCAAAACTTTATTACAAATAGCTTTTTTCCGGGGAAGCTGGAGCCCTCAGTTTAAGGCCCCTGTGGCCTTTGCCATCTTGCAAGCTCTGTCGATCAGCTTGAGCTGCTCTTAAGGCTTAGAGCAGGACAGCGCAGCCTCCCACTGCTCCGTTGGTGTACGGTTTTTTGGCACTACATGTGTGTGTGTTGGCAGGCCCATGTCACGTGGTAAAGTGTGGGGGTGTTCTCCGCATAGCGGGCATCTGTTGGTGTATATTCCCGGATAGATTTTACACCGAAGACTGAGATTGGGGTACGTATTAGTCTGCAGCTGCATGTCTTCAGGCAACCGACGAAAAGAAATCAAAACATCGTTGCCAGGTGCGAACTGCTTTGCTTTCCATCGGAATCTTTTAAACAGGAATGCGCACCCGCGTAGTTTCGGGAACAGCGAGTAATTAATTTTCCAACGATCTTGCCTTCGTTTGAAGTGTCTTTAACTCGTTGAAAGCAACACTGCGTTGCCCAGATTGATGATGTGTGTGTGGTCCGAGCCTGCTTGTTATGCGCGTGTTAATAACCGATCGAGATAGCTCATAGCACGAAGGTCGCCGGCGTTGCTGGTCGGCGGAGTGAGAGCGAGGATCGACACGATTGGTCTTTGCGTCGAAGCGCGTTCAAGCTCTTGATGCAGGTTGTGCATTACGATGTTGTCTATTAAGCACTATATGGGGCGTGACAGTCTTCTTTCGTCGAGTTGGGCGGGCTCTTGTATAAACCACTTGCTTGGCCGTCAGTGATTTCATGCGTACCACAGTATATATATTTAGCCTACGCTTCGGTTACGTTTAATGTACCGGCTGTAACCGTAAAACCAAAGCGACTGCTATCGAGTCCTGGTTGTAAGCGGTATTTCACGGAGGATCCGCTTTATAGCGTATACTCTATGCCCCACCTCGGGTTGATGGCCTCTCCCAATGATCTCCAATTCACCTTGTATCTTGAAGGCCGTTTTTTTATGACAGTAAAATTGAATGTTGTTATTATACTAGAGAAAACTTTGGTATGACTAAAGGGGGGGGGGGTTGCTATGCATTAACGGCAGCCTTTCACTACTTGTCATTTGTTTGATGAGGTTGACGTCATTTCTAGCTACTTGAATGCTCTCAAACCTTTCATACCTCACACGTGCTAAACTACACACATGGCTGTACTCAACACCTCACTTAAGTATACGCATCTTGTGCCCTCTAAACACCGGCGTATCGGAACCATTACCGTATACCCTGTACGCAGGTCACGATACAGATCAGTGCGACCAGGACGTAGCCGTCGCAACAATAAGTAATCCTAGATTGCTCATATGACCCAATGGACACGTGTGAGAAACTACGTACAAAAGGGTTTCGCGAATCGCGGTGCAAACAACCGATTTATTTTTCATGTACACAGAACCATTCACTTTCAAAAAAACAACCAGCTGCGACACTAATTCCGGGCACTAACTTTGTTAATCTGTCTCCTCCGCACGCGCATGACACTGCAAGTTTTTTTGTTTTTTGTTTTTCAGGGATTTGCGCATGGAACATTAGCAGTGCAGAAATGCGGTGTCCTAAGCAGATGTGGCCTTTTTTTTTTCTCTTAAAAGTGCCATTGTCGCTTTTGTCACGGACAGCATACAGCTCTCTCCAGAGCGGGACTTGGTGTACACTAATTCGTCTTAAGTTAACTTTATATTTTTTTCGTGTGAATACGAAGCTTCGTGTGTTGATCATTAATTATGAGCTTATGACCGCAGTACAGTAAAGCCGACACTCCCACTAGGTGGAGCTGCGAAGGCGCCATATTTTCAGCTGGCAACGCGTTAATCGTGATGGAACTCTTTCCCACGCCACTGCATTCTGAAGATGAAAAAAAAAAAACAACAAAAAGCAGGAAAGCACCGTTCACTTACGTCACTGTTGTCGTATACAGTTGCTGTGTTTTTGGACATTCTTCTCAAAACTGTTTTCCCCCCTCCCTTTGTGGTTTCTGGTCTCTGTGCGCGCTCTTCTTCGTTTTATCTCGTATAACTCGTGCACCTCCGACGTTACTTGCCCCCGTTCGCCGCCCCGTTCGCCGCGTCCTGCACGCTAGCGGTGTCGTCCGTCTTATCGCTAATCCAATTTGTTTACAAGCGTCGTCCCGTCTAGTGCGCCCATGCTCTTTCAACTTTCCGCCGAACAAGTGGTCGCTTTCGAAATCTAATGCCGCTTGCCTCTCCGCAGAGCACCCGCAAACGAGACGTATACAAAGCATCCGCATCCAAATGAGTCTGCGCGTAAAACAGCGACGACAAAGGCAAGACAAGAAAAAGTATCGAGATTTAAAATCGAGAGCAGTGTAAATAAGTAATCTAACGAGGAACGTTGATCCGTGTCTCCAACACTCTTGAATTTGGAGTGGTTATTTTATTAGTTTTTTTTAAATTCTGTCTGTGTTGCGAACTCGCAATCCAGGATATGAGCGGCCCTCTCATCACGCTGCCTCACTATCATCGCCTTTGTACGTCTGTTTCTTCGTTTTCCTGTATTCTTTCTCGTGTTAAATGCGATGTCGTCTGCTATTTTTTATTTTTTGAACTTCTGTTTCTCTCTCCTGTTGTTTGTCTGTCTTTACGCGACAGAAAGCTTAAATCTCGGGGTGTTGAAGACCTCGACGGCGCCACCGTGGCTTGGCGAGAGCTCGGGTGTTTTATTTCAGCGGCGCGAAAATTAAGAATGATTGCCACGCGCCGTCAGGCGTCGCCGCTGTGTGGGTTTTGAAACTGAGACCTTATACACGTATACACATAAATCCCGTATCCCTTCCAACGTTTGCTGTTGCTCGAATTTAGCTTCTCTTGCGAAAACCCCATCGAGGTGCGCTCGCTTGGAAGGTGTTAATTTTCAGTTTTGTATCTGCCTGGCTGGTTGTGTGTTCTGAAACACAGAAAGCAACAACAACAACAAAACGAATGGAACTAAGAAATTTAAGCATAGCGAGTGTACCACCTTCTTACCTCTTCCCACGCTAACTGCATTAAGTATTCTGGTCGTATGGCGCACGATACTATGGCACTGCGTGGACTGTAGCTGAAGCAACGTTCTTAATGAATAAACGAGCCTACCTTTGTATGTATATGCTATAGTGTTCAAGACTCGCAGAAACGGTTTAGATTGTCGTTTTAGTACTTATACTTTTCCCCCCTCTCCTTTGTCCTTTTGACTGCATAACTTCTTCTATAAACTATGCTATTAGCTTTCATTCGGGATACTACTTTCGATCCTCCAATTATCTGTTGTAGCTTTACGTAGAACATCTGCATAGTGACCGGTTCGCTCTTAAAGGGAACACTTATAGGCTCATGTACAGATTTCGTTCTCTTGCCAAAGCATATAGCGGCTTAGAGTTTGCACAAGACTACTGACGGTTCAGAGTTACGATCTTTGAAGTAATCGTCTAAGAATAATGTAAAATAACGAATAAATATGCGTCTACTATGTCCTCCACAGTTCCTTAATTAGGGCTCTCAAAATTGCCGCCTAGGTATCGAAAGCAGTACCCAAATTGCTTGGGAACACTTCATTATGAGCCACGAAATGCTTGTGCGATGGTGGGCAGCTCTTACATGCTCTCTCTCTTCCTGATTGCAAAACAAAATAAAGAGTTGAAGAACTAGAACCTAATGCGAAACAACCAAGTATGGAAACTGACGTTAACAAGCATACGCTAAGTGCTGGAAGTCAGGGCAAGAACAGTTGACGCCCTACATTACACAAGAGGCATTTATTCGAGAAGGTATGGGGGCATGAGGGTTTGATGCCGTGCAAAAAGACAAGCCAGATTATATATATAATATATATATATATATATATATATATATATATATATATATATATATATATATATATCGCCTTTGAAGAGGTACCATGTTCCCAGATTGCTATTCAGCCCTCTGTCTCCAAGGAAGAAAGGGCTAGCTTCTGTTGCCGTGTTTGTTTGCGTCACCTTGCTGACGAAGTATGAATATGCATGACTTGAGGCGTAAGGGGTTAGAGAAGTGAGGTGGCAAGGAGAATGAAGAGGGAGGGGGTCGGGTTGTCATGTGACGGCTTGCGGGCAAAAAAAAAAAGCAAAGCTGCTGTCGTTCGTTTACTCGTTTGTTTCTTGTTTGTTTGTTCGTTTGTTTGTTTGTTTACCGCGTCGTGGGGTGGGCGAGATATATGAATATGCATGACCCGTTCCGGAGAAGTGAGGGTGAACGTGTCACGTGACAGCACGCGCAGATTGGCGCGACGGGAGAGCGACAGTGCGACAAACGCCGCCTCGCCGCGGTATATTCCAGTGTGCGTCGCTGGAACAAATGCGTTGATACAGCGTGTGTCTCTCTTGCATGGCGACAGCCGCGCAGCCAGCGACTCCAACGGAGAGAGAAGGAAAACCGTGAATCAGCTGCTCCGGGGCGTGCGTCGTTTTTCGTCCTGGTTCGTTATGAGGGCAAACTGATGCAGGAAGAAAAAAAAAAAGAAATGTGCAGGCAGTAATAATCTCGGTGGGTCGGCTGCGAGCCTCTAGCAGTATTGAGCCACTTGACCCAACCTGCGGTGTCGCCCTCTCGTGATATTTTGAGCGCGAGAGGAAAGAGAGAGACAAGGTGCTTTGGGTGACTGTTCTACAATGACCACGTGACGTTAGGGTTCGTGGTTAGGTTCACAGCCACGCTTCCGGATAAATTATCTAACCACATAATGCTATCTAACCGCATATTGGTATGGCTCACCGGGAGCCATGGCCATCCGACGCTCTCACTGAGGTTGTCGCGCGCCAGATGAAATGGGTGAGAGGTTGGTGCCATAGCGTCCCCTAATTTGAAACTATCTGTGTGAATATTTTTATGCGAACGTCTACGTTGGCCAGCGCACATCCATGCCGATAGTCATTGTCGCGTCTTGCGAAAACTGCCGCTTTCTCGAAGTTATCTTGTCCGGACCTGAGACACGTGCGATAATAATTAATAAAAACATTCGTAGTCTGAGAGTTCCTAATGGTTCCTCTAATGTCTTGGTCACCTGTTTGCCCGACACGGCGGGCTTCAATTGCATTGCGTAATGTTCCCCCATTACATCCTCCCCCCTCATTTCGTGCTTCAGATATAGTCTGTGCTTAGTTGTCTATTTGTAGGCCTACAATGAGCATTTTAAAGTAAACACTCGTCCAACTCTCTTGGTGAATGATTCGCGGACGAACAGACTACCGGGCTCCTGGGCTATGCATGGCATCGAATACAGCGCGCCCGGCTAAGCCTAACAGCCGAGTAAGACGTGAGAATCCGCCAGGAGGGGGACTCGAAGGCATTTCAGGACTTACACGGGGCGCGAGTGCGTGTCAGAGTACGCGGCAGACAACACTGTGTACGAGAGACTCGCTCACCTGTTCTCTTCTGTTGCTAACGCGATGGCCTCTGGCTACGCTTCTTCGGTCAGCGTGGGAACGGGGAAACGATTGTCCAGGCAGGCTTAGCGGAACTCAAGCGGCTGCCGCTTTTGCGTCCTGTTCTTTCATTCTTTATTTCTCCTTTTTTTTGTACCCTCCCTAAAGGAGAAGTTACTGATGTGCGTACGGACAGTACTAGAGAACGACTTCAATGGACCACGGAATAAGAAAGTGAACAAAACGAAAAATAATCAAAGGAAAAACAGTAGAATGCTGCTTCTTTCTGCGCGTGCATATCTTCGGTTCGGTGTGAATTGGGCTCAATCGAGTGGTTTACGTTTTTATTTTTTTTTGCCGCTTTATTTTATTTGTCCTTCTTGTTGTTTTCGTGCTTATTTGAATGAGTGCATAGTTTCGATTTGTGTTCTCTCGTTCACACTTGCTTGTTTTACCACTCTGCAGTTCCTTCTGCCCTGTTTTGATTGTTCAGTTTTGTATGTTTTTTTTTTTTTCAAAAGTGCCTGGTGTCGTCACGTAGTTTGGATTCTGTCCTGTTCGCGATTATCGGGGCGTGCGAGTATTTCGTAGTGTTTTGTCTTTACGTCGAAAATAGCCCCGTTCTCTGTGCGTTTCGTTCTGACGTCGTCTGTTGGTTTGTATTTTGTTGGCTTTCTTGTTTTCGTCTGCTCGCGATTCTGGTCGCCTGCTTGCGTTCTTATAGCTAAGCCTAAGTGCGTCTTTCACTTCCTGGTCATGTCTCGTCTTTCTTTCTTTCTTTCTTTCTTTCTTTCTTTCTTTCTTTCTTTCTTTCTTTCTTTCTTTCTTTCTTTCTTTCTTTCTTTCTCTCTTTCTTTCTTTCTTTCCTTCTCTCTTTCTTTCTTTCTTTCCTTCTCTCTTTCTTTTCACTCTTTCTTTCTTTTGTACGAAGTGACGTGATCTTATTTGCTTAGTCACACATGGCCTGTTCATGGTAGCGTTGTCCCGTTCGAGTGGTCATTTTCCCATGGTCATTCGTTTTTTCTCAAGGACATTTAGGTGCTGACCTGTCCAGCTCATTGCTTACGGGTTTGTTCACCCACACACGCTTGTAAGAGAAGCGGCGGCTTATGCGTATAGCGTTCTCATGAGAACAACCCATAGCGTGTTTCACATATACCGTACGATCCGCTGCACGTACAGGTCGCAGTCGTTATCGTACGTATCACTTTAAAATACACTGTAATAACTTGATAAAGCGAACAACAAGCCTCTCTTTTGGCCACCATGTTGTTTCTCACAAACTTCATTATTATAAAATATAATGTTACACAAAATAAAGTTCGTTATATCCGAAAATTTGTTTAAAAGGTATTTTTCTAGCACAGTTTATATGAAAAAATTAGGTTTCATTCACTTCGTTGTAACAGATATTTCGTTATATTCAGATTGAAGTGCGTGACCATCGTGCTAACATTTTGATTGTGACTTGGTCAGCTTTTTTCACATCGCTCGTTTTCAGTTGTTTTTGTTTGCGTTGGCCTGTAGTCTCTTTACAATTTACGATGCTCCAGCACTATGAGGATTCGGTTATTACCGGTACGTTAATGTGATTGAGCGTGATCAATGACTGTTTACGCGCGCATCCTTGAAAAAAAAAAAGCGTAAGGTTCACCTGCACCGAAAACGCTCGTTAACTTGATGAAATACGCAGAATAACTGCATTCGCATATGCACAATAATGTAGAGCATTTCCAGATGGATTGAAATTAATTGCATTCGTACTCAAATAAATTTCCTATTCACTCTCATGCACCTCGTTTTCGAACCAACCAAACTACCGCTGGTACATATTATGCCTGTCAGTTTGTATATGTTTAGTTCGCGACAGGTGTACCTTTAGTACTCGGTATATACGTACTAAATACTAATATATAGTAGATTATGCATACATTCGTTGGTTTGCACTTACGTGTCATCGTTCACTGGGCGACGCCATCTTGCGCCCGTTTTTCTTGCACATCCTTAAGTAAACAGAGAAAAATTCTGCGCCGATGACTCTTATAGGCTCTCGATAAAGCAGGCGCGATTTGTAACCACTTCACTGACAGCTTCTGAGCCGCGAGCGCACCAACAAACAAGCACAACGTTCGCCCTCCATTTTTTTTTTTTTTCAAATGCTGTTCCCGCGCCTAACAAAGAAGCCAGGCGTCCGTGTCTGTTCATTGTGAGAAGAAAGAAACAATCTCCCGTTAAACGGTTTTCCCCCCTCCTCCTCGCCGCCTCGATGAGCTTTATGCAAAACGTCGCCATCTTTCGGGCAGCTCTCTCCTTCCTTCCTCCTCCACTATTCCTCACTTTCTCTCTCGCTCTCGTTCATTCATTGGCTGCGTGGCTTGCGGTATGGCTACATCCCGCTGCGTCTGGTATACGAGCAGCCTATATTTTGATACTTATAGGACCCACGCTTGCATGCGCCGCCAAAATGAACTGGAAATTGGAGCCTGTTTTTCGTTTCTGTTTCTTTTCTTCTTTCCACTTAGGCAGTTTAAGAATTAGGGACTCGGCCGAGAATAAACGAGAGATTGAGAGGGAAGAGGGCATAGGGTTTACGAAAAAGAAAAAAAAATTGATGCTCTTTTTTTTTATATAATAAGCTATCGCACGGCGCCTTCAGCGTGATTACCGTGTCTTCCGAGCCATTTGCTGCCTGTATTGTTCTGATTTAAATGTTTCGCTGTGGAAAGGTTGAGGTGCGTATTGCCTCGGCTACTCCACATCACGAAGTTCTGCAGGGAAAAAAAAGAATAATACAGAACGGTACACAAAAATCAACAATCCGAAAAAAAAACACAATAGCACACTGAAACCAGTTAAAATATCATGCCAATACACAGTTTTCTTGAAGCAGTTCACGCGATTATAAATTCGACTATGCAGGAGAGACTGCCTATAGCTGATGCCATCGTATCGACTCTTATCGTTTCGTGAGCTTTTTTCAACGCATTAGGTCAGACTATTACGCCGAAATGCTCATCAGTTTTTCAGTGACAAGTTACTTTTTTTTTCATGCGGCGCATTTTCATTGCTACCGTGGACAACGCAAGTGCATCGCTCAGGTAGGCATCCTTTTTTTTTTCACTTTGCAATACACTTCTGTCATTATTTAAAAAAAAATCATATTAGCGTCCCTCGCCTTCCAGCAATACTAGTGTAGTAAGTATAATGACTCTTGGGCATGTACCTCCCGAAACAGCGATGTGATTGAGAGACGTCGTAGTGCAGGGGTATCGGAATTTCGACCATCTGGTGTTCTTTAATTAACGTGCTCTGAGGTCGCGCTGTGCACACGGGCGTATACCATTTTATCTCCAGTGATATGCGGCCGGGATTCGAACATGCTACGTTTGGGTCGCCCATTGAGTACCACAATTATATATACTACCGCGACGGGTATCGCACGGTTTTAAACTCCCTATGTTAACTAACTTTAATAATAATAATAATAATAATAATAATAATAATAATAATAACCTAATTTAGTGTTCAGGAACACACACGGGGCCTTTCTTTTAATAAGCGACCTTCAATTTTTTTTTTTTTCAGAACGCGCTTTGCGTCTGCGGGATGCCAACGAGGCAATGCGGTATCTGAACGGGCCCGAAAATTATGGCCACTCTCGTGGAGGCAGTCCCCTTCTCCTCGTTATACCTTTTCTCCTTTCAACCCCTTCCCGGAGCATGCTTCCTATACTCTTTCTCTCTCTCTCTCTCGTACTCCCGTATCATACTCCAATAATCTGTACCCGCTCTCTTTTTATCCGATACCGTTTTCTTGCTCCGCTCCTAGGCACCCCCCCCCCCCCCCCCCATTTTCACGCTTTCCTCCGTCTCGTTTGATACGCGTGTAGTACGAATAAAGACCCTCGGCTAAGTGGCTTCATTCGAGGCTTCGTTTCAGGCTTGCTTGCTTCTTCTTTCGCACTCCATACAAAGTCCTCGTGTGTATAGTTCCTTTTTTAGTGTTTCTCGTCGCCATCATCGTGGTAATGTTGCCTTTTTTTGTTTTTACTTCTGTGCTCTCGCGTTTTCTCGTTCGCGAACTCCTATAGCACGTGGTGTTCGTTTCTCTGCGAGAATACATCGCACACACTAGTCGCGTGGACTCTGTTACTCGCGTTTTTTTTTTTTCATTTTCGAAACGAATCATTTGTTATGTATAATTTTTTTGTCTTTCCTACCTTTGCGCGTTTTTACTTTTCGCACCGTCTAGGCTCGCAGACGGGTCCGCGGAGTTCCACCCCCCCCCCTCCCCAATTTGCATACTCGGGCCGAGCGTAATTTCATTGTCCATTTTCTATCTCGACGCCTCCCTTTTAAACGACCATAACATAACTCGGTACGCATTCATTTCTTTGATTTCTTTTTTTTTCATTCTTTCTATTTTCCGTAATAGCGTCATCATTTTTTCCCTCGTTCGAATTGTGCAGAGCCGGTTTTCGACAACTGTATGAATACGTAATGTTTTTTTAAAAGGATTGCGCTCTCATTCTTGTGTCTGCTCGCGCAAATTACGTTTCTTCGGCCACGGGTGGTCTTTCGGTGCGTGTCTGGTTGTGTTTGCCCCCCGCTGATTTAATCAGTTTATGTACTTCATCCATTTTTCCCCTTTTATTTTTGCTATTACGCGTCTTTAAAGATGATTCATTCAGCGGGCAGGCTGATTATCCCCGACCTTGACACGGCCTCGCGTTGGGAATTATTTTTCGCGCCTGAATTCATTCACAGGATGTGTGCGTATGCGGGCCAGAAAATTTACTTAACAAACGCTGAAGCATCTCCTACAAAACTTACCGTGTCGATTTGTGGGCACGACAACTATCTGAGATCGGATTACAAATCGGCTATCGATTGTCGATTAAGGCGAAATCCGTATTGATGCAGTGTCCAACATGGAAAGTGACGGTCAGTGTCAAGGCGAGTGATGCGATTCACTCGATGACTTGACAGGTCGCCGAAATTTGTTTCGTTGCTGTGACGTCAGACAATGATGTCACCTTGTTACATCCTCGTCGTTTGGTCAAAGCGGGCCGATCCCGGGCGTCTTGCAAAAGCCACGTGAAATGCAGATAGCTTTGCATTGTCAACGATCTCGGAGGCGTGCAAAAGTGTGCCGAAAGCTTTCGAATGGAGAGAGGGGGGACGTTAAAACAGTCTACTGATAAGAAAGAAGATTGCTTTCGAAAGGATACGCTTGTGCCCGATGATGGTCGAACCGAGAACTTCCGCGCTGCGCCTTCATCACGGTATATCAGTAGAAACCGCTAGTGAGGCTTTTCCGTGTGCCTTCTAAGCCCGTGGTGAAGCAACCTTTCGTTATCGACGGGAGCTGCTTGTTGACGACGGTTAACGCTTGGGCTTGCTTAGAATGCACAGCATTACAATAAATAATTGTTGGTATTTAACCTCCCAAACCACGATATGATCGCGCGAGACGCCGTTGTATAAATCTCGGGAAATTTTGTCCTCCTGCGGTTCTTTAGCGTGCACCCATGGAAATCCACGGCAGTAAACCTATACCGTGATGACCCCAAAACAATTATAGACAGATTTAGTTGGGCGTCCGCGCCAGCAGCTCTGTCAGCTATTTCCAATGGCAGACTGCATCCACAAATTTGTTGCTGACGCTCAGCCAATTTGTCTAATGAAGATGACACAGAACGCAGTGTGTCGTCTTCTGTGTTCGTCTTTCTTTCTTCGCGCTACGAGTATATATGGTTTCGTTGATTTGTGAGTACTTGTTGCGTGGTGTTAAACATTTGCGTTAGTCAACAGCAAACAGCAAATTCGCTTCCTCTTAGAATGTCATGGTCCCTCGAAATAATGGGAACGCTATCGCTGCAAACATTTAACTATCCTAATCAGGGATATCGCGTTGTGACATTGTCCGGCGAGAAGCTGCGAATATCGTACAAGTATTGTGTAGCGACAAAAAAAACTTTAATGTAGTTGACAAAGGCTACATCAATGCTGGTCAGAGGGCAATACATAGATCTGCTATCGTCCCGATTTCGGTGACACCTGTTGATAGGGGCGCGCAGAACGTGATAACCACTCGCTCTTAAATAGGTGTTCCTGTCACGTTCGCTGATCAAAACATGCCTGAGAGAAATAGTTTAACGATATGCTGGAGATGTTTTGTTTGTTTAATATACCCTCAAGGCGCTGACGTACATTCAAGAGTGAAGGGTCAATGGTTAACGCATGTTTTAAATACATGGTAATGCATAGACATTGTAGATACAGAATAATACAATTGAACATCGAACAAACCTATGCGTAGACAGCAATGACAGGCCTATTCGGCTGACATGCTACTCGAGAAGCAGGTAGGCGATTATGATATTGTCACGAGACTTTAAAAGTGGAGGGGCCTTTCAATTAACCACACTGTAGCCGACTCTCGAAAAACGTGTTTGTCGCGGCTGGCTTTTGAGTGGAGCAGCGCACGATCTTTTTTTTTTTTTTTTGCGTTTATAGGGCCGCTCTTGCCCTCAACTTATTACACGCAGTTGACAATATATCTTCCGACGAACAGTTCACATCACACGGAACCACAGAGGCGTACAAAACTTCTTGCTAAGTTTCGAGGTGAGCCGTTCAAGTCACCGAATCAGCAGCTACATGGGGCTCGGCATTGCTACTTGCCGCACGGAGCTTTATTCTGCTCACCCACCCGCTGGGTGTAACTCGTCGTCAGAGCCCGCCATTGCGCGAAATTGCGGGGCTCCGAAAATACAAACTTGCACATGCGCCGCGCATTTGGTGTCTTAGCGTTCGCCTTTTTTTTTTTTTTTTGGTCTCTTTTATATGGAATACAGAGTCCCCCGTACGGAGGTGCGGCCCCGGGAGAACAGACCGGGGGCGGAGAGGAGAGGTGGATGTGTATCGGGCATCATCGATGACGTCACGGCGCACCTTTGCGCGCCTGCGCGCTGGCCAACGCGTCATCGCTCCAAAACGGCCGACGCCGGTCATCGGGCAGCCGCCACGCACGCGCGCTGGCCGTTTCCTCCTCTCTCAAATACTTCACTCCTACTCCTCTCCTTTCAAATCTGGGCTTGGGCGCTCTACATCCTCCTCTCCCTTGACGCCGCAGGTCCTGTCGCCTGCGCCTTTTTGTCGATTTGGCGCGCTTTTTTTTTTTTTGGCGCGTTCTCTTTTTCTCCTGTGGCTGTCGCGAAGGGGCTGGCCACGTCGGTCGCGCGCGTGCGCGCCAGGCCGCGGCCGCTACTGGCGTGATAGTCGTCAGTCAAGCAGTCGTCGTCGGCGAGTCCGCGCTTGAAATGGCGGCCTGGATAAGCAAAGAGAGAGAGAGAGAGAGAAACAAGCAATGGAACGAACCTGAAAACACGCTTGCTAGCTCTGTCGCCTCGGTCTCGCTGACGCTTGCGCGCGTGCGTTCCGCAGTCTGACAGACAGACAGACAGAGCCATTTTTCCTCGCTGCCCATTGGCCGGCGAGGCCAGGCGCGGGGGCGGGGCTTCTGGCCAGTGGCTCCGCCTGCTTTCGCCATTCGCAGCGGCCTCGGAGGAAAGGGCAGTTTTGCGTGCTGAATGTGGGACGAAGACCGTGCCGCGTTTTTGTTTTTTATGTTTCTTTTTGAGCGACAACGTTCGTCTTTCGTTTGTTGTTTTGCGCTTGTCGTTCGTCGTCGTTGCAAGCCGCCATTACTCGCCTCCATCTCGACCCTCTCGCCCTCTCCATCTCTTCGTCGTCTCCTTCTTCGTGTGCTCTCGGAGCCTCGTGGTGCGTCGTTGTTTGCTGCCTCCTTAGCGCATCTCCTTTTCCTGCTTCAGACCTGACCCCTTCCCGCACCTGTTTGCCCCCCCCTCCCCCGTACCGCTTCCACCTCCACTGTCGACCCTCGAAAACCTCCATCCTCACAACGCCCCCTGCTTCTTTCGCGGAGCTTCTTTAGCAGCTTTGACATCTACCCCCCTCTTCCCTTCCTCCTTCTCGCAAACATCTTCCGTGCCCGATCCTTGTTTCTGGGGGCCTCTCGAGCACACGCCGAACCCGCTCTCCCTGCTCGATTCCATGTTTGTGCATTCCAGATTCTACTTCATCTTCTTTTTCCGCGCCACTCGTCGACTCTGCCCTACCGTGGTACGTGTGCTTTAAGCATTGACGTCTTTATTTATTCGTCCGTAGTCAGCGAGGAATAAGAAACGCCCGCGGCCGACGAGCAGGTTCGTGGCCTCCTTCGGCCAGGTCCTGTCGTGGTCCGTTCCTCCTTACCTGAGTCGTTTTAGGGGCTTCGCCCCCTAAAACGAGTTCGAGGTTTGTCCGTTGGCGTTGTTGTGCGCTGTAGTCGCCGCTGACGGTGACGATGATGCTGATGACTTTGAACGACCGTGTTCCATGGCGCACATTCTCTTTTTGTCATCACGGCAGAGCACATGCAATATACCAACCATACGCCATTACGATGACGCTGATTAGGATGGTGTCGATGATGATGAAGGACAATAGATGACGTCTCTATATACGATTCATTTCGTATGATCGGAAACATCCAACAGCCATTGGGGCACACACGCCCAGGCCTCCGACTTTACCAACTTCAGATGCGATACGACGAAGCGGCCTATAGTAACGATGGCAAAACGAAATTCACAACTCTATACACAACGTACCGGTTATGACCAATAAACATTGAATAGAACTGTACACCTGCATATGACTCTACCCGAGTCAGTTTTGCCAGCATATAGCTGGCAAAACAGACCCGGGAAGGCCGCAGAAAAGAGAAATACGATGTGGTCTACAATGCTGTCCATATAAAATGGGGGCTTTGCGGGATGACCAGATTACTCGGTACGGTCGTCTGCCCAAGTAGAGGCCCCCCCCCCCCCCCCCCCTTTTTTTTTGTACACTGCACGTGAGCCACGTTAAGTTGTTTACAGATTCTAACACGAATTAAGATGAAGGAACAGCAGTTCTGGTCGTTTTACTTAGCACTCTCCCGTCGACACCAGGCGGCAAAATATTGTGGAGACGTCATCCAGGTGGGTTCAATTTCTTGGACAACAATGGCTGGACACTGTCTCTTAAGCTATCAGCCTAGACTGTCTATACGATGCTGTTCAGAATGATAGTATACAGCCTCATTCGGCAATGCAATGCTAAATTTAGTCCAATGCATTTTAGCCGTAGTTTCGGACGGTGTATTGATTTGGTGAATGTTAGTGCGACCAAAAAACCATCATAAGAGCAATTAATAACATCAGACACATGCTGACTGGTTCATATAAAAACAGCTTCAATGAACATATGACAATTGGAAGGACCACTAAATAGTGCAGACAGCTCATCTGGTATATAGCTTGGACTTGGTTCAGCAAGCTTTAATAGATTTGTAGATTAGTCTAGATTGTACAAATGTCTGCCTCGAATTTCGACCTGTACGTCGATCGAACAAATGCCTCACTTTGAAAGCACAACTCCGAGAGCTGTCTTACCTTCGCTCCAAGGTTAACTCAGTGGTGGTGCTGTTCTTATCGGCACGAAGCATAAATTTGACACCCGATCATAGTTCAACTAAAGCAGCCATTACTAAAAATTGTTCGGTGTTCGAATCTGTTTTCTATAGAAAAATAAATCGTTTTACCCCGAAAAAAAAAATACTACCTAGGAGAATATGATGCACCGAGGTCGAGAGGTGTGAGGAAGAGGACAAGAACAGCAAGAGAGAAGGGAGAGAGGTCAACCAGGCACATGCCCGGTTTGCTACCCTACGCTGGGGGAACGGGAAGGGGGCAAAGAGATGAGAGGTGTGACATGACGCTCACCTAGCGGTAGAATTGCGTGCTACAGTAGCTCCGCCTTACGCAGCGTTTGTCCGTTTACTTTTGGGTGTTCCATCGTACTTTTTGATAGTGGTTGCGGATGGGCTCTTAGGGTGAAAATTGCGAAAATGTGATTGATTGCATTGGCGAATGTCATTGATATTTAAACCTTGTCCGTATATAGACCTACTCCCGTAAACCGCGTGGGCCTTTGAAAGCGTCCATCAGCTTGGTGTATACTGGTGCGTCACAAATATACCGCCATGTCTGGCATACATACAAATTCATTCTGGGAATTACGGTAAGGGAATCGCTGTTCGCCAAGTTATGTGCCGTTAGCGACAAATTATATTAGCTTATGTCGGTTATAACCATACCTCAATTTTAGTTCGTGTCTTTTTTGTTATCTTTAGCGTGCATGAAGTGACGTCCGAGGAATAGCCGCGACAGTTTACTCCGATACCAGCAGGCGTGATCTTCGGCGCTTCGCGCGATCTTTTACGCACTCATTCGTGTGCAGTGTTAAGCCTCCGTTTTACTGCAGTGGTAATATTTTGTATGGATTTTTCTTTACTTTACCAGGCTTCATCCTTCTAAGCTCGCGAAACCTTTACATAGAGATATATAGCTCATAACGGCTTCACGATGCTCTCGTCATACGAGATATCTCCCCGCGTGAGCTGTTTCACGTCAGATTGAGGACTGCGATCAAGGAATAGCTTGCAGCCACGTTTTCGATCTTTTCCAATATATATTATATTTTTCCCCTTTCTGCGAGAGTTCTGGCACGTGCGGGTTTTAAAGCGGCTTCAATTTCCGGTGCCGGTCGGAAATATTCCCGCAGTCTCAAAAAAAAAAAAGAATAAGAAAACGTGGATGCTGGTGTGGATGCGTAGCGGTAAGGGTGGCAGCCATCACCTTCATTTGAATATTCTTGTTTTTCTTTTTTTGTTACGTTGTCTCCAACATTTCGCTCTCCCAAGAGCACCAACATTCTTTCGATGACGTCGTATAGGGCACAAAGTAAAAATAAAAAAGCAAAGAAAAAAACACACGCTACCCTTTCGCTCATCCCTTCCTTTCTTCCTTTTCTCTGATATCGGATTATATGCATACGTGTTTCCGATCGATTTTGGTGCGTTTAACTTTGACAGACAGGGAAGGCGCGCAGGTGCAGTACTAAGATTAGTTCCCGTATTCCTCCGCCAGGTGGAAATTCAATGAATGTTAAATATTGCCATCCATTCGTTTTCGTACGGCACAAGGTTGATATTTGAAACGCCTGCTTTCATACATGTATACCGGTACGGTATAGTAGAAGAGGCGGAGCAGTCGAGGGAAACGTTTGAACACAAGGGAAATTTATTATTCTTCTATTCCACATTCATGTCGTTCGAGAAAGCATCGCCTCATGTCGAGAACGGAATCGCGATTACAATCGACGCGTATACTTCGTTCAAGAATCGAGCCCGTTCCATGGAATCGGGGCACGATGTGTATCATTTGCGGCAGTATATATCAACAAAATTCAGAGTGATGAAGTAAGTAGATTTCTGGCAGTGTATATCCTTTCGTCAAGCAATGTTTACTCAGGCGTAAGAATGTCCCTTGTCAAGATATCAAGACAGAATTTAATGCGATGCACGGCTCTTTCAAGGGGGTGCTTCGAAATAGTGAAGACCTTAAAAGGTCCCTGAAATGGTTTTTTCGCATTTCGTTTTTGATTAGACCACTACTGGAGCAAATAATTGGCACCAGAGTTCAATGGAAACACCCATTATGGCAAAGCAGTCAAAGCTGTCTTCTGCTTTTTGAGGACTACAGGCCTACGTGACCACCTTTAACTTTTGTGTAGTGCCACCGCTGCATACGCGTCAGCCCATTGACTGACAATCCTTTATTTTCTCTCTTTCTCTTCTCTTTCCTCCCTCTCTCATCTCTATCGCCCCTTCCCATTCCCCCGGCGTAGGGTAGCAAACTGCGCATGTGCCTGGTTAACCTCCCTGCCTTTCTCTTGTTGTTCATCGCCCCCCCCCCCCTATTATTAACGGAGCTACGAGTACTAAAGAAAGTACCCTCCTCCTCCGCTCCGCCTTTCACCCTCAGCTGCCCTCAAGTCTTCCTTCGAGCGCTCGGGGATAAGCTCCGCCTTCACGGTGCCTACGTCACGATGTGACGTGAGACCGCATACGCGTAAACCTCGCCACCGATCCGATACCGACAGTCTGTGCTGCGCGTTTCACAGCCAATCAGATCAGCTGAAAGCGATGACGTCAGTGGGGCAGAGCGTGCCGTTGGTGTATGGGCGGTTGAAAACGCGTTTGGCCGAGTCGCTGCGCTCTGCAGCGATCTGGAGTGATTCGCAGCTTCAAAGCGTTGTAATAAGATACACAGTTTACGCAGAGAGCTCAAATCGGTCTCTAAACTATCCGTGGGACTTGGTCTACCGGACCAATGTGTTTGTAAAAAAAATCGTCAAAACCGTTTTCATGGTCCCTTTAACGGACATTGGGAAGTGAAATCTTAAGGCAGCCACATCGCACACAGAATAACGCCCATCATGTCTAAAGAATCATGTACACCACGCAACGCGTCACACTGAGAAACCACGTGGCTTCGCTAACTCGAAAGTATATTCAAATACACGCAAGAACCGCGTTTCTCCGCCAAGTCTATACGTCCTATATACTTCGCTTCAATGCTCCCAACATCTTTTTTTTTTTTTTTACCGCGCATCTTTTCACGTTGCGCGCCTGTCTGGAGATTAACTATCGGGCAATGTTTTGCTCGTCTTCTTTTTTTCATCGTAAATAACGCATCTGCCGCTAAATAATTGTTGACGTGGCAGCGTATAGGCTTCGTGCCTGTGATTATAACTTCCCTAAATTTTGACAATGGCAGCTCGAACGAGCACAATGGGGAGACGTTATAGTAGGCCTGTATAGGCTTGCTTATCCACCACGTACATCAGAAACACCGTATAACTCAGTGCTTACCTCTCTCTCTCTCTCTCTCTCTATATATATATATATATATATTTTATATATATATATTATATATATATATATATATATATATATATATATATATATATATATATATATACTCTCTCTCTCTCTCTCTCTATATATATATATATATATATATATATATATATATATATATATATATATATATATATATATTATATATATATATATATATGGTGCGCAACTTGATAAAACCAATAGACAATGAGGTTGAGGAAAGCATACACTGGTAATCATTACGCCCTGGTTGTATGCTCGCTTTATATGCCACTTTAAACAGGACAGGAGCTGATTTAGAATGTAGGGGACACCGGCGTTTTAACTTAACTATAATATTATCGTGGTCGTAGTTACTATATACCACAGCTAAAGCATGTAAGATTACAGGTATGCTCCCTATACTTTCACTGTCTACTGCCTACGATAGGTTGTTTCTAACAAAATAGTCTTCGAAGAATATATATATATATATATATATATATATATATATATATATATATATATATATTACGTGCAGTGTCCCAGAAACAGTGAGTGGCCCTTCTTCCAAGTCCGACGCCTATTACCAAAAAAACGCCCGAGGCTACCAGGAGGCAGGCGCCCATTCATTCAAGCTCGCATCCTTTTAAGCCGAGCTGTTGCTACGAAGCCAGGTTTCTAATTACCATATCTAAAGCGGCGTGGTCTCGACGGTGGTAGCCCGACAAAAAGAAACTGTTAAAGCACGAACGAAATAACTGAAAACGAGAGCGTTTCACCTCTGCGGTGAGCTGAGCCTGAGGCTGTCGCCGGCTGCGGAAGAAGTTTGCTATAAACACGCACAGTTTTGCCTCCGCCACACTTGCGGTGGCGGCGCGTTTTTGTTATGCAAAGTGGCCGCCAGGGAGCGTTTCTGGCGCTGTATATTTTCTTCACTGCAGGGCATGCCTGTGGTGTGGTATAGCGTATAGCTGTACCTATATATACCTCGTGGTTTTCAACTGACGCTAAATTCACACGTACACAATGTATGCTAGAGCGCTCGTGGCGAAACGCAAACACATTGAAACTTGTCCGTGCTGCGGCCTGACGTGACTTAGCGGTTTTCGTTTATTGGTCACTTCTCGCAGTTTGTGCGTTCGAGAGGCCGGTACAAAGATATGGCCATTTCATTTGTGGCTCAAGCGACAACATGAATTTGTTTCGAAAAAGAATGAGCGGTGCAGGTATACAGGTGTACCTTGCAGCCGGATGTGTTGAGTGACTTCACTACTGTTTACATTGCGGTAGAGAGCTGTTTCAGCATATAAGTACAGTCTGCCCTGTTGAATTGAAGGCTAATGCAAACAGTTTTATCAATAAGCCTTCGAGATTCGTTTCTGTCACTCCCAGGTATTCCAATTTTTCGTTGGCTGTTCATCGAATAGGAGCATTCGTGTCCAGTGCCGCGTGATGTATTACTTGTCTTGGATTAGTATAATCCTTTTTGCGTATTAGCTTCGTATGTTACGTTCTTGTGCCACGCTTACACGCCTAATACACTTTTTGAGCATAATCGGGTAATAGTTGACGTAAGGCTTATTAGTCACGCAGAACGCAACTATAGGTGCAGATTTAAAACATCGTAGTGTCGATTCTGTCGTATGGGGTTGCATTGCTTCTCATTCAAAGTCTTCGCACATGCGTTCACGTAATAAATATATATACGTGTTATCCAGTCGCAGAACGTTTATTACAGCAAACAGGATTTCTAACCGTCAGTTATCAGGGTGTCTGTATCATAACCAGTCCGCTTACGATCTGTTGTTTGAAAAGAGAGAGAGAGAGAGATTAAACGCGCTGTGTTGCTTATAAACCCACAAAGGTGACGTTTTGACATAGTCGGCGAATGTCCGACTCTTTCCGCACAATAGGCGAAAAATTCACCACAGCGTTTCGGCTGCCAGCGGGGAACAAAGACGTACCCATTGCCTGGGGGGGGGGGGGGGAGGGGGGGCTGGCTGGCTTCACGATTCTAAAAACCGTAAACATCCATAGGGGTGGTGTTCATGAAGGAAACATGCGTGCATTAGGTGGTAAAGCAAGCGAAATCCCACTTCTGAAGCAGAGCAGCGCGTATGCAGAAAGTGTCGCCCTCTCGTGGCACCTTGCCGCGTGCATTGGCGTTCAGTTGTTGCGGTCAAAACACTAAGCAAGCATACAGCGCCCATTCGCCCACGTTTTTCTCCGTATATATCCTCTGCGTCGTCTGCTGTTAGCTGCGGCAGACGGCAACGCGTCCCCTCTTCTGACAGTCGTCTGTATACGCACAAACAGACGTACACAACGTGAGTACAGACAGCACGCGGTAGGGGGCGCTCACGTAGAAACCTAGGTGGCCGCAGGGTTTTCGGTGCGTTCTAATTTAATTCGCAAACACGGGGGACCGCGTGCAAGCGTGTTTCGTCCTGTTGTTGGCTCGTTTCCCGAGCTCATTGTTGCCTAATGCGACGTTGACGAAGAGCCGCGGCACGAGACTTTACGAGATGTATATTTGCTTATACAGCCTCACCCTCCGCACTCAAGCTGTATTCTCCTGTATCTGGCTACGCAAGACCGGAGTGTGTCACTATACGCCTATTATAGATAAAGCATGAACAATAGTCGCTTTACCAGATTTTGAAGTAGGGTGCTTTTGGTAGATCCTTTGGTTTAACGGCAAATTCCATGTTTGGTGCGTTTCAAGCCTAAATCAGTGACTTCTTGAAGCCGAGAATCCAGCCCAGTATTTTAAAAGGCATCTATGAGATGCTCTTGTAGCTGTCGTTGCGATATGCTGTCAGGTCACGCACTGTGTAGGCAAAATGATTATCACTTAAAGTGGTCGTTTGTTCGAGTGCCTCTGAACATGTAAGATTTAAAAAAAAATAATTATCTGGAAAAGCTAGGAATCTAGAAAAAGTGATGAAGCCTGGGATCTCTATAGTGAATCTAGGAATTGAATGAACTAGCGAAATCACTAGAGACGTGAAAGCACCATTAGCTTAACGACTTATTTTGTAATTGAGGTCATTCCCGCTGTTACCCGAAACAGGAGTGGTGATAGTTGGGGGGGGTGTAGCGGGGTGGGGGGGGGATCGAGCTATTCTTTCCTAGTAGCAAATGTAGTCAAAAAGAAACGCATGCATTACAAGCCTTCATGCCCCCCCCCCCACCCCTCTCGCCCTGGACGAACTCGCATGTTGTGGGTGCCCCCCCCCCCCCCCGGTGAAACAATCCTGACGCTGCCCCTCTCCCAAAAGTTTTTAATTGTGTTCACTCACTCACTAGTCCTCTGGTCATTCGTTCATTTTCCCGCTACCTACGTACTCCCTGGATGATGGATAGTTGGATGGATGGATGTATCCGGCTAAGCCATTTTGATCGAGTGGTGGCTCACGCCACCTAGCCATAAAGTTAAGTACTATATCACTGTGTGTTTAAGGATTGAATTTCACTCGCGCCTGGATTGTAGTCACCAATCAGTTAGCCTCCTCCTGGTTATTTCTACTCGTTTAAAGTCTATTTTGCATTCACTGTCCCTAAACCCCAATGCTTCAAAAAATTCGGCGCCATTATCTTTGACTATAGGTTGGAGCCCTTTACAGAACATTATCAAATGTTCAGCCGTTTCCTCCTCCTCTCCACACGCACTACATACCGTGTCTGTGCCTTCTTATTTTGCTCGGTACGTCTTGGGCCGCAATACTCCCGTTCTAGCCTCGAAGAACTACCCCGAGAATTATCGTAGATCTCTTCCCTTGCAATTTCCTGCTTAAAAGTTCGGTATATAGGTCTCCAGTGATCATTTCGGAAGCATTCCCATCTTCCACGTGTCTCTCTCCGTTTCTTTCACCTTCTTCTCCCTTTCCAGTTTCCGTGGCGTCCTCTTGTGTCATTCAACGTCGCGACACACCTGCAAGCGCGTCGGCTCAGTGCGCGCTGCGTAGTTCCCACACTAGGCCTCAGAAACAAACAAACAAACCAAACAACATGGCGACTGCTACCGCGACCGCGGCCTGTGGGTCTCCCGGAGTTGGTCTTTCTGCCGAGCGTCGCTCGTTTCTTTTTTTTATTTTCTTGATTTCTTTTGCGCTTGTTTGGTTTCGTGCGTGGTGAAAAAGAGAGCGCCGTTCATCGTCGCCAGCGAAGACCGCTTGGGGGAACTAAAGGCGGGTGTCTCGTAAATTGCTCAAGTGTCGCCGCTGCCACGGAGTGGCTTGAAGCAGTGGCGCGCCGTGCGGCCAACCACGGCGATCGGCCGGGGCTTAACTGAAGCTAGCTACCTTCTTCTTGTATTCATTCACCTTCTGCGTTGTGTCGCTCTGTGTGTACCGGGATATAAGAGAGTGCCATCGGACAGTATTGCGCGGGACACTTTTTGTAGTGCCTGTCGCGGTGGGCTTGAGCTGTCTTCTGTTTCCCCTTCGTAAAGAGCCCTAGCTCGGTCATTCTATATGCCCATTCGATTTCTTCGTACGAGCGTACGTTTCTTTTTATTTTTTTATTTTACTTGCTTTCGTTCATTAAGGAATGTCCCTGCAGCTACTGTGAAAAGAGTTTTAATCTCACATAAAGTTCATAGGAGTCACAACTGACAAATAATGAAATTAAGTGCAGTATCGTCTGGTTGAAAATTCGCAGTGCAAATTAGTGTTTTCATTTTTTCAGGATGATTAGCTAGAGTGGAACGAGAGCGATTTCAATGACTGAAGAAAATTCGATTCCGCTGCGTGCATGACGCGTACATGCTACTTAAGGACCCACAGAGTGATTCAAATTTGTTACAGCGTTCAAGACATGTGGTCCATCAGTCGTTCGAGCAGCTATATGTCGAGGCGAGCACGAAACAAAATAGGTATGCGCGGATAGAATTGGCGTGTGGTCATTTACGTCGAAAAGCAAGTACATTTTCAAGCACAAGACATACGCAAGCAGGACTGTATGCTAGAATATCAACTAATTTGGCTACGGCCGGTTATGTCTATTAAGTCTGTTAATGGCGTATATCGTCTTGCTGCGGATTCCCAGTTTCGTGTGTACATTTCTTTGGTCGGCTGGTTTTGATCTATAAAGTGATGCCTGGGATCAAACAGAAACTTCCAAGCAGAAATAAATTCGGAAGCCTTTCTCGTATACCGGGAAAATGGAGGCGAGTGAAACTGGGTGAGTCTGTGTGCCTTGCGTAGACTACGATAGTTATAGCGCGAGAACGAAACGACGACACAGAGACAAGAAGGACACGAAGGACACGAAGGTCTCTGTGTCGTCGTTTTGTTCTCGCGCTATAACTATCGTCACGCCATACCAACTAGCCCAAGCCTGCCACACTTCTAAGTTGCGTACACTGTTACTTTAACCAGGTTCTCGCAGGAAACCAGACAAAAATGTCCGCCTTCCTGGTCATTTCCAGTATTTTAAGCGGGACATGATTAGGAATGTACTAGCCTTACTTTATTCTCTCTCTCTTCTTTTTTTTTTCTATTGCATTGCGTGCCGCTGCCTCCCATTTTCTTCAGACCATGCCGGGAATAGGACTTTCATCGACGTGCTTTGTGGCGCATCGCTTCGATTTGCTTCAAAGATTAGTAAAGGAGACTGTCAAGTGTTTTCACTCGGGCAACACTGAACTGATAAGCTGACCTCGATTAAACATTAACTCCCGCATCAAAAACTACCGATCGTCGACAAGCCCATGATCGAGATAGCATCGGTGATTGCGAAAGTGCGTCTACAAATACGCGTATGACCTGCGCAACTTCGAGGACCGCAATTAAGTGCGCTCCCGTGAGTAACAAAAACCTTCGCTGAACATAGAAACGGTTACGGGTCGTAGGCAAAATCGAAAGTGCAAGAACTCTCACCTCACACCAGCCTAGAAGCCTCGTATGCCCAACGAAGATCCCCGCAGTCCCCCAGTGCCGAGCCGCGAAACCATACACCGTGCATGCTATAATGCACCGTCGGCCTGTACCTTCTTTCTGACCTCTTCATCATCGGGCTAGTTGTCTTCGTCGCCGCATGAGGTCGCAGCGGTCGAGCCCAACGAGGGGTTCATGGGACGCGCAAGCTGTCTATAGCTCCTGTACTAAAGACGAATCGCGAAAGGCAAAAAAAAAAAAGAAAAAAAAGAGAGCGAAAGCTAGGCAGAGATTAGTAAAGGGGCAGTGGGGGGACGCTGATGCCTCGTTGTACATATTGGTGTTTCCTCGCCTCCCGCTGTGAAGTCCTGACGACATTAGTAGGTGAAATATCGTAGCAGCGGTGGTAGCCATTGCTGCTTCCACACCCTCTCACTGTTTCCTTCCCACAATGCATTCCTTTCTCTCGTTTTCTTTTTGTCGTTTCAGTACTTCTTCTTAGGGTTGACATCGCCGGATAAAAGAATGCTGTCCGGGGGGTACAGGAATCGACTTGGAACACTGTTCTCTTCTCTTGATTTTTGTATCTGTGACTATATGACACGCCGATTTTTTTTTTTTTTTAGCTGCAGGCTCGTGTGACTTTCATTTCTTTTTAACATTATGCTCTAAAACGCGGACACCCTCCCATCACCACTAAATAGTTCACCGTGTTAAAGAAATGTTGTGATATTTGTGGGTCATGACATCTCACGTATTTGACGGTCTTTGAAAAAATAAAAAAAAAACAAATTAGAAGTCAAAGGGCTCGTTATTTGTTAGACAGCACATTAATGAAAACTAACAGACAATGATGCCAAGAAATGTATGGGGAATGTTATTAGAAGTAAATGTAATGAAAATGTGAAGAAATAAAAGTGGACGAAGAGATAACTTGCCACCGGCAGGATCCGAACCGGCGACCTTCGCACAACGCGTCATGCGTATTTAAAAGAGACGCATCAAGTCTTCGTAAACACCGTTCCATTCTCGTCGCAGAGTTGTGCGATTCCAAGGGAGGGGTATGTGCGCATCAAGTCGGAACCTACCGAAAACAGTACCACTTAGTTTTTTTTTCTCTTTAGAGTGCACCCATTTAATTACTACTGTCGTCTTACAGCCATTTGCGACATAGCGCTTCGAATGTCACAGTTTCTCAGTCAACTGGTACTCAATGGATGGGCCGAATAACAAACTGGTACGCTGTTCCGGAAAACAAGTGGTGCCATTTCCGAAACCTCGCGTCCACTTCCTTTCCCCACCAGTTCTACGCCCCTTTCCATTCTTCTCTTCTTCCCTCTTCCCCCCTTCCTTATATCTCTATGCGCGCTAGACGGACCGTCCCTCTCCACTATCTCGCATATATATAGGATATCTCTATCACCCGGTTCTTCAAAGCGACTGCTTTGTCTCTCTCGTCGCTCGCACCGGGCCTGAGCTCGTCCATTTACCTCCCCCCCCCTTCCCAAACAGCTGAAGGACGGTACTCTATACTCTCCATAAGTGTTTACAAGCTTCGACCGTCACACACATATCTATTTCTTTCTTCTCCCCTCTTATTCTCCTTCCCAACCCTTCTTCATCATTTCTCCAGTGTTCGTTAAGCCCCCTTTCTCTCTCGCTGTCGCTCTCTCTCACGAAGGCCTATTTGTGTATCTCCCCAATCACTAGAAGAGGCGAGAGAGTTCCGCAGAGTATGGGACACATCTGGACGTGCATATAATATACAGTATATATATTCGTATATTTCGGCGTATACACTTTTTGATTGCGACAGCCAGAGCGGTGTCCGCGCTCGCCGTCTAGTCCGTATAGACAGATGAAGAAACCACGTGCTGCTGGCTCCTAGGCGTGGGAAAAGCTCCCCCACTGACCCTCCTCCTTCAATCATCTTTCTATACGGGGCGTCTCTGCAAGACTTGCCGGCCATATAGCGCGTGACAGTTTATAACACGCAGACTGGACCGATGGCATGTGGCGTTGGTCTGCCGCGAAGTGGAGGGAGAGGATGATAGTACAGGGAGGGTGTGCAATAGGGGATCGTTTGTTCCTTCGAGTTTATCACGCCGCGCGTTCGTCAAGGCCGAGTCGCTCGCTTTAGACTCTCTTAAGAAGTTTTTGAAACAGTAGGAGGGCCCAGACTGGCTGAGACGCATCGAGGAGGTTTAGAAAAGGGAAGGCTCGTTTCCTTGCATCGTGTCTCTTTATTTTAGTGTACGGTTGCCCGTGCGAAGATCGTATATACAGAGTGTTCTGGTGTGTATGCGTAATAAACAGAGCATGGTCAACGTCTTCTGTGTAATATATACTAGAGGAACCTGTAGCTGGTGCGAACGGGTAAATCGGGGCTATATAGATGCATGGTGCCTATATAGGTGCCTTTTCTCTACGCCATAGGTGGGAACGTATACGTATTTCGAAAGTTCCAAGAGCAATCGGGTAATATCGTAAGGTATGGTAGTGAAGAGCCACCTGGGGATGGAATTGCGAGGTTCCGTCAGCACTATACAGTTCTTAGATCCGCTGTGCAAAAGAAAGTGTACGAATTAGGACTCGCATAAACGCACACTCGTTGATAAGAGAAGAGCCAAGAAAATAGAAAATAAATAGAAATTAAATAGAAAAACGCGTTCTGTCGTTTCCGTTTCCGTCGGCACACCAGAGGTCATCATATAGTTTCGGACATAGTCTGCGTGCTTATCATACGAGCGCTAAACTCGTCTTCGGCAAGTGCGCTATTAATGACGCGAGATAGCGATCTCGAATTGTGGCTCAGTGCGAAGGATGGTATTTCATACTTCAATTCCTTCTTCGCAATTCATTTGCCCCTGAGTGCCGAGGTGTAGGCGCGGGATGTCACACTGGGCTCGTGCCCCCTTCCCTCCTCGTCAAGAATTTTATTTCTTCATGGCATACAGATCAAACCCTGAAGCACCACACTGTCATCTGGTTCCCCGCCTTTCTCGGCCATGTGCCGGGTGCCCTATCCAACCTCAACGAGATCGCCCATGATGCAGCGTGCGCACTTACCGACCGCACTGCCACAGGGCAACCTCATCTTGCACCAATCGGGATGCACCAATTACGTACAATGAAATTACAAAGCACTTTTACCTGGAACGCCGCATTTTTCCACCCCCACATCCGAAACTTAAACGACCGCAGGCATTAACCCTACGCCTATTACAGACACACACGTACCCAAACCTTGACATGCTTCACGTTTATTATCCCGATGCATACCCCAGTGACACATGCCCATCAATTGGACACACAGCGACACTCGCACACATGCGCTGGGAGTGTAGAACAACTCCTCCCGACTCTACCTCAAGCAAGTGGGAGAGGTCCCTCAGGAGCTCACTTCTCGCCGACCAGCAATGGGCCGTCCAGCAGGCCCACGAAGCGGCCGCCAGGTACTCCCTGTCGGTCCCTACGTGGGAGACGCCCGCTACGCGCTAAGCGCGTCCTGCAGGACTGAAATAAAGTTTTTTCATTCCATTCCATACAGAATGTGACAATTTCAAGGGGATGCCCCCCCTCCTCTCCTGATATCAAGTAAATGCTCCCCCCGAAAAATTCTCCCTGTAGGCCTCTGCTTGAGAGCCTATACGTTCGTTCGCCCATATATAGTCCAGCGATGCTGCACACGCGCACCGGCCTACACTAAAGACCGTTCACGACAGACGGACTCCGAACGACCCGCCGCTTTTCTCGTTCACGCATTGTGGTCCGTTGGTCGATCTACACACGGCGTGCCTCTCCCTGTGTTTGGGTCTACAGCAGGGTGTTCCCGTTTTAGAAACCATTAGCAACGAATTAACGCCGCTTCGAAAGGCGCGCTCCGAAACGCGGCGAATGTGCCACACGCATGTCCAAATATCGACGTGCATCGGAAACGTCATATCCTGGCTCTGGGCCTCTCTGTCTGGTACAAAGCAAACTGATGAAAGGTCGTTGTTCTCTCTCTGACGCTCGTGGCTGTTATAGGCCTGCCGAAGGCTTCCGAAAAAAAGCTCTTTATCCACGTGCATGACCTAGCTTTTGGTGTCCAATTGTCCTCCGCTTGTACACTGGGAATCAGGGCTTTTGCTGGTTTTACTGCATCTACACTTATACAGAAATGTCGGCAGCAAAGATCGCGCTACCGTGTACGGGACTGTGTTCAGTCAAAAGATCTCGGTTGTTCTCTCTACACACCTCGACAGGAAAAAAAAAATCGATCAATCATCGATAGCCGCGGCACCCACCTTGGGTTAGCCGTGTCCGGCGAGGACGTTTCAAGCAACCCGACTTGGATATAAATACATATACATGCACGTCTGTGTCAGTACCATCAAGGACCCCTCTTTTGCGGCTCGTGTTCAAGTATGGGTTTCCTCCTCTCCCGTCAGTCTTCTCCGTCTCCCTGCCTTTCTGTCCTCCTCCTCCTCCTCCCTTCATCCTCCTCTCATTTTATGGTCACGTGGTTCTTGCGCTGCGATATATACATCCGCACTTTTAGCGCCTACTATAGAAGTATTTGAAGTGTCCAGGACGTTTCAGGTGAAAGGTCGCCCTTCTGACCATGGACTGCCTTGTGCGATACAAAACCGTGTTCGAAGCTAATCGCTTCGCTGCACGAATTGTGGCCCTAACTCGGGCTGTCTACGGTTTCGCTTGACCGTGAGCTGTCTACGGTTTCGGAGCTGTCTACGGGCTGTATACGGTTTCGCTTGACCGGTTTCGCTTGATGGCGACTCGTTCACGTATCGCTCTGAACCAGAAACGTCTCACCGACATCGTTTTAGGCAATCCTTTTAGAAATTGGTGCGTTAGACGATCGATCAACAATAAAGGATCGTTACTGTGTAGAGCAAATGGATGGTGTAGTCGATGTTCGGTACGGTACATGAGCGGAAATAAATTGAACGGAATGGGACACGTACCTAGTAGGCTGGAAAGCAATGGTTTAGCAGAGTTGGAGAATGAGTGCCAAAGGACGCGAGCCGTAGGCAAGCGTGGTGTACACATGTGTGCGTTTGAACTCCGCCTAACAGCGTGTTAAAGAAGAACGTTTTCTTCTGCAGCAACCGAACTGCTGTTTCCTCTTGTTGTCATTGAGTACATAGACGCCATTGCGTTTGTGCTCGGGCAAATTAGGGAGGGCATCCAGCGTGGCGTTCAGTTCTTTTTACGAAGGATGGGGCCTTCTTGGGACAGTGGCTGTTGAGTCTTCTGTGCTAAACATGTATTGTTGAGTCTGCTTGTTACAAATGCTGCAGGCGTTCTCCAATTACCATACTCAAGAGCTAGCGCAATCCTACACCTTACATTTAAGTTTTGTCTAAAGATAGAGCTGTAGGTAACCTGTGTGACCTATCAAGGGCCAACAGGGAGGCACGCCTGCAGAAAAGACGAATATATGGCAAACTGAGGAAGCTGTCAGTTCGCCACGAACCCTGCTCTGAGATCAAACACCAGCACCATTCATCAAGTGTAGCTTCAGTGCTACCAAGATGGAATACGGTATCGGTATGTAAAACTTTATTCAGGTCCTGAAGATCCAGCCCATGGGTTGGCGCGGGCGGCTCTGGCACATTGGGACAGTAAGGGTTAACCTAACCGCGTGGGCCCTCAAGACGACGTGCGCATGATCTGAAAGAGCTCCGCTGTGAAGGACTCTTTGCCACTAGTCTCTTTCTTTGTCACAGTCACCAAGACGAAATGCAGTGGCGCAGGAGTAGCAGGGACCGCTCGACCCTTACTCGACGGAAGCACGGGTGCCAAACTCTACCCGTGATCTTCGGCCGAGTGCGTTCTAAGTCGGGAAATGGCGGTGGGAGAATGGGCGCAGTCGCCAGCGACTCGCTTGGCGAGCGCGTTTCAGTCGACGGGGGATGCGATCCCTCTTTCCAGCCGCTGACTAATGATCGGCCCGATTGCAGCGCGCCACCACCGCTTGAATGAGGCCGTCCCGTCGACTCTCCCATTCAACTCGAAGTGGATAACGGTGTACGCGCAGAAAGCGTGGCCGCCAGCTGGCGCTGCCTTCGCCGCTGCTTCGAGATCTCGAGCACTCGTCAATTCTGCAGGATGCCCGCATTTTTGCAAGACTGCATGGGGTTGCCTTTCAGCCGTGTTCTTCCACCTAAAAAGTGGGCTTGCTACAGAAGTGCGTATTAGTCGAGGACAGGCTTCGTATCGTTTCTGTGCTCTTTGTGTGCAAGCGCCCTGCTGGGAAGGATGCCGCTTTGTAATTTCGACTTCAGCGGCTCTTGGTGCGTAACGCGAAGTGTACCACAAATGCCAAACGCCAGCATCTCGTGTTTCGTCCTAGTCTTTCCGGTGGAAAGACTTGTCTGTAGATCTAACTTGAAGGCTATGCTATGGCTGGTCGTGATAGAATACATGTCGGGGCGGGCGCATTTCGACGGAGGCGATGGGCTGCAGGTCCGCGTGTTTACAGATATACCAGCACGTTAAAGAACCCCAGTTGGTCAAACTTTCCGGAAGCTTCCACTACGACGTCCCACACAATGACATTGAGATGTGGGGCGTGAAAACTAGGTGATTACTATTATTATTGCCTCGTCTATGAACTTCGCTCATGCTAGGGTCGCCTATACATAGCCATGAACAGCAGTACCTCCCAATTCCTTTACTCCATGAAAAAGATGTGCCATCTATCTCTCTTCTTTCCCTTGAAATGTTTCGACAAAGGATCCCGCGGGACGCTTCCTGTGCGGGTAGAGTGTGCAAGAATGAAAGACGGCTGACGGATGGTATCCTGGGTGTGTTGCGCGCCGAATCAGGGAAGCGAGAGGTCAATGACGCAAGAGGTCAGTGCGCAGGGTGTGACCCCTCCTGCACGCCCGGGCGTGTCAACGACCCCTTGACCCCGATGACCGGGCCGTCGCCTTCAGAAGGAGGGAAGCAGTGCGTTGGGGAGAGGATGGATTTGGGCCGCGCTGGGGGTCTGAACTCTGCGGTCGACCGCGGGTCACAATTTTGTCGATCGAGAACTTGGGAGGACGCGGCGCGGTCGGAGAGCGTCTTCTTTGTGTTAGCCCGCTTGGTGCATTAATGACTGTGTATTAATGACTGCCTCATCGTTATTACGATCGTCATCAGTCTGAATACGCCAAGTGTAGGACAAAGATCTGTCCTATGTCTCACCACTTGACACGATTCGTGCGCTCTCTGGGACCACACTACATCCCCTCCAATCTTTTTGATCTTATCTGCCCACCTAACTTTCTCCTTCCGCCTGGCTCACTTTCCTTCTCTTGGAATCCGATTCGTTACTATTAATGACCAGCGGTTTTCTCACAGGCCCCGCCTGTGCCCGTTTTGTTATTGATTCTAAGATCTTTGTATCAATTGTTCTACTTTCCACTGTCATATTGCGCTGTTCGTTATTGATTACACTTTTAATATGATTGATATTGATCTATTTTTTACATTTTGTATGAGAATTTCGCACATGATTTCGAGACTCGCTATCACATTGAAACGCGGGGACCTATCTCAAGCTGCACCTGCTACGCGGCTCTAACATTGATCGCCGCCTTTGCTCACCTTTCGCAATGAAAATTATGAATGAAAGATGTTCACTAATATGTCTTCAACACTCATTTGTTTTCTTAGGCACCCTTCTCTGTTATTGCGTCTCCTAGAGTACGCCCCCTTGAGATTATTAATGCTCCATGATGCTTATTTGGACAATGCCTTATGGTCCGAGCTTTGATGTAGCGGAGCTAAAGGTTCGAGTAGATGGAAGTTCAGCAATCCAGCTGATTAAGTGTGTTGTCGAAAGGGTTTGAATTCGAGGTTGTTGGCGCATTGCAACTTTTACTCAAGCCCCACACAAATAAATAAGCGCTGTATAACTTCGCTCTAGGTGAATCGCAACTCCATTGTTTGAATCTAAAAGATTACATTCGAAACACATGTACTTATAAACCGTTTGACTTCGCATGCTCAAATACAAGGGCAGAAAAGGCACAGAAACACACGTATACCTCTACTGCGCAGTTACACCCGACGGTTGCATTTAATGCCACTTACGCTCCATATTTATTCAATGCCACTACCAATGTTACTACCAATGTTGTATCCAGTATTGCATTTAATGTTGCATCCAAAGTTTGCCCACTTTGCCCATGCCCAGCAGCAGCAGCGGAACAGTGTTGTTGAGCAGTGTACATGTGGTTGCATCCTTTCATTTAGCCTTGCCAATTTCTTCGTCGAGTTAAACAAAAGTAAGGACAATTTATATAGCTCAGTTTATGAACACGTCATGGCCGTTTCTGTTCACACGATGTGAGCTGTTCACCGTTATTCGGCCGCGCAGATGTCGTCGGCTCAGACATCGGCACATCTCTGGAGACCGAAGAAGGCCTTGACCTGTCAGTACTAGGAGGGCGGGAGGTAACATCGCACGCTGAAAGCCAATGTACAAAAGGGCGATAAAGAAATAGAAAAAAAAAGGCTGTAACCTAACGGGAAGGAAGTTCGGACAACTTGGTCCTTTCTAAGAAATAAAACCCGCCCCTATATGGTCTCGTTTTCCGTCCTGACCTCCGCGATATTCTCCCAATTTTCCGGGTGGACCTTCGATCTTACGGCTCTTTAGCCAAGAAAAAAAAGTACCGCCTAACGTACATCGAACTGGTCGACGCAATCTTACCGGACCGAAAGCATCCAGCCTTCCAGGAAACTATTCATAGGCTTTTTCTTTTTATCGTGGCAAGCGCGCGACTACCTTCTTATTTGCCGACCCTCTGGAGACGCCGGCGTGAGTTTCCCACCACGGGCCCTGCCGGAGCCTTTTCTTTTATCTTGAAATTTATTACTTTTTTTCCAATCGATCGCCTCAAGGTCGTCTACCAACACCCCTCTTTCCGTTTGACCCCCCTCCCCCTCCTCTTTACCCGACCGCACCCTCCACCAATATTTCAGCATCCAAGAACGACAGTTCTTTCTAGTAACGGGACTTTCTGTAGGAACATTGTAATAAAAACAAGGCACGAGAAAAAAATACAACGGTGAAAAAAGTTCTCAAAAGAGACAGGGCAGACAGACTGCTCCCTGTCTGAGAAGGATCACCGTTGCATACGACTTTGACGAAAAAAAAAATTCAGAAAACAACGCTCGGTCCAGGAACCGAGAAAAATGACCACACTAAGGGCCCGCGCCTTCAAGCGTTCAATGCGAAGCGAAAGTCTTTAAGAAAAGAGAACTCAAGTGAAATCTTAAGAATAGTTCCTATAACGGAACGCCTTCGACAGAAGGAAGGACAGCGACAGATCTAAAAAAAATGAATTCAGGGCTTTCTTTTGAATTCATGACGATCTCCTCTCCTGGCCACTGAAGATCATGCGTATAACATCGATATAGAGAGAGAAAGAGGGAAGAGGAGAGGGAAGACGTTTGTTATAGGTCTGCGCGTATGTCTGATCTTTCTCTCCGCCGGGCGTATGATTCAATTATCCAACGCCCCATGGTCCTAGCAGCTTTTCTTCGAACCCGGGGAAAATCCCCTCCATTGTCACGTCTGGGCAGGGTGACCGCACCTTCTGTGTTCGGTGGTTTGGGACCATGGAGAAGGAGGGGGGCCACGTGTGCTTATTGTGTGCTCTATTGTACACCGTCTTGAGGTATGGCTCCAAGCGTTAAAGAAAGAAAAAGAATACGTAAGAGTAAGGCCGAGGTTCTCTGCCGAAGACTCCGGGTATACGGGGTCAGCTCTGCTGAAAAGCAATGCTCCCTAGGTCTTAAGATTTGCCACGGCTTAGAGAGAATGGCTTGGGGATACAAGCGCAGAAAAAGGAACCTGTTACGCTTACGGCTTTGCCAGAACCACTAAACGTAAAAAAAAATGAATTCAAACTTTAAATGTACGGGAATAGAACGCTGACGTCGAAAGAACTTAAGTCTTCACCAAGACTTCAACTAAAAAAAAAAAGAAAAAAGCATTTTGCGGTAACCGTGGCTGCTTGATTTTTCAAGCTTTTTGTTTTATTTCTTGGAAGCCCTTTCTTTGGCATACCGAACTATTGTAGAGGTCCGCCTTATGCTACTTTTACCCTAGCACGACAGACGGACGTTCGAAGGTCGGCGCTCCACGTTTTGTACGTTATTTGTATTTATCGATTATGTTCACGCCCAGATATTGCGGTGTACGTCTACTATAACTCTTCTTCGAAGGCGTGCTGATGCTGTGGCTGCTAGTCGACGTGTTCGCGATATACAAAACATGTGCTCATGCGTCATTGGCTTATAACCATCGTTTCAATGACCAAGCAAAGGAACTCTCTGTCGGTACAGTTAGGAATGAAGGTTAACGGTACGAGTTAGGGGGCAAACGGCCTTAAATCACTACGCCCCTCTCAAAGACTAAGTGTAAGGTAAATAAAACTATATACATGGTTAGTAATAATCGCGAAAGACATATACAAATTGAAGTATAGATGTGATCTTGGATCGTTGTTTTGGGAGGGTTTGTTCGAAGGCATTGTATACTTTTTCTTGGTCTCTACTTAGAATTTTCGTCATTGTTGTTTGTACCTCTGCATCTAACTAATATGTTGCAATGGTGCACCTTCCGAACAAGGCCAGCTTGAACGAGTCCGCCTTCTATAGTGTTCGAAGAGTGACTGGTAAGCCATACGGTAATAGTTCTAAGAACACCGTACCTGTTGTCTCTTAAAAGGTCGCTCCCCTACGCGGGTCGCGTCTGCACCTGTGTGTGTCGTGTACGTCTTTTCCATAGCTGCTTTCGAGAGTTCCTGGGGGTTAGGAGCTTAAGGGGCGATGTCCCATAACTCGGTGTCAGAGAGCCTGGCGTTCTCGAAATGGAGCTCAATACCTTATGTAACTCACCATGTTAAGAGTACAGGGATCGCGTCCGTAAACTGTGTTCACAAAAGCGTTTTCCGAGTTGGCAAGCAGACCTCTTATGGCTAACTAGACGCATAGCTTTGCTGTAGCAGCTGTCGCGAATAAATATATAAGTGTGGTCCAGGAGAGATGATAGCAACCTGCAGGAAAGGAAGAATAGTGGTTTTTTTTTTTTAGATGGGGAACGGGGTTTGGTTTCGGTACGGACAATGCCTAATTCCTGGAAGATACATTGGGATGTGACCTGAATGCGATATTGGAGAACAGCCGGGTTTCGCCCGTATTGGATGTTCTCTTAAAACGAAAAACATATCATACGTCACTTGGACGTATACATATGCGAGGAAAATACGTTACTTTTACCATTAGTTATGTCTAAATTAATTATAGCTATTGCCAGTCAAAAGTTAGCTTACACTGCGCGACGTTAGACAACACCTCTGTTAAATAAACAAGGTTATGCAGAACTAGGTGGTGTTTTTACACGATAAATTGCGCTCCGAATATTAGCGCCAGGAAACAGCTGCAAATCGATTTGATCACGTTAAAGCAAACTGCTTGTACATCTTACTGCCCTGATTATTACCAAATGTCCAGAATACAGAAGAAACAGAGGTATAAAGGTATACGATCTACAAGTCGACGCTGCCGCAACTTTGGTATTCTAAACACTTTCTCGTTGAGTAACAACTTTTTCGATGGAACTAATGCATAAAACCGTACATCATTGTAACGTGGACTCTGAAGCTGAAGCGACATTTTTTTTTCTTGTATCCCGTCAGAAGCGGTTACTCCACTTGACTTGGCGCGGATTAGCATGTGGCGACTTCTATGCAAACGTGACTGACCCTGTTGAACTTGAATTGGAGCTTCGAAAAAGTAAAAAGTACAGTCAGAACACTAACACCAGCAAGCACAGGTTTCATCGTTCACTCTCTCGACGGAACTGCCTTAGCGAACTTCCCCTGACCGCGTCACTCACGATAACGCCGCTTCGTTGACGCACTATTCTGCAGGAGATGCAAGCAGATGGAGAAAACCAGGAGGGGTCAGGGCTGTTTTTCTCACGCAGCAGCGGAAAGCTTCCTTCAGAAGCATCGTTTTTTTTTTTTTTAGTGATTTGCGTAACGTTCTGAACTTTGCTTTCTTTCCTCCGAATAACTATTCCAGGGGTCAGAAGAACTCCCCTCCCGATTCTACGGGTATCGCTGACCGTATAGCGGTCCTTCAACTCACCCGTCGAAAAGCGTCCGTGCAGCACCTTATTTCTTTCATTGGTTGGTAGAAGGCGCGCGGTGTCCCGTGTAACGGTGCAAGCAGACGGACGGGTGGCGGTGGCGCCCCCTTCTTCAAAGAAACGGAGGGACAACAGTCTCGCTCGGAGTCGCTCCTCCGAGTAAGAATAACGGACCGGCCCTCCTTTTTCCACTTCCTCTTTCGCGTCCGTCAAACAAGAAAGGGACGCCAGATTGCCTCAAAAAACGCGGGGTCATCTTTGGGGCATTTCATTTCTCTCTTTTTTTTTTTTTTTTGCTAGACGTCATCTTTCAGTGCCCGGACCCGCTAAAGAAAGACCAAGGCTACGGAGACGCTGGAAAGCTTATGATGTGGTGTAACGGTGTAGAGCTGACAGTTTGTTCCACAGTCTCTATCTATCTATCTATCTATCTATCTATCTATCTATCTATCTATCTATCTATCTATCTATCTATCTATCTATCTATCTATCTATCTATCTATCTATCTATCTATCTATCTATCTATCTATCTATCTATCTATCTATCTATACATCTATCTATCTATACATCTATCTATCTATATATATATATCTATCTATATATCTATCTATCTATACATCCATCTGTCTATCTATCTATATATCTATCTATCTATACATCCATCTGTCTATCTATCTATATATCCATCTGTCTATCTATCTATATATCCATCTATCTATACATCTATCTATACATCTGTCTGTCTGTGTGTATGTGTGTGTGTGTGTATGTCTGTGTGTGTGTGTGTGTGTGTGTGTGTGTGTGTGTGTGTCTGTCTGATTATTTATTATTTTATTATGCGTGTGTGTGTGTTGATCTGCCTTGATCTATTTGTCTGTCTGTCTGTGCGTGTGTGTGTGCCTCTACTAGTGAACTATCATCTCTACTCGATCGACATTTTCCTTAAAATGATTTACTGAATTTCCGTATACATGGTCGTGCTCCCAATAAAAATACGCACGATGAAAAAAAAATGAGTGGTCTAAAGCTTTTTACATCAATCCGAAAATTCCATCCTAATTCATAGTTCGCGCACTAGTCCAGGAGCAATTGGTACTACGCGGAAGTGAACGTCCACGAGCAGAACGAAGGAACGGACCTGCCGGAGATAAGATGCATGCTAAGGAAAAAAGAAGGATGAACACACAAGCAAATGAACTGCACATATAGAGGCGAGCAGAAAACTGGCAGTTTTCGTGACCGTTGCCCAAGAACATACAAAAGACCCTAGGGTGTTGACGGGGGGGGGGGGGGGGGGTGGCGTACATGGAGGGGACACGACCTGCCTGACCGAGACGCCGGAAGTGAGGCGGTGGCCGTCGGGTCTCGCCCAACAACATATGGGTGCTCTTCCTCGGTGAGGAAGTGTATCGCCACCCTCCCTACATCGCTTCGCAGGTTCCACTGCTCTTTCACACCTTCTTCCCCTTCCCTGAATATTCCCTCTCAATCTTCATCTTTCTACTAACTAAACTCCGCTTCTTATACTTCTCCTTCAAGGGCGTCCAATGCAAAACCATGGATATAAGATCAAACCATCCCCTCCTGTCGCCCCCCTAACGTCTTTCATCCGACCTTGCCCACCCGCAATAAAGCCAGGTCTCAAGAGCTCTACCAGAAAGAAGGATCCATCTATGTAGAAAATGGCCAGTCCATGTACCGCTATGGTTGCGCAACTGAGGCTTCCCCCGGTGCGGGGATGGTCTCTCTTTCTCTCTGTGTGTAGGGGACGGGCCAGCGGTGCTATCAAAGAAAAAGGGAGCTTCGAATCCAGCAACGGGATCGGACAGATGGTCCGTTATGAGTCCCAGGAAGCGTCGAAGAGATCGCGCCGTCGTCTTTTATGTAATGCGTGTAGTTTTCTATCGTCTTCACCGCGGGTGCGTCTCTGGACCCTCGCTGCCCTTACAACCACGCCATACGCGCTGTAAGCGTCTTGCCTTTGGAATCGCCAGTTTATATGTTTATGATGTGCTCGTAAGGGCGCGTTCCTTCCGTCCTCCGCAGTCTCTTGCGAAGCAAGGAAATGGGAGGAGGGGGGTGAGGGGGCAGCAGTTGTTCTCGTCAGGTGGTCCGTCTCTTGTGTTCCGTTTCTGCGATGGCCTTCGCTATCGCCGCCGTCCGTCCTCTTTGTCGATCCTTGGCCCAGATTTGACCCGCCCCGTCTGCGGGGTCTTCCGCCGGCACTTGCTCTCCGTCAGCAACGGGCCCCTCTTCCTTGTGGCTTTCCTTCCTTTCTTTTTTCTTTCTTTGTTAAAGTTACTCGTTTAGTTTTTTTTTGCAATGTATTTATGAAGGCATGAATGGCAACAACGTACAGCGGAGCCTTGCGTGCGGAGGAACAGTCCTGGTGTTTAGATTTTTTCAAGGGGAGGAGGGGGGAGGCGGGGTACCTCGTTGCAGGAGAAGAGGCCTCGTCTTTCGCAGGCTGGGCATTGAGATGTGTGTATTTCTCACGGTACGATATAAATGGACCTTGTTCGATCGTGATCGGGCAGCTCCGGCGTGCTTTCTCGAGAAGCACCAGGTTTGGGCTCCACACCATAGTGGAGGCTTCGCTCGTGTTTGAATGTGCTTCGGCGAAGAAGCATGGAAGGGTGGGGGGGTATTTGGATTAAGTGTGAGAAATTGGGTCATGAGAGCGCATGACCAGTGCAATGTACAACTAAAGAGGAAAGAACTCAAACAGCTTCCAATGGTATCTATAATAAAAAAAAATCTATCGAAGAAGACGCGCAGAGCTGTACGGTTCTTGTCGGGCCCCTTGAATGGAACCCGCAGTGGCATCAAATCTGTCTGAACGCTCAGTGCGAAGAAGTATTAGCACGTCCGGTCCGGGCCTCCGTTCTGGTTGTGCTCGAAAACTGTGTCGCCACCTATAGTCAATGTTATAAGTCGGCCATTCCAGGAACACTTAATCGGAGATGAAGCGCGCAAGCTGTCTTGTCATACAATGTAACGGGTCTGTCGTTTGAAGCGTTCCGCAACTTTGGCACTGCGCGACGGCGCATCGAAATGGTTTCTTACGGTGCTTACTTCACAACTAATTTTGTATCGCGGAACAGAGCTCAGGATTGATGTAATCATCGATTAATCGTATGTATACTGGAAGTCGTAACAACTTCTCTCAACGGCTGCATCACATCTGATCGTTTCATGAAATAGAAATAAAGCAATGAATTGAACGATTAGGATCGCGGTGTTACTGCACTGAATGCGCGATTTTCGGACGGCCTTTTGGTGAAGGTGAATGTAAAGGAGCAAATTGGGCTAGTTGTAACACTCATTGCTATCACCGCAAAAAAAAAAAGGTGCACAACAAAAACACGGAGGTAAACGACAAAAGCGTTTGTGAATCTCTCGGACGTTTGCGTTTGATGGGACATGAATTGAGTCTATCGAAATGGTTGCGAGGGTGATCAGGCAAAAAAGCTGCATCGAGTAGCTTGAGGGGAACCTGGCCACCTCATACACTTTCACAGTGGTCAAACAAAAGCACACGGTGCACGTAATGCATAACATAAATAAAAGCGTGAACAAGCACGGCGACATGTAATAAATAAGGTTATTGTGAGAACAATGAAAAAAAAAGCGAAAAAAAAAGCCGGTACTGGTGAAGACAGGAAAAAAGACAATTGATGAACTCACGGCTGCCCAAGTATGATCACTTAAACATGCCGAATGGCCGTTTTAGCGACAGAGTAGGTAGACCATTTTCTTTATATAATTGATTTAGAATAGTCGCGGAAGAAACCTGTAGGATTCAGTCATCGTATTCGTTTGTCTTCATTAACTAAGATTCTAAATTTATAAGGAATTTGGTCGCTGCAAGGACGCCAGTTGTGTGGAAGCGTTACCATTTAAAGTGTTTCCATTCTATGCATGCCTCTATCTAGGAAACCTCTGTCTATGAATAATGAGGCAAGTTGCCCTGTTACTACGAATCACGTATTTAAAAATTCAGCTGTCCCGTAACGCGATTGAATAAAACTATTTAACCACGTCTGTGTGAGGGCGACATAAGGAATGGGTGGTGCGAGCCACTTTGTGTATAGTTTCGCACTAAATTTTTCTTTACTAAGAAACGATGAGTCTAAATAAAGCCTCAATTAGCTAACTACGGTAGGAGAGCGTGACAGCACATAATAAAAAGGTGGATTGTTGGACATCTTTCTTATTCATCTGAATAGCGTGAATGGTTTACGACCATAATTGTAAGCGAATAATTATTGGGCGGGGAAAGTAGAGGCCTTAATTATTTTTTCTACCTCTGATTTTCACAAAAGAGCAAAACAAAAGGGTGTAACGAAAGTAGAAATATCAGGAGAAAAATAACTTAAAAGAGAGAGCAATATTTCTCTCACACGTTGTGAAAACGGCAAACGAAAAGGGAGTAATAAAAGGAGCAAAAATAAGAGTCGTAAAAGGAGGTTAAAAAAGACGTGACATTTCTTTTTCTCTCATTACTCCCGACAACGGAGCGAACGGAAAGGGAGTAATAAAAGTGGGGGCGACCAAAAGAACCAAAAAGGGAGTTCAAAAGTGCTTGACACGTTGTCAACTTCAACATGGCGGTAAACTTTTGTGGGAGTGGATGGTTATTTTGTTGCTATAGGCGTAGCATAATGGGAAGCGGCTACCGGTCTGGGAGCTATCACATCGAGAAAAAGAAAATAGGAATACAAAGGGAGGTCACGATCTTAATTTAGCCTTTCTCGCTTATAGAACTGACAAGGCGGCATGATTCGAATAGGACCGACAAAGGGATTAAACAAAGAAGTAAAAAAGTAAAGGGAGTTTAAGGGAGGTTGACAGTCAGTTGTCTTCGCAGCATGGTTGATGATCTTTATACACGGCTGGGATTTTTTTTTTTTCTGAACTCCGGCGAGATGAATTAAATGGCGCGTCGAAAGTATTTATTCCCTAACCTCACCATGAAACCGCATCAAGTTACCTTCGTTTTATTTATGTTGAAAAACAATGCGAAAAAAAAAACCAACGAGAAATTCCACCTTTAAGAGAAGCAGTGAAAGTGCAGGCGTTCCTTTCATACTCTAATTGAATTTCGCTTAACGCGCACGTTTTGCGTGTCGGGTTGGTGACGGGTCTATTATATTTCACGCTTTATGGACCCCTTCCTATACAAAGACCGACAAGCCGCCTATAGACATCTATGAAGTAAGCGCCACAAACAACAATATTATTCATCAACTCAAACGTCTCTAAAATGCCGCGTGTCTTCCAAGGCCATTATACCAGGCACACTTATTTTGTCGATATATCGGCATTTATCTGTGCTTTGATATAATATCACTACTATCTCGGTAGACAAAGTTTCGAAGAAGAGATATTTTTGGTGGTAACGCGAGTCCACCGCTTGGTGCGTTTGTGTTGTTGAGAATGAAGATTTATCGTGTAGGTGGTGGGTATACAAAGGCGTGTGCTAAAGCTATTCTATAAGTAGATGCTGGAAAAATTCTTACCTGGATTATAATTTAAAAAAAGGGGCTCAGAACAGTTCAGTGTGGTGTGCATCTTCAGTTGTAAGTCGGCTACCGAGACACAGCTGTATAAAGAGGCATGAACGAAAGAAAAAAGATACGTTCGTGAAGTACTACAGAACCACGTGATCCTTCACGCGTCATTTACAACACACACACAAAAAAAAGACACACGAGTGGCGACGTTTTCAAGGTTAGTTTTTAGAAGCAAGCTCGCGGAAACTTGGATACTCGATACCCTTTGTGAAACAAAAAACACAAAAATATGGTGACCCTTTGAATATGTATGTAAGGTTCTTGATTTTTGTTATACTGTAAAGTTTGGCATCAAATACGGAGCGCCCTGACGAGTGAGCCTATAAAAAAAAAAAGAAAGCCAAAGTATTAAAACTCAGTCTGCATTCGACGAATGAAAATGCATGGCGCCCTTACTTATACGGCCTTTTCTTCTTTTCCGCATCGCTTGCAACGTTAAGAAGCCATTGGCTTTTCAATTAGCTTCTAGCAGCGCGGCCCGTTACTTGTTCAAAAGCCGCTGCTACGCGCTTACACCGCTGCGCGCCAGCCGTGGCCGCTGCTTTGCACATGTTAATCTTGCGGCGTAGGTATAGCGTAGAATGACACCTACAGCAACAACTAAAATGCACAAATGTCGTGTCTTTAAATTTTTCCTGTCTGTCTGTCTGTCTGTCTGTCTGTCTGTCTGTCTGTCTGTCTGTCTGTCTGTCTGTCTGTCTGTCTGTACGTCTGTCTGTCTGTACGTCTGTCTGTCTGTCTGTACGTCTGTCTGTCTGTCTGTACGGCTGTCTGTCTGTCTGTCTGTACGTCTGTCTGTCTGTCTGTCTGTACGTCTGTCTGTCTGTCTGTCTGTACGTCTGTACGTCTGTACGTCTGTCTGTACGTCTGTACGTCTGTCTGTACGTCTGTCTGTACGTCTGTCTGTTTGTCTGTCTGTCTGTCTGTCCGTCCTAATCTTGTCGCAATCTCAACAACGTAATGTCTTGTCATGTTTTCTGATCAACAACGCCGCCATATCAGAGCCGTGGTGTAAACGACAATCGTTAACTTCGCAGGAACGTCGTTGCAATAATATCCTCTTCGGAATCTTCATTTCGTTACTCGAGATAATTAGATGGATTGGGCGATGACACTCGGCTTGTCCTTGCCGCGACAGCGACAAGAACAAGCTGAGTGTCATCGCCCAATCGCCCACGTATGCCGGATATACAGCGTTGCGCCAGTGCGCCTTCACCGCGGTGCATACCAATGCTTGCCGCGGTGTAGCACGTATGAGGTGTCAAAGAGCGCGACCAGGCATGTTGCGAAGTAGCCGTATACTCCCGCCGCACCCCACCGCAAGGCATGTAGGTAAGCACAGACGCGCGCGCGGCTCTCCTGGCTTGCCAGCTTTCCTGGGGGTGGTGTGTACGTGTGTTTTCGTGTATACGCGCAGGGTGTCGTCATAAAGGTGGACTCGCTTGGAAGCTGCGGCGGCGACCGCCTAGTAGACGCGCTCATTTGCAAGGCAATCAGGGCTGCCTTGCTTATAGCGCTGTTCTCTACTTCAATGTGGAGGAGAATGTGGGGTGGAAAGGGGTTGTTCGCTCGAGATCACGCCGCTAGCGGTGGCTGCGGTGTTTGCACGCAGAAAAGGGGGGGGGTCTCCCCTCCCTGCTCGCGTTTCGTGCTTAAAGAAATCGAGAGAAAAGAAATGCCGAGGTGACGACAAGCGGTGGCATCTTCCAAGGTGTTGCCGACGTGCCGGACGGCGCCAGCGGCGCGAATTTTGGCGGCGCTTGTTTTGCGCATGTGTGAGTGTGCTTCGCCGGAAAGAAATATGCGTGGCAGTGAATCTTAGTCTGGAGGAGCAGTATGCCGATGGACACGCGAGGAAGGCGATAAATCAAATAAGGGCTGCTTTACGGATTAATTTTGGTGCCGTCAGTTGGGGCAGTTAGTCGCGATGTTTAGTATCAACTGCATTAGGTATCATAAACTGTGTAATATGTGTGCTCGGATTGTAGTTTTGTATTTTTCTCAACTAAACGAACAGGGGTTGTTCGGTGGACGTGTACGCATGCACACAGTTTGGATTGGGGTATTTGACGTTACCTCATAGTTTTACATCGCGGTATAGAAAAAAAAAGCAAACATTGCTTTAACTGCTCAAGCTTATTAAGACTACAAAACCTCGAGCGTACCAACTCAACAGTTTTCACGCGCATGTGCGTACCGTAGCTCTGTTACTTTGTCTGTTGAAAGTTACAAAACGGCGATGTTTACAACACAGAAACACATCCGTAAGCTATTCGTGCAATCGGTGGTACAGCCGCTCCTCGCGAAACGGAAGCGTAGCGCACGTAGCTACGCCGCCCTCGATCCGCCACTGGGCGTCGCCTTTTAACGCGTCGCCGTCCGGCGGCCAGGATGGAGCCAAGCCAAGCCCCGGACAGGGCGTCCAACTATGCCGCTGTGAAGGACCTGGTTGAATAATGAAGCCCGATTCCATGACACGCATGAGCGGCATCGCCGCTGCTCCTGCAGCCTGTGTATGCACTTGTATGTTTGTATATGCTTGTACGTGCGTGCGCTTACACCTGCCTGCCTGCTTACCTGAGTGCATGGAGATTCGCCGACGCCGCCTCTGGCTCTGTTTTTTTTTTCCGTTTTTGTGTTTGAATGCCCACCGCCCTCGCCTTCCCTCTCCCCCGAATCTCTTGCCATTCTGGTCTGTATGTTTTCGGGGCGTTTTCCCTTAATTTAGCTTGTTCTAAGAGGACTGAAGTTTCGTTTTGTACTTTGCGGCTGGTCTTCTTTTTGTTCCTCTCATTTCACGCTCCTGGTGCGTCAGTGTCGTGCGCCGTTTTCATTTTATTAGTCCTTTTTTTTTTGTTCGGCTACACTCTCTGTCCCTCCTCATCGGGCGTGTTATTACCGTTTATTTTCTCTTACTTTTTTTGTTCCTCTTTAAATGATGGTGGCACCTGTGACCGCTCGATTGAAAAATAAATAAATAAAAAGCACGAAATAGAGGAGTATCTGTCCGTGAAGGGGTGAGGAGGAAAATGTCGCCGAGCCAAAAAGGTAGGGTTGGCTTTAGTATGACCTCCTGGAGTTGAGGCACAAGAGGGCATGTCAGAAGGCGGAGGCTAAGTGTTGATAAGACCGCTGGAGTAATGAAAGAATGCGTGGATCTGAGGCAGGGAAAGAAAGGAAGATGGAAGGAAGGGAGGAAGGAATGAAATACAAAGGCAGAAGACGCGGAGGTTAACCGGAAAAGTGTCCCCTTGGCTATCCCACATAGATTAAAAGAGAGGGATAAAAAAGGAAAGATGCATTGAAAGAAATATAAAGATAGAAAGAAAGAAATGGAAAGGGAGAATGCACAGGGGGTTAACCCGAATAGCTTCTGGTTGGCTACGCCACATGGGTTGATTGGACGAAGGAAACATAAAAATCGGAAAGAGAGGAGGGAAGAGGAAAAGAGCAGCGAATTACGAAGAGAAGTAAAAAGAAAGGTAGGAAGGATGGAAGAAAGAAGGAAAGAAAGGGGGCTCTACGAAAGTTCGAGAGGTGAAGCTAGGATCTCGCCTGACTCTCGTCTGCCTGGCGTGCGTGCGTGGTTTGCCCTGTCGACGCGCTTGGACGCCTTTTTGCGCTGCGGGTCCGGAAATGTCGCCTCTTCGGCGGCCCGCTTCAATCATGGTGACGGTGCGGCCGGTCGAGCGCGCTCCTTCGTGGCGCTATGTTTTTTTTATTGGTATATTTTTTGTCGTCGCTTGTGCCTGTACGATAGGATAGCCCGTGTCCCGCTGGAGACTCGCCTTGGTGTGGACGGTGTATGGCGTGTGCTCGCGAAGCTCGCAAACGACGGATAATTCGACTCTGTTTGTCTCAGGCTTCAGTCTGCGTAGAAGTGTGGCAGCTTGGGCTAGTTGGTATGGCATGACGATAGCTATAGCGCGAGAACAAAACGACGACACAGACACAAGAAGGACAAAACGACGACACAGAGACAAGAAGGACGTCTCTGTGTCGTCGTTTTGTTCTCAGAGACAGGAATAAGAAGGACAAAACGACGGCACATAGACAAGAACGACTTCGTGTCCTTCTTGTCTCTGTGTCGTCGTTTTGTTCTCGCGCTGTAACTATCGTTCAGTCTACGCATATGGGAGATGATCGTTTGATGTAGGTTGATGCATTCGCTGTTGCGGCTATAACAGCCGATAGCCTACATTATTGGACGCTAGGCATCGCAATTCTTATATAGCATATGACAACGTCGAGGATATATTTCAATACTAAACGCTAGACAACATGGGTATCCTTATAATCAAACAATAACCACAGTATTGCCTGCGCAAGGTTAACGTAAGTTAAAAACAACCGCCGCTAACTACGGTGGTTCTTCATAATAATATTAATGATAGTACGCGAGTCGTTACGGTATGCTATGGCGACGGTGAACTTGTTTCGGAAAGGGCGAATGGATATTTTCTGTTGTTTTCGCATATTGGAGAACATAAATAATCGCAACTTTTCTTGCGACCACGAGAAGCACATAGAAGTACTTTCATGTCTGCGCGAAATGCGCCATGACAAACGTCACTTCAGTGACTATACTTTTTTAATATATATTGTTAAGTCGGAGCAGCAAACCTTTTGATAGCAAAATATAAACCGCGCATCTTCTCTCATGACTAGCGAGGTAGTACAAACTTGCCGCGAATGTCACAGAACACGACAGACACAAAACGGATCACAAGATTTTCACAACTGCAGCAAGTGCTGCTCTAGAGAGCCTCGAATCATCGTTTTAGGGGCGAAGCTCCTTAAGGCGTGGCTTGTGCGTCTCTCGTAGTACGTAACCATCAGTGGCACATACCCGAAATAGCGGTCCTTACGATTTTGACCTCCAAGGTGGTTCTGGTGAGATTTCTTCTGTGCGTTGTTGAACAAGAAAAGATAGTGCTCAATGCACATGTTAATGGCTGCTAAGGGGGAATGAGAGACAGGAGCATTCGGCCTTTAGGTAACGCGCACGCTGCGATCCCCATTAACAGCTATTGGCATGTACATTGAGCACGATCTGACAAGAAAGGTTTGCTACGGTATACTCGCTCGGTGTAACCTCCTTGGTTTTAGAAAAGTTTAGCGAGTGTTGGGCCGCATAGCCACGAATACAGTGAACTAGTATATACCATGAACTCGAGGTGGTTAAAGGTGGGAAGTAAACCCGAAGCGCAAGTCGTAAGAAAGTGTGCATGTGCCACCTCCCGTTTAGTCCTTGAAATGTCCGCTGGATGGCGGTGCTTCTATATGGAGAATATATGATGAAAAGATGCGAGATGGTGGTACTTGGAGTGCTGAATAGATGGACGAACGGACGCACAGACAGATGCATTGATGGACGCATGAACGGACGCAGGCGCGGATGCATGGACGAACGCAGGGACGGACGCACGAACAGACGCACGCACGGACGGGTGGATGGACGCATGGACGGTTACACAGACGTACGCAGGAACAAACGGAAGCAAGAACGAATGGACGGACGAATGCTTCGCCCCACTCCCCATCATTCACTCCGTGGATATGCTGCCATTTTCTTTTTTTTTTTTGGTAGCTAGAACTGCTGTGTTTGTGGGAGAGTGTAGCGAGGGGGAAGAAACAATTTCGTCGCCCATCTTGACCAGACTCTAATGCTGTCTCTTTCGACCGCCTTTCTTTGTGATCCTCACGCGAGGCGAGAACAGCCACTGGCCATTTACTAAATCGAGTACTGCAAGGCGAAAAGTAATAACAAAAGAAGACGACCTATTAGGACGGCAGAACAAGCGAGAAGGAAACAAAAAGACGTCTTTCCTTTTTCTTGAACGCAGTTTTTAATGATACCCACTCCGCTGCCTCCCTAATAGAGAGATGACCGTTGACGCTTCTCACTTTGTTCCCAGAGTCGTAATTCCTCGCTATTCCCCCACTTCGCGTCGCCGCTGTCCCCCCTAATGGAGTGATGACCGCTCAAGTACACTGTCGCCACTGTTATCGTGTGAGGCTCATCTCTAGATGGAGGAGGTCATCTTCGAATGTCCCGAGTCAATGTAATCCTGGCGAAGTTTGTCTTTTCTTTTTTCTTTGTGCTTTCATTTCTGTAGGGCATCAGGGTGTTACGAATTCGGACGTTTGCTTTGACTCCAGCGAAAAAAAAAAAAAAAACCCATACGGTCTTCTCTCTACGACCGCGCGTTCTCCCGGAACGAGCTTCCGGTCTGAGTTTTCTTAGTTCCGGTCCGGTCCTCGGGGCACCAAATTTTACACTTGCGGACCTCGGACAGAAGTCTCCGGCGCGTTTGGGTCATTACCGAGCCTTTCTTTCTATTCGCGTTTCGTTTACGTTTCTTGAAATCTTTATTTTCTGCTCAATCTTTTCGGGCGCATGAGGACGCGTGGATAGCCGGAAAATTGCAAATACATATCGTCTTTACTTTATTTTTTTCACTTGCACTTAACCTATTTATAATTTTCGCTCTATCTTTTCTTAATACAATTGTATTCAGTCTATTTATTGCACACAGCGTAATTACAGTGTCGTATGCATTTCATAGTGAGCTTTTAAGTCACTTTAGCGGGTGACATGAACCACGAGTACCTATAAAACATAAAAGTAATTTGTGGAATAAAACGTTGATTTACAGAAATGCACGTCAACTATCACACGATACGAACAGAAAAGTGAACGTAGGTTTACAAAACGGAACATTGATACACAGAAATTTTCGCTAATCAGAACTTTGTCACGAGCGTACAGTTTAGTCGGCATGACGTCATCCACAATCATCGGCTGCATCTCTCGGCAGTGTCAGGGAGTGATCACACGGAGGGCGTCGCTCGAAAAGAGCCTCGATATACGGGGCTAAAAAAAAAGAAAAAGAAAAGGAGTTGGAAAAAAAGTACAAACGCCCTCTGTGCGAGAGAAGTAGCATTACTGAGTGGGGCCTTCTGAGTCGTCCTGTCGCTGAAGCTTGACCTGCGTCGTCGGCATCGTCGCTACAGTATATAGGCATACGGAGTGCGACATAAGATATGGCCGTTCCTTCTTGGCCACCTAACCGTAGCGACCCCTAGGAGCTTGCTCGCGCCCTATGTCATCCGGAACGCGTATGCACTTTATACACACAAACACTGCCTCCATTCCGCCTTTCCTCGCTTCGAATTTTTCGTGTTTTTTTTTTTCATTTTTGTGTGCCTTCGCACTCTCGAGCTGTCATTTTTGCTGTTTAGACGCGCGCTTCTCAAGTGCACGATCTTTTTTTTTTCTATTGGTTGCTTTTTCACCGGTTCACTTGCCTCGCGTTACATACGGTATGCTTACGTTTTTATTTATTTGTTTTTTGATTTTTTTTTTGCCAGTAAGGACCCAAGCCACACACTTTACATTTCAAACGATCCTTCTAACGCGCCGTAAAAAAAAAAAAAAAAAACACGTAGGAGACCCCGTTTACGCTCCTTTCATTTATACTCTTTATTTACTCCTTCTTCGTCACTTTACTCCTATTTTAGTTGTTTCATACTACTTATTTACTCCGTTTTCATATTACTACGTATTTACTCTGTTTATTTCTGGTAATTTACTTCTCTTTTACTCCATATTTAGTCTTTTTTTCTGTGTGTTCTTCTTTTTCGAAGCGGGATTCAAAGAGCTCGCCGTTTGTACTACGAAGGCCGGAGTATCTATGTCGCACGTGCGCCGTTCGGGAATATGCGTTCGTTCGGTTGAGCCGAGAGTCCGAGAAGCAATACAGAAGGGAATAAAAGCACTCACTCATTCCTGATGCGAACGGGAGTGAAGTCGTCCGCAAACAGATATGCACCACTTCCCGACCTTCTTGGTGCGTTTTCGTCGCGCGCCTAGCAGGCAAGCAAGCAAGTGAGCGAGCAGGCCTTCTGACTCGGTGTCCATTAGAGACATCTTTCTTCTGTTGGCGGTTTCTTACACATGCGAACTTTGTCTTGTACGTACCTTTCGTATGCATCTATCGCACGAGCGTTTTCAGTGTCGCGTGAACCATGTCTTCTCAGTCTGTTTGACCTTCATCTTTTGTTGTAGTTGTTGTCGACATGCCATCAAACCGTGGCTCTGGTTTCATCGAATGCTGAGCCTCGACCATTGTAGCCTCTCCTATCGTTACTTTTTTTTGTTTCTCTTTGGTTGCGGGCGAACAGATAGATGTGGAGACCGTACCTTCTCAAGTGTAAACAAGCGAGTGCCGTAATGGTCTTCGAGGAAGTACACTGCATCAACGTGTCAGCATAAGACATGGCTAGTAAGAGGCAGGCGTTGAGTGCTTGCTATGCTTACAACGATTACAGATGCGATGCGGGGATGGTGCACTACCACTTTGTGTGTATTGGCGTCTGTCCGCCGTGGCGGATCAGTGGCTTCGGTGCGCCGCTGCTGACCTGAAGGTCGCGGGTTCGACCTCAGTAGCGGCGGTTGCATTTGTCGAGGAGGCGAAATTGTGGAGGCCCTTGTGCGGTGTGATGTCAGTGTGTACTAAAGAACACCGGATGGTCAAAATTTCCGAGGCGCTCCACCACGCCGTTTTTCTTGATCATATCGGGGCTTTGGGACGTTAAACCCCGGATATTACTGTTAATATTACCATTGGTACGTGCCTCTCATACAAACAATATTCTATATGCATGGTTATTTTGTCCTTGTTTTGTGTCACTGGAACAATTTTAAGAAATATGAAATAAAATGTAGGACCATATCTCCTGGCGATCGTGTGAGCGAGAAGGCGTGGCGAGGGCATGCGTAAGCTGATAGTTACGAGTTCATGGCAGGTGTAATATTTTTTTTTTTTACCCGCGTCTTTACCCCAAGCTTTCGCTGCAGCCGTAATCTATGTAGCAAAGTTTCTATTCTTGTTAGTGGACACTGTTAAAAGTGTACGCATAGTTGGCAATGCTCAGAAAAGTAGCACTACATAAAAAAGACGTAGTTTTACTTTCGCTTGTTTGTTAAATACTTGCAGTGTTCAAGTGACGCGCTTGCTGAATGTCCGGAGCTGTCTACCACAGCGGCTCCTTGCAGTAAGCATCTCGACATTGCAAACTCGCAACGCAAGGCGAGTTTGCAATGACGGTGTTATTTTGTTATAAGCGTGTAATTAGTTGCAGATTGCCAGAGTCGTGACTTACAAATTGTTACTGACTTACAAAGTCATGACTTACAAATTTTTACAAATTATTTTCGCCCCCAACGAGCAAAGTAGCACTGTATGACCGGATGTATTCTGTAATGTCATTCTTCAAGCTGGCCCCCAGCAATGGCATTTTAGAGTTACAGCTTTTTTTTAAATACTTTTGCGGTTTGCAGTTAATTTTTGAAAAATGCCAGTTTTCTATATGCTTTCACTTTCTGCAGTTGGGATTTCGGGAGGGCCGAAATTTTGATACTAAGCCCCAGCACACCGTATCAATTTGTTCATTCCTGTATTTTTTTTAAAGCTGGATGCTCTAAATGCTTTAACCTTATCTAATTACCTGTTCACTGAATGCATGACAATAGCAAAGGCTCGGCATGAGTGTTTAATGGCCTTAATACTTATTCTGAACTTTAGTCCTTTAATTATTTTAATATTGAGTAAAACTTCGTCAATCGTACGAAAAAACGAAAAGTCTGGCTATTTGCGCCCGTGAGTGCTGCATCAAAAAATGGGTAGCGAGGTTTAAACTCGCTTCCGGTTCACTCCTAAGTACAAAATCAGGAGTTCAACGAACGCGCAATTCCACAAAATATAAATCGAGAAAGATCGCAATCAGATCACTTCGGTCATTTCAAATTAAAATCATAAAAATTCCATCTGCGTTTAAAACGTCGTACTTGGTCGTATATCGCGAATGATTGACACGAAACACGCGCACTTCAACGATGTCTTCGATATGCCTCCGTCCTCTCCCCCTTCTGCGCTACTGACAGCTGTTGTCAGTCAATTGCATCCGAAAGAGAAACCAGGCAGTGTTATGAACCTAAAAAGAACAAACAAAATTCAACAAGAAAGAAACAAGCGAATAATGAGTTACCGACACGCCGAGTTCGTCCAACGGGATCTCAGAGGACTGCGTCGCGTCTCCGCAGTATTAGGCGGGCGAAAGATTCTCTAATGTAAGGCGATCAGTGGGAGCTCACTTTACTGTCCTTCGATGGAAAACAAGAGAGAGAGAATGGCAGGCAACAAGGGAAATCGAAGAAGCTAAAAGCAAATGCCCGAGGATGGCTTGCGTGTACGAATGCAGTTTCCTGGCAATCCGGTGTTCGAGCCAGCGTCACCGTTTCTTCCCTCCCTGTTTTCCCGCCTGCTGGTCGGTCGGGACTCGATCCCGGCTTTATATAATGAAATGGACGGAAGGCTCGCGCTGACGAACATGTATGTGAACGTGTGTACGCGGGTCCGCGCGTTGTTTGTGTGTACCCCTCCAACGGCTAAGAGCGGCGCTGAAGCAAGGCCGAGGAGGATGGGGAATAAAGGTTGGGGATGTGGGGATTGCACAACAGCGGCCTGTGTACAGGCGCACCCGAGAAGCTAGCTGGCTGCGCAGGACCGGCGGCGGCGCACAGGAAATTAAAATACACCCGAGCAGTGGTCATCAAGAAAAGATCAATCTCTGTCAAGAACTCTTGCGGGGGTAGAAAGTCCGCGCCTGCTAGCGATGACCGAGCGCTATCCGAGCCCCGACCAGACTTCTCTTCCCCTATTCCCTGGTCTCCCTCCCTCCCATCTTGCGAGGAGGGAGCCTACAAGTAGGGAAGAATTGGGGACGGGAGGGGAAAGGAGGAATGTTCTTGTGTCCCTTGAAGGATGAGAGGGAAAGGGAGTGAAGAGGTAGAGGGATGGGGTGTGGAATGAGGTAGAGATGAAAGTAGTGTGCTCCCTACGGGTGGGCTAACGAATCGTATACATTTGGAGTGCGAATATCAGGGAGAGGTGCGAGGAGGATGAGGGAAGTCTTGGGAAGGCAAAGAGGACGCGGCACTGGTCAAGGAGTAGCTATGGGGTGGCGAAAACGTACGAATATGCAAAATGGGAGATCGTATTCCCAATGGGGAGAGTAAGAGAAGGCCTTGCTAGACTTACGTGGATAAATGCCGACGCAAAGAGTGGGGAAAGGGGGAATCGCGAGGGGAAGGTGTGTTCGTGTTGCGTGCGTGTTGTATATTGCGACCGTGTCTGCAAGTTGCTGGCCGAGAACATAACGGAGTGAGGATTCTTAGTGCAGGATGCTTGCTAGCAATCTTTGTGACAAAGTAGCTGTGTATGGTGGTGGTGGGGGGGGGGGGGCGAAATGCGTGCCGTTGTATGTTCATTTGATTAACTCGTCGTCATGCACTGCGGATAGCGCTTGTTCCCCAAGATTCCCTGTAGACTTTGCGCGTGTGTGTTTGTTTGTTTGTTTGTTTGTATGTGTGGGGAAGACTCTCGGGGATTATCCCATTGTGTAAAAGATCACCACAAAGAAATGGGAAGAGAGAACGGAAGATCTTAGCAAAGGAAATAAACTGAAAAGAAAAAATCAAATATGGACTATAAAGCAGCTCCTGAAACACTTGCAAAGGTGCAGAAACAGCGTAACTTAGCACTTAGGGAAATGAGGATGAATGCCGGGTTCCGATTTAATGTGGTGTTCTATTCTTTGGTGTATGTGTTGGCTTTATTGAAGGCATCACTACAGTTTTCTATATATACCCTGATGAAGTTTGAAGATAGAAAGGACTGCTGCGTGGACGAGCTAGACCAGTCTGTTTACCAGAAGATGCTGAAATGGCACAACTTTATGCCGTAGGAAGGCTGCTTCACGACTATACAACCTATCAGCAACAAAAAGCGTTTAGTGGCTCTGCAATGATTTGCTAAGATGTATATTGTTTTAAACTGTCAGCGGAGGCCATTTATTGCGGTGCTTCGGAGTTTTGAACCGGGATTGGTGCTTGTAATATGTTTTTTTTTACAACTTTGTGTATATAGATTACTGCGATGCGGTAGCTGATAATTACGTATCAATGTAAATAGCTTTACCATTCGTTGTGGCAGAAAAAAAACGCGAGAAACTGGACAATCGACGAACGTTCATGCGACAGTTAGCCCGTATGATAATCCCTTGAGCGATATATGGCATCGCTTTCTGCTCCTTTGTGTTTTAGAAACGAGTGCTGCTGAGAACGACCTTACAGAAACTGTTACTAAAACGGTAGTGTGAGCTATGCATTTGGGTGGCATTGTTGGACCTTCGCAACCGCTTCTTCTTCTACTTATACTTCATCTTCTACTTCATCTTCATCAACTTCATCTTCATCTTCTACTTCTTCTATTCCATCTTTTTCTTCATCCTCTTCTTCATCTTCAAACAAAAAGAAGAAATTGGACAGGAAAATCTAAACTATGAGCTTCTATATTAAGCAGCTGGTCTTTGCGTACAAATAAAAAAAAACAACCTAAAAGAGAGACGGTTACACATTGAGCGGGGTCGCCTGTTTGTGAATCGGCGTTTGGTTTTGACAAGTCCGTACCTTTCTGCACAGAACAAACAAAACAAAGCAATGCGCCAACTGTAAAGACTGGGGTCGGAAATCGTCGAACCAACGCTGCAAAAGTGGCGTGGTCACGCATACGAAGGTCCGACTTTGCGTCCAAGAGTCTCGGTGGCGTTTATCTCGTCTTGCTTATTTATTTCGTTTTATAACGTTGCATTTTGTTTACTGAAGTTTCGCCAACAGAGTTCACCGAACGGTCTGCCATCACTCTGGAGCTGAAACCCGAAAAAGGAGGAGCGCATAATAATCCACGCGATGTTTAAGATGCCCTGAACCAACGAAGACAGAAAAAAAAGGTGTGGGGGGGGGGGGGGGGAGGGGAATGAACATCCCAGACTGTCTCCCACCGCCCCATCAACTCTGTTTGTTGGGCAGCCTTGAGGACACGCTGGTCATATCTGCAAGCCAAATAATTTTTTTTTTTACTCTGTAAGAACAGACTTCTTCGTGCGTTTACTTCAGCTTCATCGTTTTACTGTTTCTTTTCTTCTTGCTTTTCTCCCCGTCAGGTTTGTTCCTGCACAGTGCTATTGGGGAAATTTGCGCAATTTCAGGCATAAAAGACATTTCGATTTTATTTCGTCCATTGCAGGCTTTGCGTATAGGCCTTACTGATGAGCGCCGATTCTCTGGCGATGATGTCAGTGGTTTGGTGGGAAGAGCTTGACGCACGAAGCATATTGCAAACACTTACAGCGTGTTAGGCTGCGATATAGAGGTCGTAGCGGTAGCCCTTGATGTACGAGTACATTTGCCGCGTGTTTTCTAAAGCGAAAGCCATATATACCCCATGAAACGTGGAAATTCACCATCGGTGGCGTTCGAAGTCCCGCGGGGTCGGCGTCAACACGAGTGATGCGATAAATCAGTCACCACTGTCATGATATTGCGATCTTGGCGTCACAAATCGTCACCACATTTCGTGACGACAATATTGTCGTCGCATCACTTGATTCCGATCACGTAGTGCATCACCGATCACAGTGGCAGTGCGAAACCAAATGACGTATACAAAAAACTTCAATGTATCCGATCTCTAAGGCAATGCGAAATCACGTTAGGCGCATACAGCTTTTGGAGTGTGCTGGGGCATGACAACTACATCGATTCAGAAGAAAACGGAAATGATAGCTTTCGCCTTCGGGAGTCATGCTAGGCGAATACCTAAGGGGCATTGCGAGTTTTTATTTATGGATTGTTGAGTGTAAGGTGTTGGTGTTGGCTCCGCTTTAAGCCTCCCATTCTCGATTTGCATCGTATATATAACCCACAGAAACCACAACAAATGCGGCATAATATTTCATTGTGCCCGACTCTAGGCCCACTCCAATGGGGTCATCATCAGGTCATCCACTTTTCACTTTTTTGTTTTTTTAGTACGTGCCGGCGATTCTTCTCTCTCTCTCTTTTTTGTGGAGAGTCGGGAGCCGCAGTAGAGAAATAATTAAGAGCTCCGAGATGGGAACAAGATGAAAGCCCAGAAGCTGGCGTCGTCGTCACAAACGAAGCGTTTCCTGCCCCGAGGTCCATGGGTGGCGCGGAGCATCCAATAAAGGCTCATCAATCACTCGCTGCGCGCGCTGTAGCCTCCGCCGGATCCTGCATTGTGTCGTGCCTTTAGTTTCATTCGATCTCTGACCCATTCTCGAAGCTACGCCCTTCGTCTAGATCGGCTTCGCCCGTGCACTGGGCTGAGGAGGGCATGATGTGTGGCTAGCCTTCTTTCCCGCTCATGTCTTTCTTTTTTTTTCGGTGTTCCGCTCTATTGGCCCGGATAAGTTTTGTTGACCTCAATAGTAGATAAACAACCAATATAGTACGGTAGCAGAGTATGTGTACAGGTGTTGGTAGACGTGTGGCTTACTTGCTGTCCAGAGTTGTCGCGGCTATAGCGGGCTTTATTAGTGAGGTAACTAAGTTTAAGTAGAGGTGAAACAGGGGATGCCATCGTTTTGAATAAATCGGTGGCCCATATACCTAGTAGTTGGGATGAAAGGTAGCACTCTAAAGCTTGAAGATACATTGGGTGTGGTGTTGCTAAATAATATACTTTCTGCGGTGCTTACACATCCATGGGCCTGAATTAAGTAACGTAGCGCTGCAAGTTTGTTTTACCTTTCACTTATGTTGTGTGTGGTGAAGTCTCTTCTCTAAATAGGGATTGACCCGCAGGTCGCGGGATCTAATCCCGGCCGGGGCGGCCGCATTTTCGAGTGAGGTGAAAATGGTTGAGGCCCGTTTGCCTAGATTTGGGTGCACGTTAAAGAACCCCGGGTGGCCGAAATTTCTCGAGCCCTCCGCTACAGTGTCTCTCACGATCATATGGTGCTTTCTCGACGTTAAACCCCACACACCAATCAATCAATCAGTCAACCAATCCAATCAACCAATGCAATCAATCAGTCAGTCAATCAGTCAGTCAGTCAAGCTATCAATCAATCAATCAGTGAATCAATCAATCAATCAATCAGTGAATCAGTCAGTAAATCAGTGAATCAATCATTGAATTGATGAATAAATCAGTGAATCAATCAGGTAATCAGTGAATCAATCAATCGATCAATCAATCAATTATTTATTTATTTACAAATATTCCAATGAGCCTTCTGTAAGTGGGCTCTGCCATTTAGACACACTCCATAAGGCAAAGCCACTTCGTCCTTGGTGTGTTGCTGGTGTTGGCACACTGATAGCGACATAGGATATTAACAGTGATGTAGTTACGTTACCGCTGTGACCGCCCCCCCCTCCCTCCCCACATTCTTTAGCACATTAAGTTCGCCATATTGGTAAACATCGCGCTTGCGCAATGAGTGTCATGGGAGAAGCGATGTGATTAACTACTTTAGGTGCAAATATTGTGTTTCCATCGGTCCTCGGACCGTTTTATGAAGAACTTTGGGTATTTTTGGCCGATGTTTCCACAGCACAAGATCTTTCATTCTTTGACTCGTATTGGGGGATGTTGTCCCAGGGTAGGTTATACTTTCTAAAAGATGTTTGCAATAATTGATCTCATTCTGCCTTAAGGTAGCGACCACGCAAACTATAAGAAATAAATGTACCATTGTGTGCGTGTGTGCGTGTGTGCGTGTGTGTGTCGCGTTTTCGCTTTCAGCGTTGCACGAGCCCGAAGGCCCGCGAGTGGCGCCAAATCTGTGTACACTACTGACAGAGCTCATGAAAGTGATTTAAAGAAAGACAAAAACATGTCCGTGTTTTTGTGATTATTTTGTGTGAATCATAACTTTATGATTATACGTTTCATTTTTTCGCTTCACGCGTTTGCTGAAAAACACAAAATTTGTCGTAAGAACTTACATCATTCCATTCCGTATACCCCAGTTCACGGTCCTTTTTTCCTCTCTCCATTCGCAAAGAAATATGCAAATAAAATATATGTAAGCTTGGAGCCACTGTAGCGCGGAAGGCGTGTCATTGAAGTACACAACTTAAAATGTGTTTAAAAAATTGTAGCGTAGACGACGCTTCAATATTGTTCGTAAGCTCTCCAAATGCTACTTCTGACAAGGGGTCATCGCCGTATATGATACTCATCTTTTGTGTGTTCTTAAAATTTCGAAAGAGAAAAATAAACAAAGCGAGATAAAAAAGACATGCTCCCTTGACTTCCGAAATCCCCGTGCAAGCTGTACTATATATGTATACCTTTTTTCATAATTTTTGTCTTTTTGCGTGTGTGTTTACTTAATGTTAAACTTAGCCTTTATTTATTTTGCGTCTTTTAATGAAACCCCCCGAACGGGCTGCTTCTCTCTTTATTCGTTAAAACGATTGATCATCGCTGCACAGTTGAAAGTGATGTATGACCGTTTTTTGACAACAAAGGAATCGGCCAACGGTAACGGGCGCAGGCCGCTGTAGATAAAAGAAAAAAAAGTACGTGAAATTTTCGAGAAAGAATAAAAGAAAAACATAATCATATCGAGAAGGGTGGGTCGCCCGCCCGGTCCCTGAATTAGACCTTGTCTCGAACTCCTCAAAGAAAAAAAAAAACAAAACGAAACAGTTCGGAGCTTCGGTCCCCGGTGCCTGGTCATCATGTAACACAATTTTTCCCTATTTATTTTTTTTTGTCTCGCATCCGCGGTGCGTCTTGATACACTTGTTATTTAACTGCCAACTGCCTCGTATGTTGTCCTCTAAAGTTTCGTGCGGGTACAGTTTTAAAGCTTTAAGTAACGAAACATAAATCCAAACTGAAATTATTTGGCCACGCTTGTAGCGTACCCCTCCAGTCTGCCACCACGCACCCCAAAGTCACCGCTCATCTCTCGCGAGTGTTTGTTTGTTATACATGTTTTTACTTTGTAACTACTTCATAACATCTCCGACGATGGAGGGCCTGTGTGTGTTAGTTTGTGTTTGTTTGGTTGCTCATTCGCTTGCTGTCGCAATCTTATAGCCCCGATTGTGTGTTCATTGAGTTTTCAGACGTTTGGAAGTACAATCTCCTTGTTTTCATCTTCCTGTCCAGGCGTTTTTTTTTTCGGTTTTTCAGCTTTTGTTCGACGGATTAATTTTGCTAAAGTTTGGAGTGAACTGTTTTGTCGTGCAGAATCTGACGTGGCAGGACTGGACTGCTACTTTTATTGCTATTTTACTTGTTCTCATTTATAAGTTGTGCTTGTAATTTGGCTGTTGCGAAGAGGTTATATTCGATTTGAGAACATTGATATTGTTTGCTTGTGTATGCTTTTTCTTGTCCAGCGTTTAGCCCATTGTTTTGTCAATATTCACCGTCATTTAATATTAACGGCCAATTATCTTACATTTACCATAGTTTAGACATCTAACATAAATTCGCCTTGTCACCGTTGAATCAATATTTGCCTATAATTTTGTCACTACAGACCTTAATTAATTTAAAACTATTCATTACTTCTTCAATTCTGGCCATTCATCTCGTTAGTACTCGCCGATCATTTGCTTAATGCCGGCCAATAATTTATTCAGTACTGACCAGAGCTTCGCCAATATTGGCGAAGCGTTTGAATAGTACTGGTCAATCATTTCTTCATCTCTGCTCATCACTTCTGCGCGCTTGATAATAATTTGGTTAATACTCGCGAACCGTGTCGCCAGTACTGGCCATCGTTTCAGTATTGGAGAATCACTTCGTTAATACTTGGTTGAAAGAGGGCGGAGGGAGTGGGGGAGGGAGTCCCCTAGGATGCCCCCGCGCGCTTAAAAAACGAATAAAAATAAATAAATAAAATAGCAACTATGGCGCTGGCTGTCTGGACGTGTGACCGTTTGTTCGCGGCTCTCTCTCTCTCTCTCTGTCTCCTCCTGTTCTTCCCCGTCTTTCACCGATGACCCGAACTTCGATGATCCATCAAAATTTTTGTCCACCAGCAATTTTTCCCCCATTTTTCAGCGCGGTATAGCAAACGTTGTTTTCTTTTACTGCGCCTGTCCATCGCACACTTATGTTTAAGAGTAGAGGGAAAGGGGGTGGGTATGGGAGACATGTTTACAATGTTCTGTATTCTGTCCACAGAGGGCGCGCAAGTGCGATAGCGGCTGCCCAGGAAATGAGAAGGGGGAAGGGGGGACACCAGGTTGGACCTTTTTACGTGTGGCAGTGGACACCGTACTGTTCACGTTGTGTTGTCCTGCAGCCGGACAGGTCAGGGGTCAATAGAGGGGCATGTTTTACATGGACGTCCTTTAAAAGGTCAAAATGGGAGCTGCGTTGCCCACCCCCCTCTTTTTTTTATATAGGAAGTGCCCTGCGAGAGGGAGTGTTTAGCTAGCTGGTTTAGTGTCGCCACCAGATAAAAAGGAGAAAAAAAAGAATAGAACGGGGGCTCTAATGCACTGCTTGGGTGACCTTCTCTCCGTGGTAGAAACTTAAAAGCATGTTCCAAAAAAAACTAAAAACACAGAAAAAATTCAAGGCATCTTCGGCCTAGTGGTGCAAAGCTGAAAGGTCTTCTATGTTGCTCTTTCTTTTATCTATTACTTTTTTTCTCTGTTTGTTTCGTCCTCAGTGTATTAACTGTATTTAGTCCTCAGTCTTCCTCTTTCTTTCTCTTTCTCTCTTTCTTTCTCGTTCTCTTTTTTTCTCCGTCTATATCATTCTATGCTTTTTTTTTATTCTCTTTGTTGCGTTCTCGTAATGTCCATTTTGTATTTCTGCGGCGTCCTGTTTTTTTCCGTCTTCCAATCAAGTTTCTCTATTTTTCTCTTTCAATCCGTCTCTCTCTCTCTCTCTCTCTCCATTTCTCTTTGCACATCAGAGTTACTGTATTCCACGCTGGAGAAATCGGCGCGCGTATTCTGGGAGGGCAGCGGAAGATGAAGAGGAGGACGAAAAGATTGCGCGTCACTTAACGTTGGTGATTTTGTTTTTCCCGCGACTAAACTAAAACGAAAACAGTCTTCAAACAAACTTTGTCAGTGTTGGCCTGCAGTTGGAGTATTTTTTTTTTTGGAATTGGTAATTGGTGGAGACTTTTGGTGATTTGATTGGTAATCGCTGATGTATTGATAAATTCTAAGGACGGTCGACCGCAGAATATTTTATTGAGTGTACATATTGCTGATGGTCAATTGGCATTATGCAAGCTCACGTGTAATTAGACCTAGATTCCAATTTATGCGCAGCTCTTCTTTACTTTGTCCAGAAGAAAGTATCTAGTTAACTATTGGGGAACTTCTACCGCCGATATCTTTTCGACCGCGCTAGGTAATGCATAAAAGATGACCTGTGGCGATCCGGGCACTGTCGTACCTGTAGCATCACTCGCCAACACGACACCCGGAGCGCCATCCGCTCTTCTCCTCGGTGTCGCCCTACTCGCGACCTGCATAACTGGCCCGCGCATCAGTCTACTTCGTCGTGCAGAAGCGACTCCCCTGTGATGGATGACTCCCCTTACCTTGAACGCGATCCTTTCCGGACAAAAAACTTCTCGAGCAATCCAGCGACGTAAGCGACTCTGGCATTCTGGAACTAACGAAGATCGCCTACGTTATCTCTCCCTTTCCTTCACTCTCTCAGCTGTGCTATAGGAAGATCGTCCTCACACGCTTCCCTCGGAATTCCCTCAAGACACTTCCCTCTTGGAGCGCAAACAACGCTTTCGCCCGAGAATCTATAAAGACCCGGCAAACACGCGATGAGCGGTGTTTGGGGCTCGAGTGGCGAACGGGAAGAAGGGGTTGATGGGGAAGCAGAGTGTCTGGTAGTCGACCGCAGTTGACTGACTACGCCGTAACTCTACGTGCGTTGCGTGCTCGAACAGCGACCGACGAAGTGCGGCGCGACGACCCAAACTTGCTCTCGATAGGGAGAGGGAAAAAAGGGGAGAGGTGGGTAAATGAGGGGGACTTGCGGAACCATCAAGTCAAGTTCGAAGCGCATCGCTCATTCCGGGATTAATTACTCTCCGCGAACGACTTTTCCGACGAGCGCTCGTGACGAACGACCCGTTCCCTTTCGTCATTTTCCTTTCCCCTCCTTCGCTGCCGTATTTGTACCTCGGGACCTTTTCCCCACACTCCTTTCTGCTTTCCCCAAACGAAGAGGATTGCGGTACGCTCTGCCGCGAAGGGAGTGGGAGAGGGACAACCGAGACGGCGGCAGGTGGCAGATGGTTCTCCCGTTATACGCGGAGGGCGCTAATTGTCTTGTAGGATAACTCCGGGAAACGGAGACAGCGGCACGCTATCTGGGGTGAGCGAGGTGAGTGTGAGGGAGAGAAAAACAGGTTAGAAAGGGAAGCGTTCTTTCCCCAAAGGATATTCGAGGAAAGGAGAGGGGATTGAGGGAACTCGAGATGCGGTCGTGGAGTCTTTGGTGTCCCGAATGGGGAACACTCGGAAAGAGGATGGGATAGCGGGAAGAAGGGCTGCGTAGGGTGTACAACGCTGTATAGGTGAGCCGGAAGAGTGCCTGCGCGAGCGAGCGACATCGGAAAGCAATTATTAGCCGTTCGAGCGGTGTTAATCTATCACTATTAAGTGATCGATGTTCTTCCCTACGCTAGAGATTCTCGCGTTTCTTTTTTTTTGTTTTTCTAAACTGGTCTTCGCTTTGCGGCGTAGAACTGAATTCGTCGCTCGAGCGTCGGTTGTTCGGTGGCCTCAAGACGTGGTACTGCGATGTGGCCTCTTCACGTTAGAATGGGCGAAAGCGCGAATGAATTAGTCAACGTGGAGTGTAGCTAGGCCTATAGTCGAAATTTATTTTCTTGCTTCGTCGTTGCTGTGACTTCAACACAGTTTGATTGCTCCGCTGTGAGAGGCGCGAAGCAAAATTCCTTTTTTTTTTTTGGCCTCGAAGAGCACAGACGTAAAATGTTGTTCGAATTTCCCGCTAGGAAGCGTTCTCAATTGTAGCGCAGGTTCAAATGCCTCTATCCCAGTTTCTTCTTGGTCGTTGTTGTTTCACGCGTTCACAAAAGCGCGTCCTATTTCTACTTCACCGTCGCGAACTCGCATACCGTGTCTTCGAGTAAGCAGCGAATAGTCGTAAGAACATCGATTTTATTCGGGTTTCGAAATACTTTTGCGCAGCAATCGTTTAGGCGAGGGCCAAATTATTCCCAGGCTAATCGCTCGGAAGTAATGGGGCGTCCAAATTACCTGCTTTCTGTAGGTGACGCGAGGTAAACTATGCCCATTAAGTTAACGACCGCCCGCTCGCCTTAAAGTGTCGCAAACAAACAACTCATCGGCATCTTCAACCGCCGCCTTGAATGGTCGATCGCGTCTTGGCCTCTTCTTGGGAATTTGCAAGCAAAATTATTGTTCACAACGTTTTGGAGCTTCATGTGCATGATTTTGTGTGAGTTTTTGGAAACCCTACCGCTGCTCCGCCCCAGAGTAGGTGCCTCGTCATGCTTCTTCGCTTGCTTTAATTTTTTTTTGAATTTTCGAGCTTTGTAACGTTTGTCATCGAGGTGTGGATCTATTTAGAATGGTAGAATCTTATAAGACAAATTGGAACGGGCGCAAGAAATAAGTAAACAGTCAAAGCAAGCAAGGATGAATATATCTTTAAGCAGTGTGTCACCTTACCTTTCAGTCTCCCTAGTACCTCTCGCGGAACAATTTAGCAACACCAACGTTTGTGAATACGAGTGTTAGTCACGGCTTGCTACCCTGAACGGGAGGGAAATAAGGAGTAGCTGACCGTAGCACCCACTTTTTAACGTATCGAAACGAAATGAACGTGTCTCCATACCAAAGTGATGGGGAACGCTTTCAAGTGGGGGGGAATTAGTGTGGGCATTTGTAACTTACATCGTCCTCATCCCTGCATAATCACAATCACCATCATCCGCTTGTCTCTTTGCCCTCATTGCCACTCTGGTTCATCATCATCGTCATCGTCTGTGTGCTGGCTCTGCCCGTTCGTTTTGCGAGGTCTTTCCTCAAATAAACGCTGTCGCAGCCAAGACTACCAAGACTTCATACGCTCGCATCAATAACGCAACCCTTTTCGGATGACGAGCCAACATTTATCTCCCGCCAGCGGTCCGATTCATACTGCAGACGCATCATGGACCACCTTTCGGGAGTTTCTCATCCACCAAACGCGCGACTCCGTCGTCAACTCCTGCACTTTAGGCTGGACAATGGGGTTCTCCACCGCCACGTCTACCACCCTGACGGTCAGCGCTGGGTTCCTGTACTGCCACGCTCTCTCCGACTTCAGGTGCTCGAAGCCTTCCACGACGACTTGACTGCTGGTCATCTTGGTTTTAAAAAAACTCTTGACCGCATTCGATGTCGTTATTACTGGCCTGGCCTTTCTTCTAGTGTAGCTCGGTACGTCGGTTCCTGCTACCCATGCCAGCGTCGTAAACTCCCCACGTCGGCACCTGCTGGACCTCTACAGCCACTTCCGTGCCCTTCAATGCCGTTCGAGGTTGTAGGTGTTGACCTTTACGGGCCTCTCCCCGTCACATCTGCTGGCAAACGATGGATAGTGACTGCCGTGGACCACCTGACACGCTACGCTGAGACTTCCTCTGTTATTACAGGCTCAGCTGTGGAAGTTGCAGACTTTATTCTTCACGCAATAATATTGCGTCATGGGGCTCCTCGTGTACTGCTTAGTGACCGCGGCAAAGTGTTCCTGTCACAAGTTGTAAATGAAGTACTGCGCGCATCTGGAACTACTCACAAGACAGCTTCAAGCTACCACCCTCAGACAAATGGTCTCACAGAAAGATTTCACCGAACCCTTGCAGACATGATAGCCGTTTACGTCCAACCCGACCACAAAACTGGGACACTCTTTTACCATTCCTGACATTCGCTTACAACACCGCCGTTCAGCGAACAACTTGCTACTCACCGTTTTACCTCGTGTACGGACGCACCCCGACTACCTTTCTCGACGTCTCCTTCTTTAGCAGCCATGGGAATTCATGTCAGTCTTCTAGCGAAGAATACATTTCCCGCCTGGCCCAGTCTCGCCATCAGGCTCGCATCAATACTGAAGCGAGACAGCACGAGCGGAAGATCATCTATGACGAATCCCACCGCGTTGTCTTTCCAACCTGGTGACGAGGTGCTGCTTTTGACACCTATTCGCACTCCTGGTCTCTGTGACAAATTCCAACCACGCTTCATCGGGCCATACATTGTTTTAGAACAGACTTCGCCGGTTAATTATCGTGTGACACCACTCGTCGCCCCAACAGACCGCCGCTACCGCAGCACAGAGATTGTACACGTTTGTCGCATGAAACCTTTCACGCGACGTTCCCCATCACTTTGACTTACGGCGGCCAGGGTGTCCGCTTTCAAGTGGGGGGGAATTAGTGTGGGCATTTGTAACTTACATCGTCCTCATCCCTGCATAATCACAATCACCATCATCCGCTTGTCTCTTTGCCCTCATTGCCACTCTGGTTCATCATCATCGTCATCGTCTGTGTGCTGGCTCTGCCCGTTCGTTTTGCGAGGTCTTTCCTCAAATAAACGCTGTCGCAGCCAAGACTACCAAGACTTCATAATACTCGTATATACGGGCTTGTTAAGGAGAAATTGTACACACAGACTCAAGTTTCGTGTTCTGGTTTTTTCGGGATGGGCTCCGGTTTTTATCGTATACGATGAAAACCCGAGCCAACCGAGTTCACGCACAGTTGTTCAAGTACATTTGCGCAACTGCAGGTCGATCCATTTTATATAAAATTTGAATCGGTAGTCGGAGGTCGACTTACAACCGAAACAAACGAGCAGTCAGGAATGTTGACATGGTTGCCACTGTTTGCTTACGTTTGGGCTTAACCTGCAAGATACACCGCATTTTCACTTGTATAACCAGAACCGTCAGTAACGATTTCGTCAAATATTTTATTTCTTATGGGTTCCCGCGCATTGCCATCAAGCTACCTTTTTTGCATGTATTTAAACCCCTGCCGTTACGCCTTCTTTGCAATCCCCATTACGGGTTTGTCGTCAGCGACATTGTAAATGAGTTCTCTTTAGAAAATGCGCTCTTTTAACGCGAAAGTGTTAAAAAGCTCGTTCAGCAGAAGTTTCAGCGTCAGCGTCGTTCTTTGCGACTGAGAAATCATCATTGCGTGACCGAAACATCGAGAGAGATGCAAATAAGAAATTAAAAATTCTGTGTCTGAGTGGTGATCGAACCCGTGTTGTTTGCACGGGAAGCGGGTGTTCAGCCACACAGCCACGCCTCTGGTTATTCATGCGGGAAAAATACTTTCCTCGGCTTGGAAATACAGTCAAAGTAACTTGCGTGTTTTACAAACAGATGCGTCCTGTATACAGGTTTTCACAATACAACATGAAACATTGCCGCCGTAATGCGTGGTACAAGCGTACGTTGCCATCGGGCGTCAGAAAATAAGATTATCATATTGACTTCATAGTTTAAAACCAGTCACCCACTACGAAAGGCACACACGCTACTGCACCCCCTAAGGCTACGTCGCGTGTACATAGCAAGTTTGAAAAGATTTCACACACTAAGTGTTTGAAGTGTACACTAGGAACAGAATATCGCAATCGCGTTCACCTTTTAAAGACGAAGCGTAAGGGTCCTCCATCTTTTCTCGTTTTTAGCCAAGACATTCTTTGGGGGTTGACCTACAATGTAGCCGACTTATAATCGCTAAATTATGCGGCACATATAGGCAATGTTAGTTTAGCATCTGTGACAGTGTGCGCGCGTGTGCTGCTTAATGTGATGTGTTTATCTCTCTTCCCTCTCCCCTCTCTATCTCTCATCTCCTCCATCTCCCTCCCATGCGAAGGGTAGCAAACCGGCTGCCTGGAGACTCGTTAACCTCCCTGCCGTACTTTTCCTCGTATTTTCCTTCCTTAGTTTTGCACAACTCAAGTCAAAGTTCTCTCTCTCTTTCTATCGCCATTCGCAGAGCCCAACAGTTACACGTGCTTCAGCTGCAAGCACGTGTTTCCTTCAGCCTGGCTTCTGGTCCAGCATTGCCAGAACATACACGGCCTCAAGATCTATGTGGACGCCAACATCAGCGCGGCGGGGTCACTCTTTCCTCTGGTGGGCAGCGGCGGCCGGTCCTCCGTCACGCCTCCCCTGCTGCACCGGCCGTCCTCGGCGCAGCCGTCTGTCGGCGGCCTGCCGGCGCCCACCCCGCCCACTCCGGTGGGCTCTTCGTCCACGCCATCGGCGAGGTCGACGCCGACGTCCTCCACTGAACCTGTCCCTCAGGTGAGACTTCTCATAAGCGAGGCACTACGCGGGGTTCAGAGGCTCTGATTTGAGCACGCTTCACACGATGGAAAACGTTTGGAGGCTGCGAATACACTCGCAGAGGATGGATGAATGAATGAACTTTATTAGGTCCTTCGTAACGCCCTTTTGCAAGTTTCGGGCCACTTCCACGTCGGGACAGAAAGACCAAGTCTCTCTGCTGCGTCGCGGGCCCGTTAGACTGACAGTAACTGTTGTTCCATAGGTGGTCCAAATTTCCTGAGCCCTCCACTATGGCGTCTCTCTTAATCATAATGGTGGTTTTGGGACGTTAAACCGCACGTATCAATCGTCAATGCCTTCATCACAGCTTCATTAAGCCCGTGCTGCACAACCTCCTTGGCGAATAATTTCGAGTGCACAAGCAAACCTAGCTGGTCCATATGATCCGGGCATCAGTCACAATCCTGTTTTCCGGAACCCTCCACTATGGCGTCTCTCATAATCATATGGTGGTTTTGGGACGTTAAACCGCACGTATCAATCGTCAATGCCTTCATCACAGCTTCATTTAGCCGTGCTGCACAACCTCCTTGGCGAATAATTTCGAGTGCACAAGCAAACCTAGCTGGTCCATATGAACCGGGCATCAGTCACAATCCTGTTTCTTTTCTCTTGTTTAATTTTAATGAACGTATAATAACAGCGGAATTCTAGGCCTGAGCCCGACGAGAGACGAGTGTCTATAGGCTGGTCACGCTCAGGTTCCCAGATAAACCCACAGATGGCGCAATTTGCATCTGCATGCGTGGACGAAGCCAGAGTCGTACAGTGAGACGGGGCGACTCGAGTGTGAGTCACCATAGGGGTTTCGGCTGCGACTTACGCCGCCTCATGGTTTTCCCCATGTATCTCGACTCGGAAAATAAAGTAATCGCAGACACCCACACAGTATAAAAAAAATCACAGGCACCTGCACATGAACTGCAGCCCCGCTAGTTCTGCAAATTTCGTACTAGGTGCAACTGGGTTGTTTGTGTCAATCTGCCAGTAAGACATTCGATCGATTCATTCAGACTATGAATGAATGAATGAATGAATGTTCAATCAATGAATCAGCCGATGAATCAGTCAAACGCTACAATCTTTAACACAGTTGGTATTTGCACACGGTTCCGCAGGTGACCTCCACCGCTGGCCCTGGCGTCCCTTCGCTTGCCGGTGTCGTGGATCCCGTCACGGCGGCGCACCCGGCACTTCAGCTCCTGCGGATGCCGCTGTCCGAGCGCCAGTTTGCAGCGGCGGGCGCGGCGGCTGCGGCAGCGGGCCTCTTCGGGAGGGCCTCTAGTCACGACTTCCGCGTGGGTGACCTCCTGGCCGACCAGCTGCGGCCGCAGGTTCCCCTTCCACCTGTAAACCAGGCGTCCGCAACTGCGTCCGTGCCGCCCACGACTGCATCGTCATCGTCTTCTGCGGTAGCTGCCACAGGTACTTCAAGGCGCAATATTCCTTCTTTATTTGTTATGTGTTCCACTTTAAAACTGCCACCGCAATGTCTACGAAATGGTCGCAGTTGCGCTGACCACCGCGAAAAACTGTGTGTGATATGGAAAGAGCTACTTTCCTTCACGTACTATAGCTGAACTTCAACATTTACAGGCACTGTGGCTATACAGTTACCGTAGTCGCATATTCAAGACGTTTATTGTCTCTCTCTCTTTCACTTACCGAATTCTTTCTCACACAAGTTGCCGAACAAGTGTAGCAAAGCCGGTGGTCGATGTGGATGAAACCGACTGCGTGCTACGTGTAAGAAGCCGCAAGCTGCCAATTTACCTTATGTACCATGTTTACCGAGCTCAGGCGTTGCTTTAACTCTGGCTTCTAATGGTTCACACACTCTCATAATTCGCGCTGGTGTCGTCCCTTACATATGCAGCAAATTATATATAGACGAGGAAGAATGACACGTTTCAAGGTCCTCCTATTTATTCGCCAGTGTGGAGCTTAATGTGGAATTTCTGGTGTTACAACGGGCCCCTGGTTGCGTGTTTCAGGTTCCACAAGCAGGGACGGCTTCCGACCGTCTGCGACGCCACAGAGCGCACCACCGTTCGGCTTGCCAGCCATCGAGCCCCAGCTGGACTTCTACTCTCAACGGCTGCGACAGTTGGCAGGAGCATCGAGTCCTTCGGAGGCCGCGACGTCGGGGAGCGCCAACGCTCCTTTGTCGCCGCGCAAGGAGCTCACGCCGCCGGCGTTCCCGGCGTCTGGCGCCGCGACCTCGACGACGGGAGCCCCGCTGACGCCCACGACATCGTCCGCGCCCGCCAAGACGTCGTCGGACGGCACGCCCACGTCGCGCGCAGCGTCCCCGAAGCTTAAGTCGTGCGAGTACTGCGGCAAGTCGTTCCGCTTCCAGAGCAACCTCATCGTGCACCGGCGGTCACACACGGGCGAGAAGCCGTACCGCTGCCACATCTGCAACCACGCGTGCACCCAGGCGAGCAAGCTCAAGCGACACATGAAGACGCACCGCGGCTCGCCCGGGTCGGGCAACAACACGAGCGTCGAGTCGGCCCGATCAACGCCGGATGGCGCAGGTGGCGGTGGTCCTCGTACCAACGGTGACGACGGCTCGGAGGATGGTGCTGCCTCGTGCGACGAGGTAGAGGACGAGGAAGAAGAGGAGGAGATGGACGAGGAAGAAGAGGAGGAAGAGGAGGAGGAGGAAGAGGAAGAAGAGGAAGACCTGGACGACGAGAGCGGCGCTGGAGGCGTTGACAGGGCCCAGGACCTCACGGTACGGGGCGGCAGCGGGACGGGCTCTTCTGTGGGCCCATCCGAGCGCAAGTCCCTGCTGGGCGAGGTCATGGAGAAGATCGGCCTCACTAACATCCAGCAGTACAGCGAGGCCTACCGGCAGGCGCTCGAGGAGAGTGGCACCCTGCGCAACGCTGTCAAGCAGGAGCGACCAGGGTCGGCCGCTCCCAGCAGTGACACGTCGATGGCCGAGAACGGTTCCGACGTGGTGGGCAGCAAGTCGCTGCCACACGCGGCGCTCGACTTCGGTGGCAGCCTTCTGGGAGCCTTCGATGGCGACGCCGCTAGCAAGAGGCTCAAGCTGGACCTGGCCGCGGCGGGAGAGCGCGACGTCTTTCCCGCCGGTCTCTGGCTGCCCTCGATGGCCCACCGTGACTTCTACCTGGGCCTTCACCAGCAGGGCGCCGCTGACCTGGAGCAGCGGGCCAAAGAGCTCAAGCTGGGCACTCTGAGCCCACGCCCCGGTCCAAGCGGCGCGGCTGCTGCCCTGGCCCTGATGGGCTCCCACCTGGGCAGGCCCAAGGACCGGCGCAACGACACGTGCGAGTACTGCGGGAAGGTCTTCAAGAACTGCAGCAACCTCACGGTGCACCGGCGATCGCACACGGGCGAAAAGCCCTACAAGTGCGAGCTCTGCAGCTACGCCTGCGCGCAGAGCTCCAAGCTGACGCGGCACATGAAGACCCACGGGCGCGTCGGCAAGGACGTCTACCGGTGCCGCTTCTGCGACATGCCTTTCTCGGTGCCCAGCACGCTGGAGAAGCACATGCGCAAGTGCGTCGTCAACCAGAACGCCCAGTCGCTGGACTCCGACTCGAAGGACATGACGTGACGCCGCCGAGGCCGTCCCTCGTCGACGTCGCTGGCGCCGCCTCGCACAGGACTCGTGGGGCCCGCCGCCGCTGCCCCGTTCGTGGCGTCGTGGCGCCGAGCGGCCCTCGGGCAGCCCTGGGTCGCGTCTCTTCCGCACTGAATACACTTTTGAGGCCGCCGTAACGTCGGTGACCGACCTTCTCGCAGTGGTAGCCCGTCGTTTACCCCTGAAGTCCCCGAGTCATCGCGAGTCGCGCCTGCCTGTACGTCGGCGCGAGCGTGTACCTGTGTGTGCGTGCGTGTTTTGTTCATATACTGTTCCGGACTTCATCATTCACTGTGGTCTTCTACTCTGTCTGCCTCTCTCCTCTGCAGACTTGTTCCCGCCTCCCACCCTTTGGCGATGGAGTTGGCACGTTCTTTTCTCAGCAGTGTGTTGTTTTCCATCGCTGATTCTTCAATTTTTGTTTGTCCACTGGCTTCTCAAAGACTTTAAGGTGTTGAAGGCCTGTCAATCGTGGACCTTACCTGATACCCTCGGTGGTAACATGTGTTCATATCCCTGTCTCGCTCAAGGGCGTTAAGGAAGAGCTTCAGTACAGTAGTTCATGCTTGGGAGAAAGCTGTGGCCCCGCCTTGTCATGGAAAGGAGGAGAGAATGCATTGTGTGGTTGGCATATACATTTAACAAATTATCTCTACAGTGCAAAAAGGCTTCATTCAGTGCATTGCTGCTGGGCAAAAAGCCAGCCTGGCGCACTAAAACGTTAGCTGAAGTCGGTCACTGTCAGAAGATTCACGCGCATTTTCTATAGGGCGTAGAACATTGCTGAAGTCTACCGTTGCATTTTTGAGGTCTGGACAGCCGGTCGGGTTTGTTGCCCAGTGGCAGAGGTACAGCCACTCTTGTAAAGAAGTTATATGTATAAGTGAATCTCCGCCCAAAGTGCCTGAAATCTGGCGCCGGAGGAAAACTACATCAGCACTTCCGCTTTGGAGTGGAAGTGACGCCCGATTTCGATCTTGATCATACCGGTGTGGTACCCGACCGGTGGACCCTTCCTCAGAAAGTGATCGGCTACAACAAACTGTTGACAATCGTTTTTGTTTGGAAATACTGGTTTTAAATCGACGCTGAGCTGGAGCAGTCAGCTATTCAAGTCGGCTTGTGATATAATTGGTCATGGCATTTGAAGAAACAAGACTATATTTACATTGTTTACATCATAGCAAACAGTCCATGGCATAGGCTTTCCTTTTTCTCTTCTTTCTTGAGAGCTCACGCGTTCTTTTTGACGCCTTCTTCCTCTTCATCTTCTCAACGAAAGGTAAATATTCAATACGGCGCATGTATAGACGACACGCCTATGAAGTCAAATTCAATAACTCCTTGGAACTTCGAGTCAACATGCCTTGAAAGAAATAACCGTGAATCTTCGTAAGTGGTAGCCCACGTGCGAGGTCATGAGAATCGAGACGCTGTGGCCATGATGTCGTTAACTCTTGTGAAGTGGAGTCGACGTGCTCAGACTTGAATGCTTCACGGAGCCTTTGAAAATCGACGCAGTAGTGTTCTCTCCTCCTTTGCCGAATTTCAGCAGCTGTCCAAGCCTTTTAAGCTGGGAGTGGCCATGGCTCTTAGCGTTACGATCGCTGCCCGCTTTCCGTGTCTCGCTGTTGCTAGACGACGAATGTCAATGTTGCTAGACTCGCCATTGGCAACGGGTTTTATTTGCTGCAGCAGCCAATGGCAACGATGGCGTCCGCTTCCATTAAATGTGCAATAACACCGTTCCTTTTCGCACCGCTCTCACTATCTGCCGAGCCGTTGGTGCTTCTCCCTACCAAGTCCTTTTTTTTAAATACCTTGCTCCCTCTCCTTCTAATATTTGTTTGTAGCGTCTGTAAAAAATGCTGTGACTGCGATTTTTGACCATATTCATCGCTTTTTTTTCTCGCGCATACCTTGTGGTGACCAGTGGAAGTATTTATCGTTCACACTTGCAGCGAAAACGCGCGATGAAGGCCTTTGTTTTGCTCGCACCTAAATAACCAAGTTCGACACCCTTCGTAACCTTTCTTTCTTTTTTTCATTTTCTTCCGTTTAAATGCACGTATAGAGACGCGATCATACCTCGTGAACATAATACTGCATTTTACTGTCGTTTTTTGAATATTATTGATTCATCACTTCTAGGAGGTTTGATTTCACGATGTTTTCACGCTCGCTTTTTTTCATTTATATCTTTTTTGCGGCTAGAAAAAAAAAAGTGAGAAGGGTTTACATTTTCCCTCTGTTTTTATTATTCAACCGGGGACCACTGGCAGAGATTGTCGTCTCGGCGCTTTCTTTTATTAAATATTCTGCCCGCGGCCACGGCGAGGACAATGTGACTGTACGCGTTCACCCAGAGCAATAACAGTCCAGAAATGTCGTGAGTGAAGCAGTTAAATTCACGTGAAAAACCAACTGCCCTTTTATCTTGAGCTGCTGAGCATCGCATCACTTTCATCAAACAGGGGTGCAACCGTCCCGAATTCTTATCGATGGCGCTAGGGAAAAATGAACGGCAGTGCTTATTAAGCAACGAAAAAAAAAAACCTTTACGTTGCGGTGTAAACGAAGCGCATTCGTAGTAAGTGTTTCAACATTATGTCACATTCAACACTCCTCCACCCTGACGCTTCAAACACGGGGCGTCCTTAGCACAGATTGTACTTGTTGAAGACATCAGGTATCTAGTCACGTAACAGCAATCCTGAATTTGTTCAACATATCGTGGGCTGAGCGGTAACTAAATCTGGCTGTGAAGACGGCAAGCAACATCGGCAAGATTATGTGGCTGTGAACATTGCGACCTATATTTGCTGAACGACGTTGCCCAGCACTATTTCTAAACCCCAATTTTGCGTCTCTAAGTTTCTGCGTCACCCGCTCAGTGCGATTTTAGAAGAACGGGCAAGATTTGACTGTCATATTAAATATGACTGCAGATGATCGCTGAAAGATGTTGCGTAGCGGTGCGCCCACGTCACTTCCGTGACGCCCTCCGACGTCCACACTCCGCCTGTCGGTAGCTATGCGTACCCAATTATTTTATACTTGGTTTCCCAGATGGCGCGCGTTCCTTTCTTCCGATCGCTGAGACCATGGTTAATTTCACCTTTTCTCCTTCCCCAGCTGAAGTAAACCTGTCCAGTATGGCTTCTTTATTTGTTACTTGTTTATATCTATTTACGAAAGGGCGACCGCTGCCGAATTGTCGTTGTTTACAATCTCATTGCTGAAATGCCCGGAATCTTTTCTCCGACGGTTCTAACTGCGTGCCATGGCAAAGGCGCCTTTTCAAAGAATGCTTTGCGCTTGACACTATGCGCGTGGTTCATCGATTTAACAGTGCAGGATCTTTGAGTGCACATCATTTTTTTTTTTCTTTTTTTTTGTACAAAAGTGAATACTGAGTCACCGTGCATGAATACTTGAAACCGCACTTGCGATCTTGTAATCAAGAGGGTATATATATATGTATACATAAATGTCGTAACTTGTACCAGACTATTCATGCCCAGTCAAATCATCCCGCTGCATTTTCGTATAATTGCTTCATGCTCGGTTGCACTATCTTTTGACCGTGCAAATTTTTTTTTTTCATTCTGGATGCTTATAGCTGTTGCAAAATTAAGAGCGGCACACAATGAGGTACTTGCATAACCACTCGGCCTCGTTATTGTTCTAATATTTGTAAAGGACTATGATAGCTTTATTCACACACTGTCTATATGCCCGCCGGTAGCGTCATTCGCCGTCAACTCTGTAATTTGGCAGTATTTCCTAATCCAATCTCAAGTGAAATCAGCATCGGAGGCACTTGCCTCAATGGTAATTCTCAAACGAGGCACGAAAGGGGAGGCACTCGAAAAAACCGTATTTGGATGGCCATGTTAGGCCTAACTTCAGCTTACGCTGAGTTAGGCTTGACTTAGGCCTAACGAGGCCAATTGTGAGATCGCCCTCTTCAGAGATATTCCAGCTGCGCTGCGGGCTGTCTTCCAAGTGCCCTCTTGTTGGGGTGTGTGAAATCTGTCATTATCTTTTTTTAAAATGTTAAATGTTCATTGGAAACTTGCGAGTGGAAACAGATTTGAAATCATGCTGTCAGTGTACATAGAGAATCGCTCTATCCCTTTTATTTCTGTCGCAATGCGACGTCAAAATCCCACTGTTCAGGCTCTCACTTTCGTGTATTTTTCATTACTTTTAAGGTTCTTTGCCGCTTCTTACTTTCGGAAAGGATGTGTCAATCAAGTCGATTCTTCTGCACTAATCTTTTATTCATCGTAACACTTGTCACGTGACTGTTGTGCCATTTTTTAAATAGAAAGGTTAGAGATGTCGACTCGAGACAAGTCTGTTGTGACGGTAAGAGTCGACTAGCACTTTATCCGCTGTGAATGAATGCTGTGTGAAATGGGAAGTGGTAGCAAGAGAGATATAAAGAAACGTCGAAAAAAACCGTTTTTACTCGTGGTTCGCTGTCTAAAGTTGCACTATGCTTGAGAAGGCAGACTGTTTTTTTTTTTTTTCAAGAGTGCATGTGAAATATTGAAAGAGAGAAAGAAACCGATAGAGGAGATATATTATATATAAATATATAAATATATATTTTAGCTCTGTACTATAAGCTTTGAGATCTATAGATATTTGTAAAGCCCGCCCAAACCTCCCACATTTCTTCCCTTCGTGGGTATTTTTTTCTTGCGTAATGAACCGAGCTGCTGCCCACACGCTTCAGGCCTTGAACTAAAAGGCTCTATAAGGGTTTTGTAGTTGATACAAATTGATAACATATTAGCAGTTAACACAGAATGACAACGGGCTAACAAAAAAAAAACAATTTGCTGATCACCAGTTAATAAGCCGCTCATAAGCTAGTATATTTTGAACATCCTTTTGAAATTAGCCGCATACTGCACATAGAACTTGTGACTCGATTAGTTCTCGGTCGGCCTGTAGCTGTAAGCTGTCGCCGGTTCCAACATTGAGATATACATACAAGTTCGTGAGATATACATTTCCTAAAAAAAATGGAATGTGAATTCTTTCAATCGGAAGGGATTTCGTCTTGCAGCATGAATAATAGCAGCACGGTTTCATGATGTCGAGTTTCTTTTTCTAATATTTTTTTTCTTCTGATTGGTCGAATTTGTGTAAGGACTATGTTCTTCGTATTCGTTGGTTTTTTATGCTGTCCTGTCGCGTCGCAGTGACTTGTTTAAATTGATGGAGGTGCGATCTCAAACGCTATGTTGTCTTCATTGTTTGCCTTACCCTACCACTGTTCCCCCCCACCCTCTTTTTTTGCACGCGTGGTGGCGCTGTGGTTTCCCAAGGACAAACGGTACAAACGACGTACATTGACTGTGCATACACCGATGCGTTATGATAGCTTTCTCTAGTGTTTCAATAACTTAAGCAACAATTCTCCGCTCTGTACTCGTTTGGGGTGCACAGCACTGAGGCTAACAGCATATATAAAGGGCCTATCTTAGCATAGAAAACCAAATGAAAAGCGTATAGTTTCGTTTTTAATTTGACGTTTCGAAGTTACACCTTTAGCAAACAAATTTTCAATTATTTGCTCTCCTATTACAGGATGTAACCAATCTGCGCGCATACTACAATATTGCTGATGTGCAGGGCAAAAATTTTGGACAGTTCGTTTTTCAAACTTAATGGAGGCTCACGGCTCCGCGTCACAATTGCGATGATAGAAGCGTTTCATGCCTGTCCGTACGTTTAATCCCGTTACCTTAGGTAAACCATGGCGCTTGCAGTACCGTATGTTTGCCGATATTATGGGTATATGAATGCAGTGCAACAATACAGAAACGTTTTAGCTTTCGTTGTTTCTCATTATGGCTGCAAAATCCACGCATTAAACTGTTTGCTCACGGTTGTCTTGTCTACCCCCCTACCTTCCAAAACCTCATTGTTCGTCACTGGCACTGCTGGCCTATATTTTCGTTTCAGCTCTCCCGCCCTTGTAAACGTCCCCCACCTTCTGCGCCGCTCTTGTACGTTCTCGTGCTGTGTACCGATTCATTTTCCATTTTTTTTTTTTTCATTTTGTAGAGAAACTAGACGCCTGAAGACAGTCAGTTCTGCCATGTTTTCGAGCGTATACAATCCGGTGAGAGAGAATTGCTATACATGTAATGAATAGAGTGAACCTTTTTCCCTTTTGCTGTTTTTTATTTGCTTGATAGTAGGTTGTTGTTGTCTGGCGGGATAAACTGTGAAAAGGAATTAATATGACGGAACTGTCTCGCATGTGTGTGCATACAGTGATTGAGTGTTTTAGAGGTTTCTCGACGAGTGTGTGTAAAAGGCAACTGACACCCGCTAGATGGCTAACTACTACGTCGCAACGGAAGAGTTGATATGAAAAGTGCAACGCGACGTTGACGCCCCGTTTGTGAATGTGCGTCGTCTGCTACTTGTAGCAGACGTGGACGCTCTATCCCTGCATCACGGAGAGCAGACAGCAACGTTTTTGTTTTTCTCCTTCCACTCCGAATGTCGTCACGTGTGTCTGTACGGTGACCGTGATTGGCTCTCGTTTCGAGTCACGTGGCAAGCCGGAAGTTGTGGCCGCCGTGTTGTCAATGTCGTTTCGGAAACCGCGCTATCTTGTCTTCATTGCCCAATCCGTTCATCTCGTTTACCCATTGTCGCGCTTGTTTAAAAGCTGACCCCTTTCTGCTGTGCCTCTTTCCCAATATTTTTTTTTTCTGTAAGTCATCAGGGGGCATTATAAATGCGTAGTTTCTTTTGTGTCGCAGAATTTAGCTTTCGTTTTGGGCCCCTTAATATCTCCTTTCTTTTATTTGTGTTTTTTTTACTCTTTCTTTCTGTACGCGTCGCTCGTTGCCCGTGTTGTTGTTTTTTGTGTTTGTACATTGAAAGCGGAAAACATTGTGTACGTTGTAAGCGTTTATTTGCTGCTTCTTTTCCTTAGCTGGTGAAGACCGTGTTCTTATTACGTCACTTTCCTCTGTCATTACGTGGAAGTTTATATGAATAGTTTGCATCTCTTTTTTTTTTCGCGGAGTAGTGATTGCGCGACGGATTTATTAAATAAAAGAAAAATGGCATCCGACACTCGGAACTCCGTGTTTGTTTTTTAATGTTGTTTTTTTTTGGTATCTATGAAATTGTTCACCTTCGGGGGAAACAAAGTGAAACCTCCGGGGAGCCCCGCCGGGCTGGTGCATAGGGGCTAAGATACTCGGTTGCTGACCCGCCGGTCGGAGGATCGAATCCCGACTGCGGCGGCTGCATTTTTGATGGCGCTGTAGGCCCGTGTGCTCAGATTTGGGTGCACGTTGTAGAACCCCAGGTGATCGAAATTTTCGGAGCCCTCCACTACGGCGTCATTCATAATCGCAAGGTGACTTTGGTATGTTAAACACCACATAATCGATCTATCAATCGATCAATCAATCATTTTGCCTTGGGTAAAAACATTAATTGAAAGTACCTTTGCAGAAAGTTTTGATGGGTGGGTTCTAGAGCAAGCCTGGCGTGCGGGAGGGCAAACTTCATGAAAATGCTGAAGGTAGGTTCGTTAACTGGTGTTCTAAGTCGCACAGTTCTTAGCCAAGACGATCCGCATCTCGAGATAGAACTGTAACTATGGAATGTAGAAAACACACCGTGAAGCAGGGTTATTGCTCATCGGTCACATCTACGGAAAAAAAAATTTATGCGAGGGAGCTGAAAGGAGCGTTGCGAGGTTTGGTGAAAAGTTGTAAGAGCTTCCTTGTATAACTGCGATTGTTTGCTTCTCTTTGTCGCATTAGCCGGGGCCCCACTGAGCATGGGAAGTGGCGCGTGTTATATAGCTGCGGCTGATGACTGTTCAGCTATATGGCCGAAGGTGTTCAACTCACCCACAACTGCAGAAAAACGACGCATACCTTGACAAAGGATGCGTATACGCGCGTCCGGTACACGTTCTATACGATACTTTCCGGTTCAAGATGCGTCAATGCCGCTGAAGATTTCACGAAATGCTAAAAGTGGCCCATTTTGCGCGTGTATTCAGATAAAGACTCTAGCACGTCCATCGTGCAGGAGTCTCAGGAGTTCGCTTATCAGCAGCTCTAATGGACGTACTGTGAACATCGTTTGGTGACGGCTCCCAAGGCCGTCTCCAAACGGACATTTCCTAGGCGTGTCCATAAGAAAGTCGTGCAGTGACCGTTTGGTATACGGCCACAGGGAGACGTCTATCGGCGGATGTCAGTGAGTACGTCTTCCTGCAGATGTCCGCAAGACGTCTTGACTGTTGTGCATATTGTTATTTACACACATTTTTCCATTTTTAGGTACAGTGTCGTTTTTATCCTCATTTGCAGCTTACCTCAAACCATGCATTATTCCGAGAGGTCTTGCTGTCAACCTAATAACTTTGAGACTTGTAAGTTTCATTTGGTTTGGTGTATTGAGACAGCGACAAAAAAAAAAATAGGGCAGTCACTGATCGAGAATCTCGGGAACAACTGTTTAAACTGAAACACGACCTTTCGCGATGCAAGCACCAGCTGTAGTTGGCAGTGGTCATATAGATCGCTGTCCTACATCGCTGACCATATATACCTCAAAGCAGTGAACAAGTGAGTGAGTCATCCCGGCGGCGACGGCCACATTTCGATGAAGGCGAAATGATACAGGCCCATATACTTAGAGCGCACGCTGAACACCATGAGGACGAAACTTCTGAATTCTGCCCCTATGGCGTCCCGCGTAAACATATAATTGGATTTAGGACTTAAAATTCCAGGCAATTATTCGACTGAGTGAGTGACAATTCTAAGGTTGAAATAATGTAGAATACTGGACGTGGAACTGTCTAAGGTACAATTTTATACGTATAATTATATTCATTTCAGTGTGAAACGAATGAGTGAAGAGAAGATGTGTCGAAGGTGAGTTGCGCGTTCTACCGCTACCGAAAATTGCCTGTTATGAAAAGCCGATTCAACTTGTTCATGCGAGGCACTTAGCCTGGGGCGTATACCGTTCAGTCCACATTTGGGGGCAGGAACACTTTCACTATGTTGTGAACTTTTCTTCTATGGAATATACCACAAAACACTAAGCGTGTCCTTCGCACTTACGCTTATCTTAATCAGACATTTTTTTTTTCGATGAATACGCGAATACGGGCCGGTATCTTGATTTCGGCACAAAAAATACGAACACATAAAAAAAAACACGCCTACTGCCGCCTATGGCGTGTTCGTCTTTTTTGTGGTATAGTAGAGATGCTTGTTTACATTCTTCGCATTAACCTCCACGTGCCAAGTTTCCTTGTAATTTGTGACAGCGAGAGAGATTGTGATCTTGAAGAATATGTTTTAAGGACTTTGACTTGGGCAAGTTGGTACAATGCTCGTCTGTGTTCTGTGTGTCTCCGTTTGTCTTCATCAAAATAGCGCTGAAGCCTATCCAATTATGTCTTAAGGCACAGGAGGTAAGGTTAGGGCGTCTTTGTTTATTGAAAGCAAGTTTAGAAGTCGCCGATGAAAAAAAATAAGAAGAAACGTGCATTACCTCGATTGGCGGATGGTGAGACTAAAAGCACCTGCTCTGCAATGACGAAGTAGAAAAGAAATGCAAAGGCAAAAAGGCAAAATAGGGAAAGGGTTAGCTTGAAAGAGAGAGGGAATTAATCTTCAGGACCCGTAATCGCGGATTGAAAGAACAATATGTAGTGCTACCTCGGAGACGTTGAGAGGAAATGGAAGGAAACGCCAAAGAAAAAGGGGGAAAACGAGGAAGAGGTTAAGGAAGAAATCTTGAAATGGGCATCCCAGGGGCAAAAACACGAACCCCGTTCGAGTTTCGGGTACCAAGCAACCAACCTCTTTCTGTACGAACAGGGCAAAGAAAAAGGAGAAAAGTGACGCACACTTCTTCCCTGAAAGATTGGGGAGGAGAATTAAAAGAGGCGAAGTTACAGCTTCACAGCAAATGCAAGTAATGATTGCCAGTATATGCATACGCAAAAAAAGAGAGAAAATTTTGAATAAACAATCGAAGTTCCCGAAAACAAATAAGAAAAAAAACGGGAACGAGTATTGGAGCGGTGGGTTCGTCCTGTTGGGGAGAAGGAGAGGAAATAAGGTGAGAGCTGAACTCGGGAAAAGAGATTCATTTGTGGGACAAGGCAATCGTCCTAATGCACCGGGCGCCGCCACCGGAGAAATGCGCAACCCTCCGCTGGCTCCAACACCACGAGCATAGACGCAGCGTGCGTGTCGATGGCACGTGTTTTTGCTTTTTTTTTTTCGCTTGAGGCTTCCACGGATGCTGAGAGAGGGCACACACAGCGCTGAAACCAAGAAGTGTTGCAGGGAGCGGAGAGAAATGGGAAAAGAACAAAAAAAGGGGGATACAAGGACAGCAAGAGCGAAAGAGGTACCAGGTAAAGGGGATGCTCAGGCTGCCTGTGACACAAGTAGGCGCAATGCTCGCGTAACCCACTCTCCCACTTTCGTTCCCCAATCGGGACTGTCTTCTTGGGAGGATTCATTCCCAAAAGACCCCCCCCCCCCCCGTAAACGCAACGCCCGCGTCCTTCCCTCGTATTCTCTCTCATCAGCCGTCCTGGGCTTGCTTCCTCTTTTCCCTTTTTGTTTTTCCCTACACCGGCGGCAGTACGTGACGTGCCGGCAACTAGAGGCATGCATGCCTGCACGGCCGGTCTGCTAAGTCCGGGGACATTCAGCCAGATTAGAAAGCGCAGTCAAGCGCTAGAGAATGTGTCGGACGGGATGGAGGAAGGGTGTTATGCGGTACAGATAAGAAAACAAAACAGGGGAGCAATAAGGGAGGCGTGGGGGAGGTAGGTCTCCCTGCGGTTGCCCGCGAGAAATGCCCTTTCCCTTTTTCTTCTTCCTGCGGGGCTGCAAGACCGCGTGACGCCATCAATGGAAGAGTAGTTGCGCAAGCCAGAGCCAAGTACCCACGAGGCATTAGGAACCGTAGCAGATATCAGCTAGAGAGAGACTGTGTGTAGAGGGAACAGCAGCAGCCGAAGAACACGGAAGATCTACGAGGTGTAGTTCAAAGTGCACCAGAGTGTTTTCTCTCGACTCTTTGGGCACGTGATTCGGGCTTCAGAAGGCGGGGCTTCGAATCTCAGCCTATCAATTCATGAACGTCCTATAGTGTTTATCGAAAACACAGTGCGCTAATACGTACGACACAAGCACCTGCGTTGTATGTCTCGATGCATTTGCATTTGTGTCTTCGTGAATTTCAGCAAGCAGCGACTAGCCCAACAGCTGCTCCTGCTATTAATCTACCTTATGCAATAAATCTTATACTCGTTCACCTGTGCAAGCTTCCCGATCAAGTCCAGCAAAAAAGTTCTCCCAGGAGTCCCGCGCAAGTTATAATTAATTGTAATGCAAATGTGAAAAAGAAAAGTGGACGAAATGGTAAGTTGCCTCCGGCAGAAATTAAAATCACTTCAAATACTATCCCCTATACTTTCCTTAACATCATAGCCACTTATTTCCTATTGATATAAATCACGTCCTTGATGATTAAGCGCAGAAAACAACACGGAAAAGGAAATCTAGAAGAAATACAAAAATAACAAGGTTGACTAACTGCCTCATTGCCTAAGAGAAATGTAACCGCATGAACTGTGGGAACTAGGCGTGAATGGGGGGGGGGGGGGTGAAAGGGGTGCAGTTCACTATAGTGAACGCAACGGTCTGCGGCAATTTTCCTCATTGAAGTGTGCGTATATGATTCGACGGCACAGCGACGTGAAAAATTCGTATTTTTATGTTTCTGCACTCTGATAAGCAAGGAAAATGAGACGTTTTCACGAAATTCGAGAAACTTGCGAAAGAGATAAAGAATGAAGCAGCTTACCTGATGACGTGCTTCAAATCAAGGGGCAGTCGTCAGCAAAAAAATAAAGTGAGCTACTGGTAAGCATTCAAGGCCTATAAGTAGAAACAATATTCATGTAAAAAACTGAACGCAAATCATTCGAAAGAGAGAGTTCAATCAACGCCAGCAGGAGAAGAAAGCAATTCATCGGGAGTTCGAAAGTTCCGCCCCTCGAAGTTAGAAAAAAATATTCTTTTAGTCTTTATATAATCAAAAACAAGGGCGTATGGAGAGCGTAAGTTATACGTACAACTTTCTAAATAGAGATAAGAAAAAGTTACCAGAGGTGGGGGGATGGTAATGTGGGAATTCGTGGCGTGATGTTTATTCCTTCCATTCCCAAGGTGCACTGCCAAACCACTTCAACTTCTGCTTGAAGCTGCAGTTCTGATGTTACATTGAAACAGGGAACAGACCTGGCTCGATAAATAAACAGGTAATTAAAAAAAGGACAGCTGATATACAAAGCAAGCCGCGTAGATGAAGAAGCTCCAGCGGAAAACAAAAACCAGGTAGGAGAGATCGGCACTGAAAAATTAAGCGTGCTCCGTTGAGCGAAACCCGGCCACCGCGCTCCCATAAGCTAGGTCGCGCGGCTGCTAAGGCCAATCAAGAAATTTGAGAGAAGGTAATAATGGGAAGAGAAGAGAGGACACTTTGTGCAGTTTGTTAAAGGATGACCGTGAAGGTTTTTGTGCACGATTTATACTCAGCAGTAAGGATGATCGGGCTACTCGAGCTTACTCATTTTTGATAGGGTATCATACACGAAATAAAAAACTGGATGGCGAAATAAAAAAAAAACGAACGAAAGGAACAAGACATGCACAATGTTGTCTTCGTTTTGTTATGAAGACTCAGTGTTCGTGTGCGTACCGTATCCTCTTCAAGATTAACAATATTCGCACACGCAAACGAAAAACTTTCAATAGTCACGAATACACTCGCCTAAGGTGACGCAAAGGCAAAATACACTTTATTCTCCTCCTTCTATGCCCGTGTATTGATTCTCCTTCGGCCCCATTCGAAGCCTTTCTGAAACTAACGTCTTTGTATAGAGAAATTATTTCATCATAGGGCACTACGAACAAACCCTCCTCTTTTCCTTCCTCTCATCATCACACCTCTCCTCTCTGCTTATTTCCATTTCCCACCACCTGTACAGGTTACTGTGCAAGGATACGCTACCCTGTGCTAGGCGTACCTGGATAGCTGAGTGCTTAGGATGCTCGTCTTCTGTTCCAGGTTATATGGGTTCGAGTCCCGCCCACCGTTAACTAACTTTCTTCGGCCAACATATTTCCCTTTTCTCTATATCTTTCAATCTCTCTAACTACTTCGTTCCCTTCTCTCCACATCCCAGCTCTCCTCCCCCCCCCCCACTTATTTTTCTTTCACACCCCTACTTACGCGTCAAAATAGTCCTCATAGCATCTATGGTTCCCCCGAAGTGCTTGCTTCCCCGTAATACACAGCGAAAACTAGCCGAAAAAGTTGAGACTCTTATCATGGTTTTGCCTGACGTCACACCTTACAACGATGTGCCCAGTTTGCGTATTTTCTGAGCTAAAACTTTCCTGAAAATTTGGCATGTCCTCAGTGGATGGTGGAAACTAGCGAAAAAAGTTGAGGCCCATATCACTCTTGTTAAGGCTCAGCTTTTGTCTGACGTCACACCTTGCCATGGAGGGCGTGGCTTACGTTCGTTCTGGCTAGGTGGCGTTAGCCACCACCTGATCTAAAGGGTACAGCATATCCATCCATCATCCATCATCCATCCATCCAACCAGCTATGAGGCCTCTGGTGCATTGGCTTTCCCGCAATGATAGGTCGAAACAAGTCGAAATTGTTGGGGCTGTTATCACCCCTGATAAGGTTAAACTTTTGTCTAACGTTACACCTTGCAACGATGTGACCAGTTAGCGTATTTCCCGAGCTAAAACTGGCTGAAAAGTGGCCTTCCCCGCAGTGGATGGTCGAAATTACCCAAAAACGTTGAAGGCCTATATCACCCCTGATAAGGCCCAACATTTGTCTGACGTCACACCTTGCCGTTGAGGGCGTAGCTTGCGTTGTGTTCCGGCTAGATGGCGTTAGTCGCCACCCGATCTAAAGGGTACAGCCACATTCATTCATCTATTCGTACAGCTATAACGCCTCTGGTGTGTTGGCCTCCCCGCATTGGTTGGTCGAAACAAGCCGAAAAAGTTGGGGCTCTTATCACTCCTGATAAGGCAAAACTTTTTTCTGACGTCACGCCTTGCAGCGATGTGCCCAGTTTGCCTGTTTCCCGAGCTAAAGCTTCTCTGAAAAGATGGCTTCCCTTGCTGTGTATAGCCGAAACTAGCTAAAAAAATTGAGGCCCTAATCACCTCTGATAAGGCTCAACTTTTTATGACGTCAGACCTTGCAACGATGTGCCCAGTTTGCGTATTTCCCGAGCTCAAGCTTCCCTGAAAAGTCGGCTTCCCTGCAGTGGATAATCAAAACTAGCGAAAAAGTTGAGGCCCTTATCACCTCTGATAAAGCCCAACTTCTGTCGGACGTCACTCCACGAACGATGTGCCCATCTTGCATATTTCCCGAGCTAAAGCTTCCCTTAAATGTTGGCTTTCCCGCAGTGGATGGTCGAAACTAGCGAAAAAAGTTGAGGCCCTTATCACCTCTGATAAGGCTAAACTTTTTTTGTGGCGTCAATCCTTGAACAATGTGCCCAGCTTGCGTATTTCCCGAGCTAAAGCTTTTCTAAAAAGTAGGTTTCTCTGCAGTGGTTGGTCGAAACTATCGAAAAAAGTTGAGGCCCTTATCACCTCTGATAAGGCTAAACTTTTTTGTGGCGTCACTCCTCAAACGATGTGCCCATCTTGCGTTTTTCCCGAGAGCTCAAGCTTTCCTGAAAAGTCGGCTCCTCCGCAGCGGGTGGTCGAAACTAGCGAAAAAAGTTGAGGCCCTTATCACGTCTGATAAGGCTAAACTTTTTTGTGGTGTCAATCCTTGAATAATGTGCGCAGCTTGCGTATTTCCCAAGCTAAAGCTTTCTTGAAAAGTAGGCTTTTCTGCAGTGGACGGTCGAAGCTAGCGAAAAAAGTTGAGGCCCTTATCACCTCTGATAAGGCTAAACTTTTTTGTGGCGTCACTCCTCAAACGATGTGCCCATCCCTCTGATAAGGCTAAACTTTTTCATAGCGTCAATCCTTGAACAATGTGCCCAGCTTGCGTATTTCACGAGCTAAAGCTTTCCTAAAAAGTAGACTTCTCTGCAGTGGTTGGTCCAAACTAGCGAAAAAAGTTGAGGCCCTTATCACCTCTGATAAGGCAAAACTTTTTTGTGGCGTCACTCCTCAAATGATGTGCCCATCTTGCGTTTTTCCCGAGCTCAAGCTTTCCTGAAAAGTCGGCTCCCCCGCAGTGGATGGGCGAAACTAGCGAAAAAATTTGAGGCCCTTATCACCTCTGATAAGGCTAAACTTTTTCGTGGCGTCAAATCTTGAACAATGTGCCCAGCTTGCGTATTTCCCGAGCTAAAGCTTCACCGAAAAGTTGGCTTCCTCGCAGTGGATGGTCGAAACTAGCGAAAAAAGTTGAGGCCCTTATCACCCCTGATAAGGCTCAACTTTTTTCTGACGTCACACCTTGCAATGATGTGTATCCAGTTTGCCTATTGCGGCCGCATCGCCCAGGATAAAGCCGTGGTGCTTCGGTGTGGTGGCGCCATCTAGCTTCGCCTAGAAAAACCACCTGCAAAGAATAGTCTGTTGCCATGTGTATTGCACACACTGCTATTGGGCCAACGCCATCTAGAAAATAAGCCGAGAAGTGGTAATAAGACAGCGCCTTCTATTATGCTGTTCTGGAAGTACTGCCGGTTATGTCAATGGAAAAAAAAAAAGGAGGGAGGATATCAGCCTGCTTGGATACGAACATTCAACCTTCTTATGCAGAATCAACCGCAATAGCAATTGCACCACATGACCTGACTTGCAAGTAAGATACCTACGGGCCAACCAGTGCTTACTTTTCACAGAGTAAAAAAGGAACAAAAAAAGGCACAATAACATGGCTTTGATGGAATTCGAACCTTAAACCTCCTGATCCGCTGCCAACCGCTTTATGCATTGCGCCACATTACCGGACTGGCACCTTTACTTCTAGGGTTCAAACAATGCTTACTTTATTGCCAAAGCAAAATAAAGTAATAAGACAAACGAGTCTGTTGGGACTCGAACGTCGCACCTTCTGATCTTAGGCCATACATCATATCCGTTGCGCCACAAATCCAGGCTTAAGAACGTGACTCTTAGACACGAAACGATGCTTACTTTCTGGCCGAGTTAATAAAAGAGCGAAATAAATGAATCTCCTGAAATTCGAACCAAGAACCTCTCGATCCGTATCGGATGGCACTATCAATTGAGCCACAATACTGCACTCGTAAGCTCGACCACAGGGGTCATACAATGCTAACTTTCTCACTGAGTTAAAAAATAAAAAAAAGCAGGAGGAAGCCACTCAGGATTGGAACGTGGAACCTCATTCGTTGCCAGGCAGACTATTTATTGCCCCACAGGACCCTATTTGAGCCAGACTACCAAGGATTGATTGATTGATTGATATGTGAGGTTTAACGTCCCAAAACCACCATATGATCATGAGAGATGCCATAGTGGAGGGCTCCGGAAATTTAGACCACCTGGGGTTCTTTAACGTGCACCCAAATCTGAGCACACGGGCCTACAACATTTCCGCCTCCATCGGAAATGCAGCCACCGCAGCCGGGATAGACTACCAAGGATCAAGCAATGCTTAGTTTTTCACTGAGCAGAAGAAAGGAACAAAGGCAGCGAAGATTCGTAAATTAGCCAATCCTGATGAAGAACTTTGATGCGTGTCGGGCCCGGTCACTAATAAAGGTGATTGTGTAACGCCGTTGTAAGGTGATGTTGGCAGGCTGATGACCGCGGACGACCGAGGTAGTAATCAAAGGTAGCTTATTTAAACACTTGCGTTGCCAAACCACAGATCCACACAAAACTTCTGATGCCCCGAATCAGCCATCTTCGTCTAACGCAAGGTTGTCTTGATGGGCCAGGCCTATTGCGACTTTCGATCATCGGCACAGCCCCTTCAAATGTCTATCTTTCCTATATTCATACGTGGCACGCTAACCGAGCGCGTTCCAACACATGACATCACCGTAGAGAAACATACTTACGTGAAGAGCGGACACTCCCGTAGGGCCTTGCGGCCCAATCAACCCTAGCTCACCTGGTGATTGGTGCGAGCAACGCTTCCTTACTTTGGTTTCACTGGCGTGAATTGTGGATTACTCTGCGCAACTGACGTTTGGCTATGGCGAAAGTTATATATTTCAGATAACTTTTTCTCGCCAAATGGCAAGGTTATTCTTAGATTTAGCGATTCCCTTTTTTTTTTGTCCACCTCAAAATTGTTCGTGTGATTTGAAGTCATGGCGTAATTTTAATTTCGACTAAGTTATAATGGAAACAGATGCACGTAATCGTAATTCACTACGGCTTTATTCATCACGCTTGTTCTTTTGGAACAAGCGATCAATCTATATATAAATCAAAGAGACAGGAGACAGAGTAGCTACTATGTTTTTATTCAAAGGCAAGTTAGAAACTGAGCATATAAAAACACAAAAAGAGAAGAGCATCGCGCAGAAATGCTTTGCCATATACTGAATACATTGCGTAAAGTTCACGTTTTGCCGGGTCATACAGCCGCAAACTTTCTATAGCGAATCTCGCCGTTGTCACAAGCTTCAGAAAAAGGTTACAACTGCGTGAATAAGACCCCACGTAAGAAACATGGAATTACGCCTTACACGAAGCGCAACGTGTGGCGGTACGTTTATGTTTCTTACATGATGTTTTAATCGCGTAACCTTTGTCTTAATAAATGTCCCAACTAAGTGAAAAACATGTCACTACACAAGCTTCGCTTGAAAACGTACCTCACCTGCAGTCTCACACACAATGAACACCGAAGCAGCCGACGTCGACGAAACGTCCCGATGGTCATGCCTGGGCTTGTCGCATGCTTGTATGGAAAACTGATATAGGGAAATTTCTATCGTTGTAGGTCTGCACAGCATGCAAGAGGACTGCCAGCACATCGGGACCATGTGGTCGAAACGTTATAAGATTGATTTGTGGGGTTTAACGTCCCCAAACCATCATTTGATTATGAGAGACGCCGTAGTGGAGGACTCCGGAAATTTCGACCACCTGGCGGAAACGTTATAAGAAAGCACTCGCTCACATATATAATGTGCCAAGCTAATCGGCAGAAATACGAGCTTAAAACCATTTTCCGACAGAAGTTATCAGATCAGCATGCATCAAGGGTGCCTCACGTCCGGACTGAAAGTTGTTATACCGCCTCCCCCCTCACCCTTCGGGAATCCGTGCCCGAAGAACTGCACCTAGACAATCATGGCGTTCTGCGGTACGAGTTGTCTCGCAGCTACGTGTAATAGCCGTCAATTGATTCAGATCTACAGACGAAGGTACGAGATTGCCAGCCCTGTCAAGAACAACGGAATTATCCATGTAAGGCACCTCCGGATGCTTGGTGATGGCGGACCACACCGTGCAAGCGAATTCACTTGGACTTCGAGGTACTTTTCTCAGAAAACTATGCTTTCGTTGTGCTAAATGCCCAATCAAAGTGGCCGGAAGTGTTTGTAGTGGCAAAAGAAGGAGATACGACGTGACAGCACCGTGAAGGCGGCGGGCCGGCCCAGACCAGTATAGCCACTTTATTCTCATCGAGTCGAAGCTCAGCGGCGGCGGCACCTGCCAGCGTTCGGCGCGCCAGGCGCGTGAACTAATTCTGTTCTCGCGCTGCTAGAGCTAGGCATTAGTTGCGCCAGAGGCGCGACGGCTACGAAATGATGATGAAGGTGCTACACGTTCATTATGCGAAGCACAACGTCCGACCGTACTGTCGCCTGCTTGCGCGAACTTTTCGGCAGATTTGGAGTGCCGGTGACGGTGGGGTCAGACAACTGACCAATACTGGTGTCGGAACACTTCAAGGTGCTTATGGGGCACGTCGGCTGCAGACATGTCGCGAGCTCCCCATATAATCCAAGCTCAACCGGCCTGGAGGAGCGTTTCATGCAAACGTCGGAGTCTGCCCTTCGCAAGTCACCTTCCGGTGAGTCTGTCAAAGAAACACTTCACAAATGTTTATTGGCATACGAAAGCACGCCTTCTCCCACGACTTTGGAAGCTCCAGTTGACCTGTTGATGGGTAAGAGAATATCGCACCAAGCTGTATGCAATGAAACTTACCGTGGAGGAGATAGTGATGCACAGTCTGTTCACCAAGCAGCGAACGTGCAACAGAGACTATTTTTGTGTTAATGACAGTGTTCTAGTTCGCAATTAGACAAAACTTAGTGACGTGCATTCATGGAACCACACTGAAGACTGAACCAGTCTCTTACAAAGTCAAGGAAACTACACCCGGAGGCAAGTTCATCTGGCACCGACGTCTTGACAAGCTACTGCCAGGTGGGGGGTCCTGAGGTGACACCAAGGGCATTTGACCCAGACTTCAAGGAGGGTTTCCTGGCCCTTCCTCAAGGCCTGCCTGGTGACCAGTGAACGACGGAAGAGCTGGTGTCCATGGAGTCTGGGCCTCCTGCATCCGTTCCTCGATCAGGGGCATCAGCAGCGGAAAGGCGCCACCCGCCAAGACAAAGCCGTCCACCTGAGCGATGGAAAGCCAGTATTTTTTTTTTTTACTATAAGTGCGCCGTTTGAATGAAAAGGAAGAGTGCTTTGTTATAAGCGCCACTAGAGTGATAACAGCGGCTCCACTATCGCCACCGTTCATAACAAAACTTGCTCATCCGGCCACTAAGCCACATTCAACTAAGTGCTTGCATACCACCTTATCTGGACATGTCAAGGGTTAAAGCCAGAACGCTCCCGTCACCTCCTCGAAGCCAGCCTTCGCTACAGCGACACAGCCAGTTACAACCACTGAATACATGACAACGCATTTCACAAGACACTGCTTAACTTTACACATAACACCTAACGTCGCACATTTAATAAACATACTCGCAAAAATATTACTCCTTAAAGGCAAGTCTTTGTCGCAGGAAAAAAAAATACACCACGTTCAGCTATGCTACGCATCGCTCCTTCGGCTGATGTTTTTAGCCCCTAACGAAACACGACAGCTGACATACAAATAATAAAGTGTCAGCAAGCCAACAAGTTGACACTTGAAGATAAATGGCCTTTTATAACAATAATTGTTATGTATTGGTGCGCGAACAGTAAATTTTAGAACCGTATCGGATATGAATTGAATAGAGATGACACTGAATCGAATTTGTATACCCATCGAACACGATTTGAACCCTTTTCTTACTGTCAGACAACCTTTTTGAAAGCAGGCTTAGAATGGTAGCATAACGCCTTTGGAAGTAGTTTTTAGATTACGTAACATTTTACTTTACGGAAATACCCACAAGCTTCAATAAATGAACATAACAATCAATTTCAGGTGAAAAAAAAAGTAATTTTGTAAACTGAGGCAAGCTCCTATAGGGCAACTAGACGTTTGGAAATTCTTTTTAACCATAGGTTAACATACAGCAGCCACTACAATGTCCAAGGAACAAATTATCCGTGTCCTTTAAACACTCGTATACAGATGCTGAGCAATATTCAAGAGTCGACATGATGAACCTAACGACGAGGATAAATTTGAAATCAGGTGAGGATGTTGGCGGCGGTTGTAGTCCTTTAAAGACAACGATTGTAAGAGATCACGAAATTCCGTGAACCTAGTGCAAGATGGAGCAACTTGTACTAGGTATAGGTATGACACCTTAAATACTCACTATTTTTCAGGTGAGCTTGCTGAAGCTTACCTGTATACCTGTATCACGGTGCACAGAATAAGACCATCCCACTAAGAACGGCGTAGAGCAGCTCTACCGGAACTCTGCGGTGAACCGAAAGCAGTGCAAAGCAGTCATTTACGAAAAGCAAAATAGGAAAAAAGATATGAATATATATAAACAGAAAGGCTCAGCCTTTCTGTTTATATATATTCATATCTCTCTCGGTGGATAAAAGGTGGTAGAATAGGAAAGAAGTTCCGGAAGAACTTAGCTGGACTGATTTGACTACCACACCCTATAGCTACCGTTTCTTTTTCTTTCGAGTTCTTTCTTCGAGTTCCTAGAGTTATTTTCCTAATGACTGCTTCACATCCTCCTCCAATGTCTATGTCGGTCTCTCCATGGCATCGCTGGTTCATCCATCTATGACTTCTTCCCCGCTTCCACCGAGCCACCTTTCCTCCATCTTTTTCTTCTGTCTCCCTATACCTATTTCTCTATTCGTTCATTTCACTAGTGACGTAATTGAGACGAACAACTGCAGCGTGCGTTGAGCCGTGTCGCCTGTTCCTAATCTTCTTCCTTACGTTCTTTTTTTTTTTATTCGTATTTCCCAACCGTTACAAGCGACGAATAATCATTTGTCTTCCTACGCTAAACGTTCCTTTTTCTTTAGGAGACCCCGTATTCGCCGAATCTGCGGCGAAGGTACCTCCGTAGTTTATATATATCTAAGCGGACACGTGCGCTACTGGCGAACTACCGCGGTCGCTGGTTCCCGTGTACGAAACTAATTCGGTCATTTGTTTCGCCTAACTCGAAGTATATAGAGTGCTCTGGGATCCAGCCGCCGCCGCTTCGTACACCGGGACCCCCCTCGCCGTTTCGTACACCTCCTACCTAGTCGTTCGGTTCCCGGCCCTGGAACTCCCAGTAGGCGATTCGCAAACCGCTTCATCTATTTCCGAAGAACCGACCGCCACTTCGACCCCGTCCCGGCTTTGCCCTCTGACGTGAAGTAGAGAAAATAACGATAACAAGGAAAGCACATGAGCGAAACAGGTCCAGAAACTGAGAGTGGAGAACTTCGGGAAACCTGCACAGTAGTAGCATGCTGCCAAGAGCTATCACTAATGTTTTTTTTGTGTGTGTGTGTGCGTGCGTGTGTTCTGCACATCTCAAGCATCGCACAATGTATCTGAACTTGTAACCACCGTGGTATAGCTTTACCGGCGAAGTGCTGTATGGTGTGGTGTGTGATGTTTGTAGCAGTGTGTAGTGCGGCTTGTGTTGATTAAAGGTGTCTTAGCCAGTAAAGTGGAACATAAAGAACGGTTTAATGGCTCAGATTAAAAAAAAACATGTTCATGTCAGGGAAACGTGGCTTTCATGCACACCATGCGAGAGCTGTCCTCTCGTGCCCAGAAGTCATGCTCTTCTTCCTTCAATACATATTCAACAGCGTGTGGTGTGTGCGGAGTGGAGCGTGGAATCATGTGTGATGCGTTGTTTGTTGAGCCGTGTGTGGTAAAGTGTATGGCGTGGTGTGATGTGTGGTATAATGGACATCGGGTGCGGTACGTGTTGTGGCGTGTGTCGTGGTGTGTGTGTCTGGGGAGGGTGGGGTGGTATGGTGTGTCGATGGTTTAAGGATACCATGTGTGTGTCTGACAACATGGCGTACAACTTCGATATCACCACGTTTCGTGCTTTTGCGGTAAGCTGAAAATTCGCTACCGCTGGTGCATATTAGCGCCAGGATCGAATTCTTGCCGTGGTGGCCATATTTTCAACGGAGGCGAAAATGCTGTAGGCCCATGTGCTCAGATTTAGGCCCACGTTAAAGAACTCCGGGTGGTCGAAATTTCCGGAACCATGCACTACGGCGTCTCTCATATTGATATGGTGGTTTAAAACGTTAAACCCCAACACTCATTATTTTATTATACTCCTTCATATATATTCATTTGAATTACGTAGCTGCCACTTTACGACACCATGACAGTACTGAACGCCTTATCTATCACGGCTGTTTACTTCTGTGTAAGCCTGAAAGAAAGCTGATATATGCCCAATGCTCGATTCGGAATTGTGGTGTATTCATTAATGTACCTCTTAAACCAACTCGTCATTATGGACAATGCCACAAAATGGTGAGTGTAACGACCACGCTGAAGAAACACCCCGTGCCTTCGCTGCCAGTGATAATCGAAACGGTGTCTATATACGCTTCGCGCCACATGCGGGTGCATGCGTCAATTCGTAAAAGTCAGGAAGAATCGTTGACATCGCAGGAAAACGCTGCCTGCAGGCTAATGTTTACTGCGTGGTCACTGCAAGCTAGCTAACACGTGCTACGCACGCACACACTGTGTAACGACGCCTATCATTCTCTCCGTATGCGGTGTGCTCACGGAATGAAATGCGACACATTTAGAACCTCAGTGATGCGAGCACTCTTGTTATACCGGCGTCTTCAGGTCGAGTCGTGCCGGTGTCGCTTCGACCCGTGATTGCCATTAGCTGCCGTATTCGTATAGCGACATGACGCGGCTATCTCGAGCCATGGTGCATATATCATGCAGCCTTCATACTGAAAAGTATGGATGCCGTGCATCAGTCAGTGAGCACTGTGAGCACTGTCCCGGTGATATACCCTTGATGTTTGTGTTGACACCATGCAGTTAGCCTCAATATCAAGTGCAGCGCAAACCTTTTACAACTTACTCTCGGCTGAAACGACATTGACATTTTTTTCAGATGGTGTGAGACACGACGAAGATGAGGGAACTATATATGCCCCGCCTGCACGACGCCTCTTAGTGTAATGCCTCTTTTATTAAAACTTTCATTTGAGCAAAACGAAGTTTAGACCCGCAAGGGCCAGGAAAGTGAACATTGAAGACAAAGATGAAGACGTTGCCATTTAATGGAAGGCCTTCACCATGCCCCATATATTGGTTATCCTAGAAGGAGGAGATTTGCCGTCAGCACTCGATAAACGTATCGGCACCGATTGCCTGAATGACTAAAATGACTGAGTGGCCGAGCTTTTGTTAGTGCTTGCCTCGGTGTTCCCTACACTGCCCTATCCAGAGCTGCGTGTTTGTTTGGCTTTAATAAAGTGCGTGTTCTCCGCTATATCTAAACCTCTGAGTTCCGCGTCACAGCTTCCGCAACACTGCACAGATTTAGATACACCCGAACGTGAGCTGCGAGCGACATTCCTCTCATTTGTTTTCGACAGAAGTTCAGAGAGGGGGGGGGGGGGGACTAGAAGAAAGAATATAACGCGCAACTGCGCAGCAATGGGCCTCAAGGGGTTGAGAACGATGTCTAACCCCGTCGCTGCCAATTTCGTCACACCCCGCACAGGTGCCGTGTTACGACGCAGCATAGCCCGAGCCGCTTATAGGAGCTCGAACAGAAGTGTTCGGGGCTCGGAGGGCGATCACAATTTGTTGCGATGAAGAACGGTGGGTCTGCTCTCTCTAGACGGTGTCACGGTTCCTCTCGGAACAGCAATGACTCGAAGCTCGAACACGACACGCCGCTGGTGAGATATTAAGCTTTATATATACATTAGGGCGGGAAGATCTAATGATTTTCGTAGGTACAACAAAGCGCTACTAATAAGCCAATGAAGCCACGGTAACCACACAGTACAAATGACTGTGCTGTTAGAGATGTTAGCTTTCCAAAGAAAATTTTTTGGTGAGATATATTGTAATTAAGATGTACACTGGACGATGGAAAGAAAAACGTATCGTGCGACAAGTTGGTTTCATTAGGCTCCGACTAGGGTGGCAATAAAGAGATGTCAAATGGTTCTTTATTGCATCATTACTACAACGGCTTATTATCGCCATCCTGGCTACAAATACTTGTAAATAAGTTCCAAACAGTGGAGAATGTCGATGCCACAGGTTGTGTTTCGGTCCATACCCCTTTTACATGTTGTAATAGTAGTAGTTCTAAATTAACATATATCAATTAGTTTACTATCGCCAACTAAATCGAAAAAAATTACAGTTTCATGGGGAGGCCGAATCAATGAATGCGGTAGCAACGGATCGTAATGTTACAAGAAGTCAGGTTAGGCATTAACTTTCTTCATAGTGTTCTCACGTAACTATATAAAACACTGGCATAAAGGAATTACCGGGCGAAATATTTATAAGGTTGGGACTCCTGAACTCCGTGGCGCAGTTGAAGGCGTCACCATGCCGGGTAGTGTCATTTATGCACGTGTCCGAATATCTCCTAGATACCCGTGTACACTAAAGAAAGAGGTGAAACCTTGCACAATGCATTGGAGTAAATTAAGCTTTTGTGAACTTAAGAATTTTGCAGGAAGTACTGGTGCAGCGACAACACTCGACATAAGGTCACAGATATTGTTACGACCGCATTCCAATTCAATGTATGGCATTTGTGCGGTCTCGTCTTGCATACCATTTGGGTTATCGCTCTCTAAACCTGATCATGCGCTAACTCAATGGTGGGCTGCGGCTCACCCCTGTATATCATATCACTTTTAATTTAGAATTATTATCACTGTATATATCATGGTGGGTTCGGCGTGTGCACTAATTCTTGAAAAAAACAAAACAAGCCCTAATTAGTTTAAGAACTTCGAGAAGAATTCAAAGAAAAAAGAAAACATCACCCGGGAACGGAAACTTCTGGAAGTTTCCCCGTTGGAAAACAAAGGTTGCTTGGAGAGAAAAACTTGTAAGAAATTTCGTGTGGCGTCTGCTGCGTCGCACACTATACGCAAACTCCGAGTCTGTCACTATTTGAGAAGCTCGGCGACCCACGGCTAACGCGACAGTTCGCGCTTTGAAGCGCCTCGAAAGTGCGACGCGCCGTACGTAGCTGCGCATGCTTCGTTAATCGCAATATGCTTTGCGAGACGCCGTTCGATGTTTCTTCGTGCCAACTCAATACAAGTCACTCTTTCTCTTTCACGAGCCAAGGCGCGCGTGCGCCTTTCGGCAAAATTGTCGCGCCTGAATAAACTCGTGGGAAGGAACCCGCTTTCAGGGTCCTTCCTCTCCATGGGGTTAATAATGCCCAGGATTAGAGCGACCTCTCAATATTAATCGCGTTCCAAGTAGTTTCTGCCGATGGGGCGGCTGTAACGATTCTTACTGCTGCTGTTGTTACTCTTAAAGCGGAAGCCTAAAATTCCTCACCTACACTCTTTGTTATGTCCCGCATAAAGTGCTAGCTATAACCAGGAAACCAGACGAAGAAAAGGCGCAGTGTCTTGGCTATATCTAGCTCTTTGCCCAGGACGTGATTAGGAGTGCAGCATGAAACGTATCTGTCACTGTCGGTGTAAACGCGATCGATGCAAAAAAAAAAAAATCATCGTGCGATGACGTCGCGATGACGTGTCAGATCGACAATGATCATTACGTCACTATGATGTCCCGTAACGGGACGTCAAATCATGAAGTCATCCCGCCACACCGATGCCAGGTCAAAGGTGGCTCCCGGCTCTTTTGCACCCGGGCTCATCAGCACATACAAAAATTGTTTTTTTCATGTCATATGTCGACTGCGAATTTTCGGCGCCACGCTAGATTTGGCCAGCCGGCCGCGCCTAAAAAGAAGCAAGCCGCGTGGTCAAAATTATCCCCGTCAGGTTATTGCGGCAGTCTGGAATAAAGGCTCAAAAGCTTATTATTTGTAGTTAAATTGACTAATTCACCTCTAATTGTCATTTCATTTCTTTATTTTTGGTTTTAAGTTTGATAGCTTACCTAAAATAAAATCTCTACTTCGCATTCATGACCAATCTCCCAAAGTGGGTATACGTGCCATGTATCTATAGGACAGCAAAGCAAAGCAAAGCATAGGCTTGTGAAGTGCGAGCCACGAGGAATTCAGAACGGCCTAGTTCCTAAAGCTGTGACCTCGGCACGGGCTTGTCGCCGCCGTCTCGTCTCTCGTTCCTCTACAAGTGGTGACTACGGACGAGCGGACAAGCTACCGGCGCTGCATCACTGCCTCCGAGCTTCGCTGCCATGTTCCAGCCAGCTCAATTGCCTTGCAGCCGCACTTCGACCCGCCTCTATCGCCGTTCCGGACCTCCTGCATCGAGTCATGGTTCCAAGAGTTCGAGGCAGCCTTAGAGCTCAACGGCATCTGACTCCAACAATTTGTTCTTGAGGTCCTGTAGTATGTTCTTCCACCTGACCTCAAATGACGCCTCACCTATTTTTCTTGGAACTTCCACCCATATTACGGACTACGGGACGCCATCCTACAGTTTTGCGGTGATGAACAGCACCTCCGACAAGGTACGGCCCGAACAGGGCTCTTCTCTACCAACCGCTATCCAGCCTTCTTCGCAGTTCGAAGTTCACAAACGCGACACCATGGCGCGATACTATGGCGTCAAGACAATTGCCCTGCCAACAACCACCGGCTACATAGGTGACGGAGATCGCCCAGTCGCTCTAAGCGGCCCACTGACCGAAAGGCCTACCGCCCCAGTGTCTCCTCTTCCTGTTTCCGAGGTGTTGGTTCTGCCACCAGGGCTACTTCTACCTGTCTCCTTGGCAGATTTGACGCCGGTTAAAGCGTCGAACACCGTCGGAATCTTATCACAATCCTGTTCTGCCGCACAGGCTCCCAAATCGCCAATGACAGATAAGCCACCTCAGCCGCCTGGTGGTTTCTCGGGCACAACTGCTGAGCCTCCCATTAACACAGTGACGACAGCGTACAACGCATCGGAGCAGTCAGGCTTGGAACGACCCGCGCATGCTCCAACAGAAACGCAAGCAGTTAATGAGCATGCTTCCCTGCCCGCGTGCTGCTCGTCACCGGACTCTCAAGGGACCATGACTACTGTTTTAAAGTCCAGTCTTACCGCGGGGTCTGCACCTTCTCTGCGCGACATTATCCTGGACGGGGCTCTGACATTCCAGTGGCCAAGCCCCGGAAATGAAAGCTCCTTGGCTCCCAATACACCGACACCCGGCCATGACCTCGCACGTCACCGTGCTGTGACTCAAATACGGCGACGGCATCGTACCCAAAGCGAAACGCACGGGCAGCTTTCCACCCGCCCTTCCAAGGTACACCAGGGTGCAGGCATCCACCGCAAGAAGGCGGAAGTACGGCGAAGGCATGCCCCGACACGTCGTCAAATGCGGAAGACAGGCTGGTATCGGTGTTCCATCACACATCTGCAGTTGACAGTACACCGACGACGTCATGCGCCGCACCAGCACTATGGATGCCACATTTCTAACGCCGCCTGGCTATTTAAGGTGCAGCCCATGACCAACGGTACGCGTTGTGGGAACATTACAACGCCATAGTGCAGCGATTCTCGGCCTGTGTCCGCATGCCTGCAGCATGGATGCCACGCAACGTGAAATTTGGAGTCAGTTCATCGTCGACAGTCAACTCTCCGTCGCAGGTATGTGACTTGCGTCACCCATCCATACAGTCGACCACCCTTGCTTCCAGCAGTTTCCGTCCCTCGCAATCCTCGTCCGCTGCGATTCTCCCAGAGTCGCCCACCGGAGACCCACTGCTTGCCGACGGCCACTCCACGTTGACAACCTGGACTTCCCAGCGAACACCTTATGGATTGTCGTTCATGTATATAGTACTTGTCGTTCTCTTTTTTTGTAAATATGTTTTCGATCACACAAAGCGCTATGGGGGAGCCTATGTAGCGCCACGCCGAAAAAGAAGCGAGATACGTGGCTCGTGCAGCGCGAGCCACGAGGAATTCAGAACTTAGAAGTGTGGCAGCTTGGACCGCCGCCGCTGTTCTCGAAGGGAAGCCATTGACATAGTTAGAGACAGGGATTTTGATACTCTGGTATAACAGCGCGCTGCACTTCCAGTATGGACTCAAACCTATCGCAGGCTATTGAAACTGCTGTGGAAAAGGCAGTGAGTAAGGCAATGGATAAACTCATATCTAACCTTTCCGACTGTTAGGTGCAAATTTTTTCAAGTCAAATTGGACAAACAGTACAGACTAGTACAGAACCTGGAGTATTACACATTACCAGCGATGCCACACAGCTACGCAATGTAGTGTTGGACGAACTTTCCGCATCTGCAGGCAAGGCTAAGCAGTCAGGAACACAGGTGCACTTGGACCCACATTCGCCTTAGCCGAGCACAAGTACTGCTACAGATATGAAACTTGATATACGAACTAATGAACGTACCAGATCCCCTATCTTCACCGATCTCAAGTTCAAATCTAAACGGAATGAATCAGCTATTTCGCGTGAAGATGCTAACAAGGGTGCGACATATGCGCCTTTGCGGTGCGCTCAACACCATAGGTAAGTTGAGGGTACTAGTGGAACTGCCGTTCTATATTCTCAGCTTCAACTGACTTACATTACTTTTGCAATAATTTTAATCTTGATGGACGAAGTGTATTTCTACCGAACGCTGCCTATTTCGTTTGGTGTTTTTTGTGTGAATTTACGTTCTATCCGAGGATCATCGCTCTCCTGCGGGCAGCGATGGATCCAGGCCCCACCGTACGCAATCCGGACTTGGCGTCACCTTCGACGTCAACCTCAAGGAAGCGCAACAGCCGGGAGGACGACAGCACCAGTGACAGCACTGAACTGTACACGGCGAGTAGTGAAGACAGCGACGAAGATTTCATCCCTGCAGTGAAGCGTAAAGCTAAAAGAAGAATGGTGGGCGCGTCTTCGCCAGCTAGTGTCTCTACCGTGAAGGCGGCGTGCAGTTCTGAACGCCATACCATACTTTTTGTTCCTGTCGACTCTTCGATCAACCTGAAGAACATGAACAGGCAAGTGATATCAGCGCGTCTCGAAGCTATCGTGCCTAATGAGATAAAGGATATTAGACTCAACCCACGCAAGAATATCTTGGCCATAGACGTTGAGCACCCGGCTGCGCTACATACCCTGCGAACTGTCACTGAGCTTGGAGGCATCTATCTCAGAACTTACATTCCGCAGGATAGTGACACGAAGACAGGCGTCATTTATGACGTTGATGTTTCCATACCGAACGCAGACCTTCCTGTTCTGATAAAGCCAGCTACTGGGGCAACGGACATATTGCAAGTATGCCGGCTTGGCAAATCCCGTTGCATCAAGGTGACCTTCAGAGGTGATTGCATCCCATCACATGTAAAGGTTGGTCATTTTCGTCACGTTGTCCGACCATACATCCCAAGACCACTACAGTGCCACAACTGTCTAAAACTGGGTCATGTTAGTGCTGTGTGCAACAACAAGCAAGCATGCCCACGTTGTGCCGGACCCCACAAAGCAGAGGCTTGCCAAGCAACTCTCCTAAAATGCAGCAACTGCAACGGCAACCATGAGACCTCGTCCAAAGACTGCCCAGTACTGAAGAAAGAGAGGAGCATTCTGAGACAAATGGTTAAAGACGGATCCTCACGAAAGGAAGCGGTAACGGTTGTTCGACGACGGCGTTCCCGTCGACGGCGGTGCTCGAAGAAAAGAAAAAGCAGTCCTGTGCCGAAGGTGCCTTCACTAACGCCGCCACCGCCACCACCACCGCCGCCACGACCACAGAGACCTCCCCCGCCCCCGCCACCAGGTGGGGTACGTCCAGAGGTACCGGAAGACACTGTGGCGCTACAGAGAACATCCGGCTCTGACTGGCCCACTTTACCGCGGGTACACGTGTCTACGGAACCGCAATATCGACAGTCAACAACGACTATGCCCCCAGCAGGCAGTCTGTCCGCCCAAGAGGTACAAGTCTTTTCTGTACTGAGGTCGTTCATGAGTGTTATTCGCACTCTATTGGATAGTCTACAGATCCCTGCCGCTAAATGCGCGCTGCAAATCTTGGACACACTAGAACCAGTTCTTGCCGGACTTCAGTAACAAGATGGCGCACCATAGACCGCATCAGCCTTTCCGAGAAAAAGTCAAGCGTGCTTCCATAATTCAGTGGAACGCAAGAGGTCTACAGTCAAGAATGCCTGAGTTCCGACAATTCATTTTCGAAAATAAGTTTCCCATCATCATCATTTGTGAACCGCATTTTTCAAAAATACCTCGTCTGTCGGGCTATGAATCGTTCGTTTCTTCAACGTGCATTGAGCGAAGTCAAGTTGCTGTGTACATCCGTAAAGAACTCACTTACGTTCTCCAAAGAGTAGACTCTCACAATGGAAATCACTACGTGTGTCTATATGTTAAAAAGAAGAAGTTGTCGTTTACACTGACAGGCGCATATATAGCGCCGTCAGGTCGACTAGATAACAAATCTTGAATGGTATATTTGCAACGACTCCAGCGCCTTGGATATTGATGGGTGACTTCAACGCCCATCATCCATTGTGGGGAAGCATCAGGACAAATCGAAAAGGCACGGACCTAGTTGATCTCGCATCAGAGCACGGGCTTCAGGTGCTGAACGACGGCAGCCCTACTTATCTCCGAGGAGTAACTTACAGCAGTTGCCTGGACTTGACATTAGTGTCGCATAGCATTGTCACGAAAGTCCAATGGTTCACAGATATTGAAACACGTGGCAGCGACCATATCCCCACGTACGTGACAGTCAGAGGTTTGGACGATTCTCCTTCCCCTGGACATTCAAGACTTATTGACTGGGAAGAGTTTCAGATATCAGTGGAGAGCAAGTGCATGCACGGACCACCGGAATCCATTGAAGAAGTGATTAGTTGTGCAATGGAGACTTCCACGAAGATATGTTCGAAAGAATCGAGACGCACGGCACTTGACCAAGAGTTGGAACAACTTAGAGCGGTCCGCCGACGTGCCGAAAGACGATACAGACGCACGAAATCTATCTCTGACCTCAGAGAATCCAGACGCATTCAGAAAAAAATCCAGCGTCGAATGCACAAACTTCATGAACAACGGTGGAAGAATTTTTGTGACTCGCTAGACCCTCGAAAGCCCTTGTCTCCCGTATGGAGGACTCTTCGAGGTATTCAATCGCATCCGCAACAGCGCCACCCCTTCGCCGCTCTGGCGCTACATCAACGTCGCTCACAGCTTGATGTTTCTGGGGAATTTTGTGCAAAGATCGCCGGCGACATCTCTATACCGATCGATCTAATGCCACAGGATGTTCCAGTCGCACGAGATCAGCAAATGGAGGTTGCTTTCACCATGGAAGAACTTCATGCGGCATTGAACACATGCAGACGCTCATCGTCCCCAGGTCCGGATGGAGTGACCTATACTGCCCTACGTCACCTAGGCCCGAAGGCACAGCGCTGTCTCCTGGACATTTTCAATAAGTCTTGGCATGATGGAATGGTGCCTGATGAGTGGAAGTGTAGTCGCCTGGTGCCTTTGCTGAAGCCCGGAAAGTCTCCATTCGATTTGGCATCATACCGGCCTATAGCACTAGCAAGCTGCGTTGGCAAGGTCATGGAGAGGATGCTGCTTACACGCATGGAATGGTACCTGGAACATTATAACATCTATCCTGATGCTATGGCTGGTTTTCGACGAGGTAGGTCCTCAGTTGATAGCGTTATTGACTTAGTGACCTCTGTTCAGCATCAGAAAGCTCAGAAGCGGCTGTCGGTAGCTCTGTTCTTAGACGTGAAGGGTGCCTATGACAACGTGACCCACGAGGCTGTTCTCAATGCTCTTGAAGCAGCTGAACTTGGAGGTCGTGTCTTTCGATGGGTAAGAAGCTACCTCACAAAGAGATCTATGTTCGTTTTAACTGAAGATGGGTCTACGAATAAGTATTTCACAAGTCGTGGGGTGCCACAAGGCGGTGTTTTGAGTCCTACACTTTTCAACCTGGTTCTCGTGGGGCTCACTGAAATGCTGCCACAGACGGCTTATGTATCTCTCTACGCTGACGATATCTGCATTTGGGCGTCCGGCGTGACACGACCTCAAGTGCGCGCAAGAATACAGAAAGCAGCAACAATGACATCGACACACCTTCGCCAGCAAGGTTTGACTATCGCCACAGAAAAATGCGCAGCGGTGGCGTTTACACGCAAACCGATGTCTTTCTACTCATTGTGCATCGATGGCAGGTCAATCCCATATAAGAGCACTCATAGATTCTTAGGCGTCATCGTAGATCGTGACCTAACCTGGAGCCCGCATGTCACATACCTGAAGAAAAAGCTCATTGGCATTGAGAATGTATTCAAGTTCGTCGCCGGAAAATCATGGGGCCCATCCGTGCACTCCATGTTGCAGCTTTATACAGCCCTCTTTCTCGGAACTCTCCGGTACAGCCTTCCGGTCCTGTCCAACACGTGCAAGACTAACATCCGTGCACTGCAAAGCGTACAAGCCCAAGCACTTCGGACATGCCTTGGCCTTCCAAGATGCTCATCGACAGTGTCAACTATTGTAATTGCACAAGAACAACCGGTCACAACGCACATCATTGTCGAGACGCTGAGAGCGCACATTCGGCATTTATCACGGCTACCGTCACATCATTTAGCGTGTTTGACAGCTCGGAGGCCCCATTCTTCGTACTGCGGTATCGTGACAAAACATCAGGACATACTACCGCCTGGCTTCAAACTTGCCATGCATCCAGCAACTGCGCCATGGAGTCTTCGTCAACCTGACGTGCGCTTATCAGTTCCTGGAATCTTTAAGAAGGCACGAATGTCAACGCTAGCCCTGAAGCAACTGACTTTGCTTCTGTTGGACGAAAGGTACTTCGACCGCATACATGTTTACACCGATGGCTCCACTAATTCCAACAGCTCCACAGGAGCAGTGGTTGTTCCATCTGAAAATGTGTTGCTTCAGTACAAGTTTTCTCACACCACGACGTCGACAGCAGCAGAGCTCGCAGCACTTCAAGGTGCAGTAAAGTACATTCTTCACCAGGAACCTAACCAATGGGCCATCTTTTGCGACTCCAGGTCAGCCTTACAGTCACTACGGTTTGTTCTGCAGCACGGGCTACATGAACAATCAGTATATCAGATAAGGCACGACTACCACGAAGCGATCGCGGAAGGTCACGATATTGTATTTCAGTGGTTGCCGAGTCATTGCGGAATCGTTGGCAATGACCGCGCAGATAAAGCTGCTCGATCGGCTCATGACCAAGACCAGCGCACGCCCATACCACTCTTGAGAACGGACGCTGCAAGGCTACTACAATCACTTGCTCGCCGTATATCTCTCCTACAATGGAATGCGCAGGGTTTCTCCAACACGCACCTGTATTCGATCGACCCTAACTTGCAACTTCGTTTGCCATCCGGGTTCCCACGATGCGCTGAAACTTTACTGTGTCGCATGAGGTTGGGCGTGGCATTTACGAATTCGTACTCTCGTCTCCTTGGAATGGCGAGCACTTCGGCATGCAACATCTGCGCCTGCGAGGAAACGCTTGAGCACATTCTATGTCATTGCCCAGCATACCAGACCGAACGAAGTATTATGGAAGCCAAGCTCTGTCAGCTGGATTCACGGCCGCTTACAGAAGAGAAGATCCTGGGACCTTGGCCGACGGCTTCCCATACGCGCAAAGCCACGAAAGCCCTCTTGTACTTTTTAAGGAACACCAAACTTCACGACCGCTTGTGAAATAACTGTGCGAGGCCGTGCTGTGTAGTTTCGAGCTGACTATTTATGCTTCTCTTTCTTACTCCTCTTCTTTTCTGTCTCTTTTCGTTCTATTATTCCCCTTTTCCCCCACCCCAAGTGTAGGGTAGCCAACCGAGCCAAGCTTGGTTAACCTCCCTGCCTTTCCTCTCTATTTATCTCTCTCTCTCTCTCTCTTAATCTTGATATTATAATTCTCCAAGAAACTTGGCTCACACCAGATAAAAATTTCCATCTTGCAGGTTTTCGCTCTTTTCGATTAGATCGCCCATCACGTGGTGGTGGTTTAATGATCCTTGTATCAAGTAAATTATGTCATAGGGGGAAAATTTCTTTCAGAATGTTAGACTTGGATTGTGAAATATTAGCATTAGACTTGTGTCTCCCCGGATACCACCCTTTTTCAATTGTAAATTGTTACTTCCGCTCCGGTGTACAAAGCATGCGTTATCTTGACAGCGTTTTGGTAGCATGTAGAAAGGAAATTGTACTCACAGGAGACTTTAATTCACATCATTTGTCTTGGGGTATAAGGAAAGATTCTTGTGGTAGGCGACTGTGGGAATGGACTATTGATCACAACCTCTCCTGTCTGAATAAAGGTCATGTAAGATTTGTCCGAGGTCAAACTAGCTCAGTATTGGATTTAACGTTTTGCTCCAATGCAATCAAGGTTTTGTCATGGGCTGTTCTGGATTCGGCAACTAACAGCGACCATCTTCCTGTAGTTTTTGACATTACTTGTCCAACAATAACTTTAGATCAGCCCCGAAACGCATATACAACAACCATAGCAAATTTCAAGCCTGCCTCCGTTCTGCCATTTCCAAGCTATAGATAGGAAATGCCAGTACTAAGGAGATTGCATCTACGATTGGTTCAATGCTGGAGGAATCTAGAAAAAATTGCGAATTTTCTATTCCATCCAATAAACGATCCTCCTCTCGTTGGTGGAACGATGACTGTACGCGCGAATATAGAAGACAAAAAACTGCTTGGAAAAAACTTCTTAATCAGAGCCCAACAAACTGGAACGACTATCAATTTCTTGCTGGCGTATTTAAGCATACAGTGAACCGCGCGAAAGAAGAATACGACACTAGACATTTTGATTATCTTTCTAAATAAAAAAATAAGCGTGCTTTCTCCGCTTATCCTCGGACAAGAAAAGTAATACCAGCACCTTTAACGTTGCAGTCATGTGTCTTGATGCCGGAAGAAATGAACACCTCTCTAGAAGACATATCGCAATGTTTAGAATGCCGCTTCACTGCTAATTTTTTGGCTATTCAGTCCGTTCTGGTAAACTTGCATGAATTTCCAGAAGTTTCTTTAGCTGAATTGATTCAGACAGTATTATGCTTACAGAGGACGGCTCCCGGACCAGATGGGATTACGAACTCTATGTTGAAATGTTTACTCCTGGAATCGCCTAATCTTTTGCTAGAACTAGTGAATTATTCGTTAGGGAACGCATGGATACCTCCAGAATGAAAACTTGCTAAAATTGTATTGTTGCTAAAAATGAAAATGATGATTACACGTTAGATAACATAAGGCCGATCGCACTGACATCAAACTAAGTGAAATTGGTTGAGAGAATCAATATATGAATTAATAAACTTATTATAATGAGGTAATTTCTAAGTCCCTGTCAAATTGGGTTCAGGGCTGGTTGTTCAATTTGGGATGCCCACGTTGACTTAGAAAGTCGGCTTCAATTAGCTCGGCTACATAAATATGCAGCTTTAGTTACCTTAGATATCGCTAAAGCATATGATACCGTGGAGCACTGTATTTTGATAGATCGATTAGAATACCTTGATATTCCATCATACATAGTAGCGTGGGTTCACAATTTTCTTGCAGACAGGAAATTTTATTGTTTTAAAGATGGGTTTTCATCATCTACTCATACCCAAACGAGGGGAGTACCACAAGGCTCGGTGCTTTGCCCGGTGCTATTTAATTTACTAATGAGCACCATTCCACGTAAACAGGATATAACAACTTATGTTTACGCAGACGATATCGCATTTTTTTCAATGGCAGATAACATTCAGACCTTATATGAACGGCTGCAGACTTACCTTAATATATTGAAGAGCTGGCTCGATGGCAACAGCTTTTTACTTAATTCGAGTAAATGTGCCCTCCTTGTTTTCCCGCTGCAATACCCTGTGAACATCTCTCTGTCTTACCATCACATGATATACCACAGGCGGAATCTGTTAAATACCTTGGAGTAGTTTATCACACATCGCTTAACTGGCGACCTCATATCGAATATATCGCCGGAAAAGGTGTGCGGGCCATTGGCATATTACGTAGGCTAAGCAACTACCGCATAGATATGAGAAGAGACATTACTAATGATATATCGCATGTACGTTCGTCCCATTTTGGAATTTGGTTGTCTACTTTTTTATGGAGCCCCAGCTTACAAGTTGCGGCCTCTAATTCTTCTGGAAAGAGAAGCTTTGCGCTTATGCCTTGGCATTCCCAAAACAGTTGCTAACAATGTGTTGTATCTCGAATCGAGGGTCCCTCCGCTTTCTTGTAGAATTCGCCTTCTGACTGTTCAGACATTCTTAAGAATTTATGAATCACCATTACGACATTCAGAAACAGCCTTTATTTCCACCCCGGAATCATTTTTTGCTGCTTGATGGCCGCGATTTCACACGCCACAAATTATATTTGTGCAAAATTTACTGGAGCCTCTAAACGTACGTATATGCGACAACATGCCCAGTCGTGATTGTTCAGCCCCGGTGGAAATTCAATTCGACGACATTTTTCCTAATAATGCCAAATTACTTCCCCATAATATTTTGGATGGTTTACTACAAGATCACCTGCGCCGTATTACAACGAACGTTATTATTGCTACAGACGCATCGCAATACGACGAAAAGTCAGGGGTTGGTATTTTCAGCCCGATTTTAAATTGGATTTATTCTCTTCGACTACCCGATTTCATACCCGTTTTTGTGGCTGAGTTTCTGGCAGTAGTGCTCGCCTTACGCAAGTTAGATACAGCAATTAGATCAGCTGTCATAATAACAGATTCCCTATCTCTGCGCGGCACTTTCTGTCGGTGCTGATAATCACGTAACAAAGGCGTTCCATGCACTAGTACCTGCGCATTTGAGAAAAGTGCGATTAGCTTGGGTGCCTGAACATAAAGGTTTGTTTCTAAATGAAATAGCCAATTACTTAGCTAAGTCCTCAATCAGCGAACCAATTCTACCGCTTTGTCCATCATCCGCTTATGTGACTGCTGCTCGATTCCGCAGACGTATGCTTCTGCAAGTCTTTAAAGGTTCAGCACTAACAAACTCTACAGAATATCGCCATTTATTATATCCCTGGCGAAGAGACTTTCTCCGCACTCGAAAACAAGAAGTATCTATTACAAGGCTGCGTTGCCGGGTACCAAATCTAAATTTCTATAAACACAGGTCTGCTCAGGCACCTTCGCCACTGTGCGCATTCTGTGATGAACTGGAAACAATAGACCATTTCTTTTTGACCTGCAGGCGGTTTAACACATTACAAAAAACCGTATTAGAAATACCTTTACGTGGTATTGGTGTGGACTTATCTCTGCCTGTCATTTTGTCTTTTGGAGCTTCCATTTCTGGTTTCTCTAACGCGACAGTATGCGCGGCCGTCCGAGACTATATTGATGAAACTAATAGGTAGACTAATTAACCAGTTTCATTATCCTAACATGTCCACATAGCTATATACGTATAAAATCAGATTATTGCTTTATTCTAAGAATAAATTCGTTTATGTAAATATTTGTATGCATTACATTAGGCACCACACTTTCCTAGGCTATCGGTAATCTTTCTGTTATACCTCCATCATTCCAAACCTGAACAGTAAATTTTAAAACCACTCGATTCTTGGCCAATCCGCCACAGTGGGTATGCGCCACTAACAATAGGAGAACAACCACAACAACAACAACAACAACAACAACAGCTTGGGCTAGTTGGTATGGCATGACGATAGTTATAGCGCGAGAACAAAACGACGACACAGAGACAAGAAGGACACGAAAGACACGAACGCTCGTGTCTTTCGTGTCCTTCTTGTCTCTGTGTCGTCGTTTTGTTCTCGCGCTATAACTATCGTCGTGAATTCAGAACGGCCTAGCTCCTGGCATGGCGGGACGCTGCAGCGGCGACTCCGCCAGCACCTGTGTACCAAATAAATGCTTTGACCCCGGCACAGTCTCATGGCCACCGTCTCGTTTCTCGTTCCTCTACAAATTCATGCGCGCCCAACATATGTTGGAAACGAGGCCACTTGCTATGCAGTCGACGTGGTCTCAAACACGTGCCAATTGCGAGTGTCGAAGTGTGCGCGGTGAACGCTAACTTATCTGTGCGCATATCATTTGTTCTCTCTATCCTTCTTCCCTTATCTATTCCTTTCCTCCTCTTTTTTCCTCCCCCACGTAGGGAAGCAAACCGGGTACAACCTGGCTAACCTCCATACCTTTGCCTCTTTCTCGGAAATGCTGAGAGGTGTGCGCGAGAACGCTTCATGTTTGTGCGTGGTGAATCACTGCGCATGCACGGCCCGACATGTCCCTCCAGTTGCCGCAAAGGTGGTGCCAATTACCAGCGTTACTCGTTAGGCAGAACATCGGTAGAGTGGGAATGAACAATATTTTTTCGGAGTGCCAGTTATGGTGGTCATGAATTCGTCAGTCAGTTCAGCAACGTGAAGGACGCCTAATCCAGCTTCAAAGCTTTTCCGCCAAGCTGTCAGGCATATCATTCATTCATTCATTCATTCATTCATTCATTCATTCATTCATTCATTCATTCATTCATTCATTCATTCATTCATTCATTCATTCATTCATTCATTCATTGTTGCCGCAAGGACGCAAGGACATAAGAGCCTACAGGTAGCTTGACCATCAGCTTAATACATGGATTTCGAAAGCCAGTGGCATCCACGATTAAAGCGCCGTAGAAACTGACACACTATATGTGCCACTGGTGTGGTTGTCCTACTATAGCGTTCGTTCCTATTTCTTGCGAATAACTCACAGGATGCCTTATGTATGCAGCTAGGACAACTCGATGGAGATAGATGCCTTCTCATTTCCTTCTCAATCGATGTGTTGGTCCTCCACCCCATAGAGTTTTCTTAAGTACACTATATAGGGAACTCTGGCGCTAGCGTCTACGGCAGCTGCAACGCATGTTGCTTCAGCCAGCACGGGATTGATGGGTAGTACATGGATTTGTCTAATCTTCCTACTTCAGGCTTCATTTTGCTTGGCGTGGCTTGGAGCTGCTTTAACGCAACACAATCAGCGAAGGCTTTAGCAGTTATCTTTTAGGCTAACCAATTTAAATCGAGTCATGAAGTCTAAAATGGTTTGTTCTTTTATGCAAAACAAAACCGAAATACTGCAATAAACAAATTCCTCAAGTGCGCTTGAAGCCCGCAAGCACGAAGACAAGGCAAATGAAGGTAGTACACAATTATTCAAATGGTCGCTGAACGATCGCAGTGTCAGGGTCCCCTCTATAGCTAACTTTAGCAAACTTTATACTCCACCCACCCACACTTGAAAGCCTCCTGCACCTAACTGGCTTTTGCACTGCCTCCAGGATTGGTGGCATTCCAAGCTGTCTGCACCTCACCTCGTTTTGCATGACTTCTGTGATCGACCCAGCTTTGACAAAGCGATGATGCGATGCAACGCTATAGCGATTCGATGACGTCTTCACAAATTAGTCGGTGTCACTATGGCGACACCACATGACGATGAAATTGCGTGTCTTCGTGTCACTCGCGTTGATGCCCCAAACAGTAAATCTTTTGTGTTTGACGAAAAGTCTAAGGCCTTATAGAAGCAAACTGACGAAACTTACACTCATACGCTTGCACGTTAACCTGCTGCCACGTCTGTACCCGAGCATATGGCGTATCATATGTGGTGTGCGGTGCATTGCGTGTTGTGCCGTCCGCAATAACGCCTCCCAATAATCTCCAGAACTTTTCTTTGGGTGTACCACAAACTTGTACATCCAAGCAAACGGGTACATTGATGGGCTGCGGTGCGAGTTTGTGTTCAGAACAAATGGCCATCGCTTTGGGTACAATATGCACTACTGTTACCGGAGTTTCAAGCTTACGTTGCACTGTGGTGTGTTTAGAAAAAGTTGTTAACGATTTACAGTTCTTGGTACTTTCAGTGCTTATGAAAAATGTTTTTGAAGAAGTGTTTAACGATTTAGAGTACTTTTCATTCAATTATGAGAGAGCAGACAGGTGTCCCTTAAAGAAGAAGCCACAGGATTATATGCAATTGTCCTTGGAGTTCGACAAGGAGTCACACTTACCTCGACTCATCCTGAATGGCGTTCGTACTACATCTGGTTACACCTCCGATTTCGGCAGCTCAAACAAGCAGTTTACTATTTGCTTGGGCTATAACTATAGCACTGAAGAACAAAAAATTACGCTTACATTGTATTCCTAATGGAAACAGCAGAAAGAACAAACTGTGTGATAGCACCATATAAATGTCAACTACTAATTATTAACCAAGCATATTCGTAAAATTCAATGGCTATGTCTTCTAGCAAGGAGCAGATTCAACTGATATAAGCAGCATTAATATAGTAGCAAATATTGCATAATATTTCAAATAAATACTTAATTTATTGGTGAAAAACCGGAAACCTTCCGCCGCGGTTAAAACGCTTCCGCAGCGTGATTTAGTCTTGTAACATGACCCTTGGGTGCAGAAGCACCGTTTCGGTGCTTTCTATGGTGTTGCGGAGCGGTAGAGCTTAAGCCGAGAGACATGAACAATGTCTGCAGACAGTAAAGCGGAGAAAGATGACGACTTCAGCGCGGCTATCTCGTAGGTAACGTCGGTCACCTGGCGCAAGACGCGGTAGTGTCCTGAGTACAGGGAAATCAGCTTCTCAGAGAGACCAACATGCCGAGTCGGGGTCCACAACAACACAAGGGAACCCGGGGCAAAAGAAACGTCGTGTTGATGTGCGTCGTAACGTTGCTTCTGTTGCTATTGCGATGCTAAGAGGCGCTTCTGACCGACTTCTCGTGCTTTGCGAGCTCTGGTGGTAGTGCCACGGGCGTTTTCAGTCGGCTAATCGACAGCTGTCGGAAAGATGGTGTCGAAAGGTAGAGTTGGGTCACAACCAAATAAGAGATAGAATGGTGAAAACGCAGTGGTATCGTGGCGTAAGGAGTTGCATGCAAATGTGACAAAGGACAATGCAACGTCCCGGCCTAGGTGGTCAGAGGAGAGGTACATGGAGAGAATATCAGTTAAAGTCCGGTTGAATCGCTCTGTAGACCCATTAGTTTGTGGGTGGTAAGTTCTCGTAAATTTATGTTTGGTTTCGCAAGAGCGAAGCAGGTCGTCAATAATTCGGGAGAGGAAATAGCGTCCACGATCTGTGAGGAATTGGCATGAAGCGCCATGATGGAGGATGACATCGTACAGGAGGAAATCGGCGACATTTGTGGCACAGCTGGTTGACAAAGCCCGCGTGATGGCGTACCGGGTTGTGTGATCTGTAGCGACAGCTATCCATTTGTTTCCGGAGGTAGACTCAGGGAAAGGGCCTAGGAGGTTAAGACCAACTCGAAAGAAGGGGTCATAGGGAGATCAAGTAGCTGGAGGAATCTGGCAGGACTCATAGGTTTTTTTTTTTGTTTTCGACGGTGGCACCGGTCGCATGCAGCGACGTAGCGCCGGACAGAGTGATAAAGCTTGGGCCAGTAAAATTGACGCTGAACGCGGTCGTAAGTCCGAGACAGACCAAGGTCACCGGTGGTGGAGGCGTCATGGAGCTGAGCGATAACACTAGAACGTAGGTGGGACGGCACCAAAAGGAGCAGTTCGTGGCCATTTATGTTGACGTTGTAGCGGTACAAGCTGCCCTCTTTCAGCACAAACAGTCGAGTAGACGGTTGGGGCGTCAGAGTTCAGCTTCTCAATATAGACGGGATCTCGGCGTTGTTAACCATAGATGTTGCTCAGCCGAAAGAAGGAAAGAGAGAGAGAGAGAGAGAGAAAGAGCACACATGGCGGCACTTCATTGTAAGTTTCAGGGCGGTCCACTGGATGGCGGGACAAGCAGTCAGCGTCATGGTGTAAACGGCCAGATTTGTAAGACACTGAGTAGTCATATTCTTGCAGTCGTAATGCCCAGCGACCAAGACGCCCAGTGGGATGATTTAACGACGAGAGCCAGCAGAGGGTGTGGTGATCAGTTGTGACGGTGAAACGACGACCAAGTAAGTAGGGTCGAAATTTTCCAAGCGCCCAGACTAGAGCAAGGCATAGAGTAGTTCCGCTCGGCCGCAGAGAGCGGACGGCTGGCATATGCGATAACGCGGGCGCAGCCGCTTTGACCAAAACAGCACCGATTCCATGGCCGCTGGCATCATTGTGGGCTTCTGCTGGGGCGGACATGTCGAAATGGGCCAAAATAGGTGCTGTTGTGAGCAACGTGATGAGATTAGAAAATGCCGAAGCTTGCGCAGCACTCCAAGAGAAATGGAACATCCTTCTTCAGCAAGTCTGTAAGAGGTCGGGCCATGTCCGCAAAATAGTTTAAAAAACGTCAGAAGTAGGAACATAGACCTAAAAAGCTGCGGACTTCCTTGGTGCTAGTCAAGACGGGGAGGTTTTTTTGCACAACTTGAACTTTATCAGGATCAGGGCGTACGCCAGAGGAGTCGACAAGGTGGCCCAACATGGTTAGTTGCTGGCGTCCGAAGTGGCACTTCGAGTTCAGGTGCAGTCCTGCGTTACGAAAAACAGAAACGATGGAGGAAAGGCGGTCGAGTTGTGTTTCAAAGGTCGGAGAAAATACAATGACGTCGTCGAGCTAACACAGTCAAATTGACCACTTGAACCCGCGCAAGAGAGTGTCCATCATTCGCTCGAAGGTGGCGGGAGCAATGCATGATCCGAACGTCATGTCCTTAAACTGGTAAAGACCATCAGAAGTCACGAAAGCAGTCTTCTCGCGGTCCATGTCGCCGACAGCAATTTGCCAGTACGCTTACCGAAGGTCGATGGAGGAAAAAGACTTAGCGCCATGAAGGCAATCCAGGGCTTCGTCAATGTGCGGTAGCGGGTAGCCGTCTTTTTCAGTTATCCGGTTCAGATGTCGGTAGTCGACACAGAATCGCCAATTGCTGTCCATTTTCTTTACAAGAACAACAGAGAAAGCCCGTGGACTAGAAGATGGCTCAACTTTGTCTTTGGCGAGATTCTTGTCGACTTAATTTTGAATGAACTGACGCTCCGCAGGAGAGACGCGGTGCGGCCGTCGATGTACCGGAGGTGCATCGCCGGTGTTAATATGGTGCTTTACAATGCTGCTTTGACCGAGCGGACAGTCACAGAAGTCGAACACGTCCAAGTACGATTCCAGGACGTGACGGAGTGCGTCAGTTTGATGCGGCAAAAGGTCCATCGCGATCATTTTTTTTTTCACAATAGAATACGGACTCACTATCGAAGAACAGACTTGCGTGCAGTTGGGGCGACGCACATCATTGGGGCACAAAGCCGAGATGACGCCATCCTCAGAGGGTCTCAGCGTGGCGAGGGCTATTCCACACGGAATCACTTGAGGGACACAGAGCAAAGTTCAGCAAATGGATGCAAGCACGGTTTTCTCGTAACGGAATAACAGTGTGCGGAAAAAGTAGCACTGCGAGTCAGATGGGCGGATGTAATGGGCGTGAGCACACAGTCTCCATCAGGCACAGGTTGCGATGCTGTTACGGCCATGCAGGTAACTGGTTGCGGTGACAAACGGACATATTCAGCTGACCAGCGACGAACTTGGGGTAGACTGGGCGTATCAGTCGTACAGGGCAGGCCAAGTTGCACCGTGCCAGCTGAACAGTCAATGAGGGCTGATTGGGCGGACAAAAAGTCTCGACCGAAGATATTGACGCGCGTATGTGCCAGTGGTGAGGACAACGAAGGAGCGCGAGTGTCTTTGGCCGAGGGCAAAAGACGAAGAAGTCGTTGCAGCCTGTTTCCTGCGATCGATAAATCATATTTGTTCGAGGCGCTTTGTGTGCTCGTCAATCTCGCGTCGTCACACTGGTGGAAGTGCTGGGTACGTCTTCATGCTTGGCACCCCTTCGCGGACCCGACATTCAAGCCCGGAATCACTACAACCTGTCGACACACCAGTCCACCGTTCCAGCCGCCGTCTGCGAGGCCTAGCTCCCGAGCTCAATCCCTTTCCAGAAACTGCCAGCAATCGCTTGCCTCCTTCAACCAGCATGGCCACTGCAGCTACATCGCACATGACACTTCAAAATCCCATGATTCCTGACTGCTTTCATGGTGAGACCTATGAAGATGTACAAGACTGGCTGGACCAGTTCGAACGCTGCGCGAAGTACAACCAGTGGGCCACCCCAGAAGACAAGCTCGCGAATGTGTACTTCTACCTGAAAGACAACGCCCAGACGTGGTACATCAACAGGGAAAGAAGCATGGCTACGTGGGATGACTTCCGCAACCAGCTGATTGACACCTTTAGTAGTCTTGACAGAAAGGAGAATGCGCAACGTCTCTTGGAAGCTCGAATTCAAAAACCAAACGAGAGCGTCGCTATGTTCGCCGAGGACATGACCCGTCTTTTCGGCAGGGCAGATCCCGAGATGCCGGAAGACAGGAAGCTGCGGTATCTAATGCGAGGCGTGAAGGAGCAACTGTTTGCTGGGCTTGTGAGAAATCCGCCAACAACAGTAGCTGAGTTCACGAAAGAAGCCACAGCTATTGAACGGGTCCTACAGCAACGGTACCGCCAGCAGAACCCGGTCAACGTTCGAGCGAGTAGCCCTGTCACGACTGCGGCGAGCCTCTGCGACAACGACAGGCCTCTGCGGGAAGTCATCCGGGAGATTTTGAAGGAGGAGCTTCGGCAGCTTGGTTTAATTCCAGCAACTGAACCGACGCCGGCATTGTCTTTTGTCGCTGATGTTGTCCGGGATGAGGTCCAACATGCTCTCTCTTCATCCGGCTATAATGGTGTGCGACGACATTTTACTTGTGCTGATGCAGTACGACGCCCCGTCGTCGCTCCTTTAGCACAGCAGACCCCAATGACTGAACCACGACCAACCCTGCAAACACAGCCACTGTCAGCACCGACCACTTTCGCAACCTAACCGATTCCTCCGACAAGACGAATGCCGTATAACCAACATGCGCCACAACGTAGCCCCACAACGTGGCCCAATAGTGAGTCTCCGCTTACCTACCAGCGTAGGAAAACCTTTGTGGCGTACCGCTGACCGTCGACCGGTATGCTTTCATTGTGGCGAAGCTGGGCACGTCTACAGAGTTTGCCGTTATCGCGACGCTCAGTACTCGAGATTTCCTCGCTACCCTGATTACATTGCGTACGACGATCAACGCATGTACAACTACGCCCATGTGAACACACCGCCGCAGAATCCAGTAATGCCCAGATCACGTTCTCCATCTCCTGCGCGGCCCAGTTCACCTAATCGTCGCAGTTTTGCCGACGTCACTAGGGGCAGGTCCCCTAGCCCGCGTCGGGGAAACTAGACGCAGCGACCTCGGGGGGTGGGGTTGCCAATATTCAAAATTCCGAACAGCCCCCATTGCAGACAAGTGACAGCTCGAAGCCATCGATCGCGAAGAAGACGACAGCAACGACTAATTCGACGAATGAGACAACTGCCGACGTAACCGACGTTATCAGCGCTGACCTCGTCATTCACATTGACGGCCACCAAGTGATGGCACTTGTGGACACTGGCTCCCACTTTTCTATAATAAGCCTACAGCTAGCCGAAAGACTAAGGAAGGTGAAAATGCCATGGCAGGGACCCAATATAAGAACTGCAGGAGGTCAGTTGATGACACCAGTAGGAAAGTGCACGGCCCGACTCTTCATTGCTGGTTCCACCTTTGTCGCCACCCTCGTCATCCTCCACGAGTGCTGTAAACAGCCCATATTGGGAATGGATTTCTTGCGCGAATACGGAGCTGTGATTGACATCCGTGACAGAAGCGTAACGTTCACTGTAAGCTCGGAGATTGCTACAGATGAGAAACACCAGCCACCTCGCTTCCGTATTGCCGATGACGACGTCATACTGCCGCCACGAAGCTGTTCTCTCGTACCCGTGCACTGTGACAAATTACAAAATGGTACTGGCATCGCTGAACACATCAAGGAGCTCGCATTCACTAGCGGCATTTTTGTTGCCAGGGCTGTCATCACTGTTAATGACGGATGCGCTGAACTGCTATTGACAAATTTCAGCAGAGAACGTCGACACATAGTTAAAGGCACGGCTATTGCCTATTTTGACGAACTCTCGCAAACAGAAGTTTGTCATTTAGTGGAGGAAGCAGCAGCGTCTACTATCACTACACCGACACCTGTAGACGTTGGTCCAATGTTGTCTCCCATTGAGCGCGAGACCGCCTTCTCACGCTGATCAACAAGTTCCACGGCTGCTTCTCATCCACATCAAGAGTTGGTCAAACGGCACTGACGAAACACCGCATCATCACGGATTCCGATGCCAGACCTATCCGGCAAAATCCTTATCAAGTCGCCCCAAAGGAGCGTGAGGTAATTCAAAAACAGGTGAAAACGATGCTAGAAGATGGTGTTATTCGGCCGTCTCACAGTCCTTGGGCATCACCTGTAGTACTCGTCAAAAAGAAGGATGGTAGCTTGCGTTTCTGCCTCGACTACCGTAAGCTTAATCAGATCACAAAGAAGGACGTCTACCCTCTGCCGCGTATTGATGATTCATTGGATAGACTACGAAACGCACGCTACTTTTCGTCTATGGACTTAAAAAGCGGCTACTGGCAAATCGAAGTGGATGAGAGAGATCGTGAGAAGACCGCCTTTGTTACGCCCGACGGACTTTATGAATTTCAGGTTCTTCCTTTCGGTTTGTGTTCGGCACCAGCAACATTCCAGCGTCTCATGGACACGGTTCTGTCGGGACCTCAGTGGCAAACCTGCTTGGTGTGCCTCGATGACGTGATTGTCTCTTCGGCGACTTTCGAGGAACACTTACGAAGGCTCGAAGCAGTTTTTGAAGCAATACGCTTGGCCGGTCTTACTCTAAAACCAGAAAAGTGCCACTTCGGCTTCCACGAACTTCGATTCCTCGGTCACGTCGTGAGCAGCCAAGGGATCCGACCCAACCCGGATAAAATTGCCGCCGTGGCAAACTTCCCGACGCCATCAGACAAAAAATCAGTGCGGCGTTTTTTAGGACTCTGTGCCTATTACCGGCGGTTGATTGCTAATTTTTAGCGCATCGCATGGCCATTGACACAGCTTACTCGGGAAGATACCCCCTTAAGATGGGGCGAAGACCAACAGCAGGCATTTCATGAGCTTCGTCAGCGAATGCAAACACCCCCCGTGCTGGCCCACTTCGATGAAGACGCGCCGACAATACTTCATACAGACGCTAGTAATGTGGGTCTTGGAGCAGTGCTCGTACAGTCGAAGGACAACAATGAAAACGTGATCGCCTATGCCAGCAGGACGCTGTCCCGAGCTGAAGCTAATTACACTACGACGAAAAAAGAATGTCTTGCAATGGTATGGGCAGTCCTGAAGTTTCGTCCTTATTTGTACGGCCGCCCATTCACCGTTATCAGCGATCACCACTCTCTCTGTTGGTTAGTCAACTTGAAAGATCCGTCTGGCCGCCTTGCACGATGGAGTCTTTGGCTCCAAGAATTTGACTTCACTGTTGCCTACAAGTCGGGAAAACGACACACCGATGCCGACTGTCTTTCTCGGTCTCCTGTTGAGACGGCATCCCCGGACAACGACGATGACGACACGGCATTTCTTGGAATTGTGGACACTGCCACCTTTTCTCAACAGCAGCGTGGCGATGCTGAGCTGCTACCACTTATAGATTAGCTACAAGGGCGAGCGAATAGCGTTCCGAAGTTGTTTGCGAGAGGGCTACCGTCGTACTGCTTGCGAAATGACGTTCTTTATAAGAGGAACTTTTCACCCACCGGCAGCAGCTACTTGCTCGTCGTTCCTTCTTCGCTTCGCCGTGAGGTACTGCAAGCCTGTCACGACGAACCTACCGCTGGTCACTTGGGTTACGCAAGAACATTGGCGAGGATAAGGTTGAACTATTACTGGCCAAGACTTGCTGAAGTTGTCAAAACTTACGCGCAGGCATGTCTAGATTGCCAGCGCCGCAAGCCACCATCCATCAAACCAGCTGGCCTGCTGCAGCCTGTTCGAGTGCCGGCGTAACCGTTTGCACAAATTGGCATAGATTTTCTGGGCCCCTTCCCAAAGTCTGCCACTGGAAACAGGTGGATAATCGTCGCCACGGATTACCTGACCCGATACGCGGAGATAGGCGCTCTGCCGCGGGCAACGGCAGCTGAAGCGGCGCAATTTTTCATCGAAGCCATCGTCTTAAGACACGGTGCCCCCGATAGTCATCACCGACAGAGGTACTGCGTTCATGGCCGAGCTTTTGGACACCATTTTTCGACTAAGTGGTACAGCTCCCAGGAAGACAACGGCGTATCATCCCCAGACCAACGGGCTCACCGAACGCCTCAACAAGGCCCTGGCTGACATGATAAGCATGTACGTAGATGTAGAGCACAAGAACTGGGGCATCATTTTACCCTATACGTCACGTTCGCGTACAACACGGCTCGTCAAGAGACCACTCGGAAGACACCCTTTAGTCTCCTTTACGGACGTGAGGTTACAACAACGTTAGACGCAATGCTACCTCATGAAAATGATGACAATGAGACAGACGCCGAAGAGTTTACCCAGCTAGCAGAAGAAGCCAGACAACTTGTCAGGTTGCGAATCACCAAACAGCAAGACGACGATGCCAAGTATTACAACCTCCGGCACAGACCCGTCATATACAACGTGGACGACAAAGTATGAGTCTAGACACCTGTTCGTCAGCGTGGGCTCTCCGAAAAGCTGTTGCGAAGATACTTCGGACCCTACGAGGTTCTGCGACGCATTAGTGACGTCAACTACGAGGTTGTTCCGGACGGCGTGCAGTGTTCAAAGCGGCGCAGAAATTGTCCACGTGCTTCGGATGAAGCCTTACTTTCAGTGACTAACTGTGCAGTTTTAATTTCGCCTTGCTTCTCAAACGTTTAACATCAGGACAATGTCAATGTTTTTTTTAAAGGGGGAATAATGACGCGCGTATGTGCCAGTGGTGAGGACAACGAAGGAGCGCGAGTGTCTTTGGTCGAGGGCAAAAGACGAAGAAGTCGTTGCAGTCTGTTTCCTGCGATCGATAAATCATATTTGTTCGAGGCGCTTTGTGTGCTCGTCCATCTCGCGTCGTCACAATATCATTGGTGCCGTTGGTGATAACAGTGACGAGGACGGGGGTTTGATAGCTGGCTATAGTAAAGCGTGCTGTGCAGACACCAACGACGGCAGCTGCACTGCCGTCAGCAACACGAACGCAACGTGAAGGAGCTGGAGTCAAGACTTTCTTCAAGCGGTCGTGAATGTGCGAGCTCATAACAGAAATTTGGGCACCAGTGTCGACTAAAATTTGAACAGATAAACCACCTACTTTCACATGAATCAAGTTCTGGTTGGTCGGGAGGGTCAACAGAAGGATTGTAGGGCAAGTCGTAGCAGCAGTGTCGCCTCCAAGAGCTGCGCCAGTTAGTTTCCCGAAGGAAACCACCGGGCGAAGGACGGATGCATGGGGAACCGGCAGGTCGAGGGGACCGCGAGAATCTACGTCACGGTGAAGGCGAGTGGCTGTACTGGGCATTGGTCGTAGCGGTCATGTAGTAATGAGCTGATTCATTACGCCGTGGTGGTTCTTGGCCAGAAGGGCAGGCTGATGCGTCCAAGTTCCTGAAGTTTGGGCTTGTGCGTGAGAGCGAAGTCCATGTGCTTCGGCAATGACGCGAAATGTGTCCCACTCGTTCGCACAGGAAGCAAATTGGCCTGTCGTCAGGCGTGTTCCACGCGTTTGGATCTCGATTACGGGGAGCAGGACGCCGGTAGTGCTGACGGCTGTTCAATGTAGGCGGATGTACATCGGATCAGTGCACAGAACAGATCGTCTGAAGGCCCGCGTTTGCCAATTCTTGGTGCACACCGCTCTGTATGAGGAATATGGTGGGCTGAGGATCATTCGGCGTCAGGACCCAAGGGTGCTGGTGACATCACTTCGATTTCGCGTCGAAAGACCCCCGTAATGCCAGCAGAGGGTGGATTGGGCTGGGTCTCAATACGGAGGTCCTCACAAGTTGACGTTGCAGCGGTGTTAGGAAGACGGGTAAAGTGGGGGCAATGCGATGGCTTTTAGCCTCTTGAAAGCGTCGGAACTCTTTAATGACCAAGTTCCAAGTTCCAAGTTCTCGAACAAATATGATTTATCGATCGCAGGAAACAGACTGCAATGACGCCTTGAACTGTCGGACAGCCTTTATGTACAAGGAGGCTAAAGGCATCATCAGCGATGCCCTTGAGTACGTGCGCAACCTTGTCGGCTTTGGTCATAGTGGTATCAACCTTAAAGCAGAGGGTCAAGACATTTTGAATATGGACCAGGTAAGACTCCGTGGATGTCTGGACACGGGTATACCAAGTTCTTTCTCAGCGGCGTGCTTGCATCCAGCAGATTAGCCGAACAACTCGCGCAACTTCGTCTTACCGACGTCCTTGCTGGTGAGCTCTTGCCCGTTAATGTTGAACCACGTCTTGGCCGCACCTTTCAAGTAAAATATAAAGTTTGCCAGCATCATGGTTGGGTCCCACCTATGATTTTCACTCACTAGCTCGTAGAGTTGAAGCCACTCATCGACGTCTTCACCGTCAGTGCCCGAAAAGTTGCCAGAATCACGTGGTGAAATGGTCACAATGATCACGGGTGATGCGTTGGGCATGGCTGTTGGCGCAGCATCCCTGTTGGTAGACATGTTGGAAGCGGCTACTTGGCGTCCGCTGCGAAGCTCTGTCGTGCTTTGCTACTCTGCACCTTTCGCCAAAATGTTACGGGAGGGCACACAGAGAAACGAGGTGACAGTTGAGATATATTTTCACGACGCCAAACTTAAGCAGAGATGGTAAGCGAGAACGCACCCAACATTCGTTTGTTTGTAGCGTATAATTCATGGCTCATACCCACTCTGGGGGATGGCCAAGAAAACATAGTCTCATATGGACGATAACTGCACTAATACTTACAAGAAAAAAAGGGGGAAACAAGTTGTAAAATGAAGACAGTACAATATTAAAAGAAAACAAAGATTCAGAGAGTGAGAAAAATCAACAAGAAAATAGACGCTAATAACTATACCTTTCATTTAAGAACCGACCAGATAGCTGGTTTTGCTAGACCCGATTAATTTGGTATTTTGCGGATTTATCCAGATGCGAAAATTACTTTTCGACCCGCATTTTTTTTAGTACACCACAGCCCAGAATCACGTCGTCTTTTTCGCTGTTTGTATTGCTTCTTCAGCGTGATGTAGTCTTTTAACAATATACACGGAACTCATGATCAGTCCGTCACACTTAGGCCCCACGTGAACTATCTCAAGACTATATTTTTCTCAAGATCTAGTAATAACCTGCCATTGGGGTCTGAATATCCGTCAAGGCCCTGTATGTGAGCAGTCATAAGGATTATTTTGGCCCCACGACCAAATCCTTTGATATCAGTGCGTATGCAATTTACTATCTCCATTTTTTTCCCTTGCAGCTATTCTCCGTCCACAAGAAAGCTACACCTAGCAACGTTTTCTTTCCGCCTAATGTGCCCGAAACCCAGAGGTGCTCTGAACACGTTTTCTTCGCTGTGTCCCACTTGGCTTTGCTATGGATTAGCACTCCAACCCTTCCCCCCACCCCCCTTTTCTTTGTGATTTGATACTATTGCATGCTTCCCAAGTATAATTCGCAATTTGTGGTGGCTCTACTCAAAAAATTTTGATAGATTATTGATTTTACAAAAAAGCTGTTCGTTGAATCGAAAATTTTAAACGAAATGGCCACACAGCGCCATCCATTCGCAAGCTTCTTATACCAAGTATAGATCAGCTATTCAAACTAAAGCTCACTATACATAAGCATTGACAAATTTTACACCACCTCCAAATCCTGCATCCAACATCGATCGTCATCTGTCCATTATCAAAATCCACTCAGGCACAATCGACTCAGAAAGGTCATGTTTCGAATTAATATGGTACTGAAACTCTCGCCGTATGCCACATTTCCTAAATAACAACCGGGAAATGGCCAATATGATTCAGGCGAACTATTCTAAATGCCAGAAAAACCACATGTACACCTATCTGTTCTTTGTTTAACTGCTCCTCAATCTCTAACCATTTCACCTTTTTTCTGCCACCCTGCATGTCAATGTAACTAATTGCAACAAACGCCTTCTCCTTTCTTTGACCTTTTCTCTGGTTTTTCGCTATACCAGGTGTTAAGGAGTCTCCCTGGTTGATTTCCTGTTTGCTAGCTATCCTGGACACTGAAGGACCAACGTGCGCCCCCAAAAAAGCTACTGCACGTCCTGCAGGTCTCCAACCCACCTCATGACCTATAGCCTCCTATCAAAGTGAATTCTGTCTCGTTGAAAACCACCCAACCTGTGCATCTTCCTGTTTATTTCCACTATTTCAATGCCTTTCTCTCGACTCATCTGCAATATCTTTTTGTTTGCGTCGGCAACCGCTCTTTGCAGATTGCCGTCACGCTCCGGTACTTGTACCTGAGGGGAAATGGCGCGCATGTCGTCGACCCCTTTCGCCAATGTGGTCGCTAGTCCACATTGGCGAAGTGGAGCGAGCGTCGCAGAGCCATCTAGTGTGCAGTGCGAGTACTAATGGTGGCTACGATGGGCAACGGTAGACAATCTTACGCCTGAAGGAGCTTCGCCCTTAAAATAAAAAAGGGCACGGGCGTGAGCATAAGTGGCGTGCCGAAAATTAAACATATACTGATCGCGCGTTTACACTATCTATAGCTGCGGCCTCAGTAAGGCTTTTTTTAATGCACACAAGTTTGTTTACGACGCCTTGTGGTTGTAATCTACCAGGTAGATTTAGCATTGTCGTGTTGGTCCCATAGAACGCCATACGCGTGCGCTCATAGACATATCTTTTTAGATGCGAAGCAGCTTACGGCAGAGTTCAATCCGATGTGTGACGTGACCACCCTAACTGCGTATGTGCTACAGACTGCCAGACGACGCTCACGTGCTAGCACGTTCTGAACTGTGTAAGGAGCTGGGTAAGATGCTGTGGCTCCCCTTGCCCCCTTGCACGCTCTCAGCAATGAAGTGATGGCGTCGGAGAAAGATTCTGCCGAAGTGCGATGAACCAACGCGTTGTGTCCTAGTCAGAACGTACTGCCACGATCTAGAGCGTTTGGTCCTGCGTAAGCGGCCCTGTAAAAGACTCTACCGTTTCCCCCTTTACACTCTCTCAGCAATCACGTTATGGTGTCGGTGAACAAGATTCTGCAGAAGCGCGATGAACCATCGCATTGTGTCCTAGTCAGAACGCGATGCCACGATATAGAGCGTTCGTTCCTGCGTAAGTGGTGGTGTAAGAGACTCTACCCTCTCCCTCTTGCACTCTCTCAGCAATCACGTTATGGTGTCGGTGAACAAGATTCTGCAGAAGCGCGATGAACCATCGCATTGTGTCCTAGTCAGAACGCTACTGCCACGATCTAGAGCGTTCGGTCCTGCGTAAGTGGCCGTGTAAGAGACTCTACCCTCTCCCTCTTGCACTCTCAGCAATCACGTTATGGTGTCGGTGAACAAGATTCTGCAGAAGCGCGATGAACCATCGCATTGTTTCCTAGTCAGAACGCGATGCCACGATATAGAGCGTTCGTTCCTGCGTAAGTGGCGGTGTAAGAGACTCTACCCTCTCCCTCTTGCACTCTCTCAGCAATCACGTTATGGTGTCGGTGAACAAGATTCTGCAGAAGCGCGATGAACCATCGCATTGTGTCCTAGTCAGAACGCACTGCCACGATCTAGAGCGTTCGGTCCTGCGTAAGTGGCCGTGTAAGAGACTCTACCCTCTCCCTCTTGCACTCTCAGCAATCACGTTATGGTGTCGGTGAATGAGATTCTGCAGAAGCGCGATGAACCATCGCGTTGTGTCCTAGTCAGAAGGGCAGAGTAGATGCATTCGAACAGCTGTGGTTGTTTCGTGAAGTGGTTAGACGCAACAGTCATATTTCAGAAGTGCTCCTTGTGGACGTATCTCGCATACGAACTGAAAGAATGAACCAGCGTATGAATGAACAAGCGTGTCACCATTCGCGATTTCTTCGCGAATGTTCCACTAGCGGATATAAACTTCTCACACGAAATAGAAAATAAACAATCGCGCGAATGAACGCGTATGCGTGAGGTTCCCTAAACGAAGTACGCATCCAATGACACGAAGCCATGCATTGCTGCAGATCCTTGCATCACGAGTCCCCCGGATGATCGGTCAACGTAAAAGAGCCACATAGAGCAATTTGCTCTGAATAAATATACCAGGACGTTGGAAAATCTAACGGAGAGTGCCAATCTTAATTTGAGTTGCTGCACTCCAGTTTCGTTTATTCAAGACAGACGCGAAATCTCTGATGTTCCGTAATCCCAATTTCGAGCGTCTCCCCACGCAAATTCTAAGCGCACAAACCAGTACCGCGAACTCAAACCAGTTGGCGACAAGCAGAACACGTAAGCATGTATTGTCTCGAAAAAGCAAAAACAGCCCCCACAGAAGCGTTAATGAAACCTGAATGAAAAATCGCGACGCCTTGCACAATTAACTGTGATTTGTAGCAGAAGGTGCAAAAACCACTTATGGAGCGACAAACCGTGACGTCATTCTCGAGTCAAAAGTATTTCACAATACAGCGCGCACGGAAGGACAAGTTCGTATCTGTCAAAATAGATGCGCTGAGCCCCAAGGAGTCGACGCCTTTACAGTAAAGATGGCAGTCGCGAGCGATTGTAAACAAACGAACGCTGCGAGCGATCCTACGTGACAGCATATGGCCAATACCGATGCAGCAACGGCCTCGGAGAAGTGGGAGGAGGGGGAAAAGAGAGGAGAGAGAGAGAATTTATATACAGAAAGGTAGAGAGGTCGGCCTGAGCTATAGCTTGCTCTGGCCTGTTACTCTACACCGGGGAAGGGTGACTGGGGAGTGCGTGAATAAGCAGGTACGTCGCTACTTAACGAATTTTCAGGGGTTTTAATAGGATAAATGGATGGATGGGCTGATATGGCTGTACCCTTTAGATCGGGCGGCGGCTAACGCCATCTAGCCGTAATACTTAGTGAACAAAAAACTAGATTTATGTTTTTTTCCCCTTTAAAGAGTGAACTTGAGTACTGGTACTTCGCAGTGAAGGGTTTAGACACTAGCACCAGAGCTCCGTCTAGTGCATACTTAGGAAACTATATGACCAATCTGTTAGACGAAACAAGTAGGCGCCGGTACATTGCCTTCCTCCAGGTAATGGTTAAATTGGACTGAAGTTAGTGCTACCTTGTTCTAGACATTGTCAGGGCTCCCTCGTTGTCTGAACAGTGAAGAAAACACAGGAAAGTCAACGGGGAACGAAAATATATAAAAAAGAAGCAACAGACTGCGATATGCGACTGGTATCGTTTTCGTGCCCAACAAAACATGCTGTATCATGCCTATGCGATTGTCTACAGGTGGCGCTCTCTATTTTGAACGTCCTCGATTGTGAAACATCTCTTGCGTATAGTGTAACTACGTAATGTGCCGACAGTCTCACATTGCAAAAGTTGTGTACGGAGTGTCTTATTGTGGTTCTCCCGGAAGGTTTATTCCTGGGAACTCAGCACACATCCAAAAAAGAACAGCTCGTTTCTAAACAAGTAATCGGATCTTTGCTTTCGTTAGTGCCCCCTCTTTTCTTGCGTTCCTTAACATTGAATTTGCACGCAACTACGCCCTAAGATAATCACCAACTTACAGAAACGTTGATATTAACCACTTCACCACGATTCACCGACTCCTCCCCGCTTCCCCACAAGCTGCTCACCACCATCCCTTGTTCCCGAACGTCTTTACCTCCTTTTGACATACTGTTACTCTACTTCGTTTGAGATTGCAACACACTTGCAATATTACATCCCTGCCACACCACTCCCCTCCGCCTTCTCCGGAAGACATACCGTTAGTCTTTCATACGCCATTCCTCGCGGGTAGACCACGCTTATTTCCCGAAGGATCTTGATGTTGCTCACGCGTACGCTACCGCAGGGGCGGCGAGAAAACAGAGACAAACACGAGCAGCAACAGAATGCATCAATTTAGCGCGTCTACGTAGCCGCACGTGCCGTAATACGTCTAAGCACACCCGCAGAGAGGGTTGCCAGAAGGGCGCGCGCCGTCTCGTGTATTTTTTTTGTTTCTTGTTTTTCATCTCCGGGCGCTTTTCCAATCATCGCGTGCTTTGTGAGCATCAAATAAGGACGCCGCACGGTCGGTGAAAAGAAGAGAGAGAGAGAAGTATTGTGGGGTTGGAAGGAGGGGGAGGTATAGGGAACGGGAAAATTGGGGATGCGAGACAAAGGAGAAAACGAAACTATACGCATACATCGTTTGAACAGTTGTCACTGTTCGTTCTGTCTACTAGGAGGCTGCGATATGACGAGCGGCGAACAAGGATATATATAGAAGGAAAAAAACTTGACCAACCAACAAACAAAAGGGCGAGCCTGCGCAGGAAAACGACAAGCAGACGAGATCCGCGTCGCGTGCCACTTCGCGCAAGGGTTACATTATATAGAACGAGACAGGGGCGCAGGGTTGAAGTTAAGCGCGTCGCAATTTTTGAGGCAAATAGGAACGGGGAAAATGCGGGTCGAATAGTGTCGGGTTTTTAGGGAAATGGAGGAGAGTGGGTGGGAGATGGCTGGGAAAGGGGACAGGGACGCGACTAGACGGGAGAGATGAGCACGAAAACGACGCAGCAAGTAAACGTGGCTCTCGGTATAGGAACAATCATACGCGGAACGATATGAAAAGAAAAAAAAAATCCACGGGAAGCGTACAAAAAAGGGGAGGGGGCGCACGGGAGGAAAGACGAGGGGGGGGGGGAACGAGGTTTGTCGGGAAACGGCACGGGAAAGTGGCGCGGTAGGGTAAGGCAAAGAAGGGGAAAAGTAGAGGGCCCGGGTGGTTTCGGAGTCGACGCGGCTCCTCTACGCAGAAAGGACAACATCGCGGTTGCTAGCGGCGCACGCTTTCTTCATCAATTCTGTATAAAGCAGTCGCTTGCTTGTGCGCGCGTGCTGCGTTGCCTGCCTTGCCTCCACCTCGTCTGAGAGCGCTATCCGCGACGCGGCGAGTTTCCCGGGATAACCCTAACACCGCCGACGAAGCAGCAGCATCAGCATGAGTGTGTACAGAGAGGCACAAGGAATGTCATCCTTATATTCCCGAATGCCTCCCGCATAACAGACGAACGTTGTAGGCAAGATTCGCGGGCCTTGCTTGAGCATGCATGCACCTCGTGTTATAGAGATATGGATGGAGTGGGGCAAGATATGAACGTCGCATAAGTTATACATATAACAAGGGGGGAGGGGGGGGGAGCTTCGACACGGCCCACAAGCATGCCCACAATCGTGAGAGTCGAGTTGGGTTGCGGCGGCTTTACGCGACAGTAAACAAGTAATAATCTTTTTGTCTCCGCCGCTTGGAGTGGAAGGAGCGACGCGGGTTCTGGGGGAACGAGATCGTGTACGGAACAAATTGTGTTAGGCGCCGCGAGTAGGGCGCAGTACTTTCTTCGCCTTTTTTTTTTTTGGGGGGGGGGGGGAGGAGGAGAAGAGAAGTGTGGCCGAAAGAAACGACTGAGTGAAAGTACTGAGACCGCGTCTCTAAATAGAAGAAGGGAGAAGTGTGCACGTGGTATACGATGAGATGAGAAATAACTGGCTCGCATAAACCGAGCAGTGCTCAATATGGAAGCGGATGCGTACGTACTGAAGCTTCCGCGATTTCATGTATATACTCAGAGGGCAAGGCAAAGAGAGGGCTAGAGAGAGAAAGGGAGGGGGGTGGACAGGCTTATTGCTATTGTTCTTGCCATATGTGCGTCCGGGTCCCACGTATTCACGAATGAAAGAAGAGAACGCCGAGACGCGCAAGCTACACTAAAGGCGCACTACACAAGATTAAAAAAAAAAAAAAAACACTCGAGCCCGTGCCGTATACGAGGACGCTCGGAGGAAGCGCAACGTGCAGAAACGTAAACAAGAGAAGTCTACATACGTGCGCTGTAGAGTGCTAGCATCTCATTAGGTCGAATGCTTGTAGTTACGGCTAATATTGTCACACGTTTAGGGGCGTAGCTCCTTATGGCGTGGCTTGTGCATCCCTCGTAGTGCGTAACCACCAGTGGCACATACCCTAAATAGGTCTAACATTTGACCACCAAGCTGGTACCGGTGAGAGATTTCTTCTGTGCGTTGTTTAACAATTAAAAATAGTGTTCAATGTACATGTCAATGGCTGGTAATGGGGAATGAGAGACAGGAGCATTCGGCTTTTAGTCAACGCGCACGCTGCGATCCCCATTAGCAGCCACTGGCATGTACATTGCCAATGCCAAGAATGGGTTGCTACATTATAATCGCTGGGTGTAACCTCCTTAGTTTTAGAAAGGTTTAGCGAGTGTTGAGCCGCAGGGCCATGAATACAATGAACTAGTATATACCATGAATGAATTCGAGGTGGTTAAAGGGAAGAGCAGATACGAAGCGCAAGCCGTAAGAAATTAAAAGCCGAATCCTCCTGTCTCTCATTTCACATTAGCAGCCACTGGCATGTACATTGAGCACTATCTGACAGGAAAAGGTTGCTACGTTATACTCGTTGGGCGTAACCTCCTTGGTTTTAGAAAGGTTTAGCGAGCATTGGGCCGCAGTGCCATGAATACAGTGAACTAGTATATACTATGAACTCAAGGTGGTTGAAGGTGGGAAGTAGACCCGAAGCACAAGCCGTAAGAAAGTGTGCGTTTGCCACCTCTCGTTTAGTCCTTGGAATGTCCACTGAATGGCGGTGCTTCTATATGGGGAATATATGATAAAAAGATGTGAGATGGTGAGACTTGGAGTGTTGAATAGATGGACGAATGGACACACACACAGATGCATGGATGGACGCATGAACGGGCGCAGGGGTGGATGCATGAACGAACGCAGGGACGGGCGCACGCACGGACGGGCGGATGGACGCATGGACGGTCGCGCAGACGGAAGGAAGCAAGAACGAATGGACGGACGAATGCTTCGCCCCACTCTCCATCATTCACTCCGTGGATATGCTGCCATATTTTTAAACATCATGCACTTGAATTGCTGTTCTTGATAGGTATGAGCATCCAACTGTTAGCAGTGGGGGCTGTTTAAGCTTTTTCGTTTCGTGTGACCAGAAAAGTAAGCTGCTCATAGCGCGCGCAACACAATAAATCGGCCGGCGCGCTCTCTCTCGTACTTCTTCACCTTAGGATTGATTATAGATTAAGACATTTCACTATTGGCGACACACATTCAAGAAATGAGGGTATAGTTGTACCGCATTATTTTATATAGCTTAGGAATTCAGTTGATAATATGGCCTGCTGCCAGTACACACACTGAGGTTCCATTCCATTAGATGTTATTAAGGTCAAGCGTTTCAGTCAAAATGTTTCCTAATCGTAGCTCTTCTGCATGGTGCTTCGCCATAATATTAAAGTGCCTATTCAGCTTGTCAGGACGGCATTATGCTCTCCCATATTAGAGTACCAAGTACTCTAAATCGTTAACCACTTTTTCTAAACAGACTTTAGGACCATAGAGAAATAATGTTCGTCAACACGACTTGAACATTGATGCCAATGGGACAGCTTAAAGCTCTCCTATAGTAGAGTACCCTCTACTCTAAACCGTTGCCCCTCCCCCCCCCCCCCCCCGGACCATAGAGGAAGTATGTTTCTCTGTGGTAGGAACCTGAAGGTCATCTTTATTTAGGGACGGCTTACTGCTCTCCCATAGTTGAGTGCCAAGTACTAAAAATCGTTAAACATTTTTCCTAACACCCCTTCCCTCCCCCCCTTTCCACCGGGACAGCTCAAAGCTCTCCCAGAGTAAAGAACTTCTACACTAACCTCCGTATTCAGAGACGCTGCTTGATTTGAACTTGACTTGTCACCGACCTCAATGCAGCACAAACGCGTTTGGACGCGCTGTCCGTACAAGCCGGTGCAAAGGCAACACACACGCGTTTCAAACGTGCTGCATTCGAGGTGGTGTCAAGTCATGTTCAAGTCAAGGAGCGTTTCTGAACACGGGAATAAGCTGTCGAATATTTTTTTAGAGTCGTTACCGGTCAAGTATAGCAGCATAGCATCTATATAGTGCGAGGTCCACGGGACGACTTGATGCTTTCCCATTATAGAGTACGTGATATACCTTAAATCGTTCACCACTTTTTCTAGACAGAACAATGTGTTATTCAGTGTGCATTTTATAGTACCTAGGACAGCCTATAGTGCTCTGGAGGCCCCATAGAGTAAGTACCTCGTACTCTAAATCGTCGAATATTTGTTCCTAACACACACGCCGTAGGTGTACACCCTTGCCTGGGACGGCTTGCTGCTCACCTTTAGTATAGAGCACCAAGTATTCCGAATCGTTAAACAGATTTTCTAAACACCTAGAATTGTGAGGTGACTTTTCTGTCACAGTGCTATAGATGTCATGACGGTACATTGACGTGTTATATACGTGAACTGTCTATAGTATAATATTTTTTGTTCTAAACAAGACAGAGAGTGAGCAAGGCTCATTTATGAAGAAATTGACAGAGAGGAGACCTTCCTATAGGACTTCGCAATTTTTTGAAAGATCAGTCGAAAGCTCTACTATAAATCTAGCCTGGCCCCACTTGTGGAAGCTGCGCGCATTTTTTTTTTGTCAAGTTTTATTGCCCCATTACACGTGTGGACGCTGTGTCGATGTCAAGACCCCGTGACAATATATACCGCTGTCGGAGCGCACAGGCACTTGTAGTGAACTGCACATGCGGTGATAATGCAGTTGTATGTAGCCAGTGCGTTTAAGAGGAATCCGGTATCAGGAGACGTCACAAGCGGCAATTGACTGTATGGTCTGTTTCTCATTTATAGGGGGTAACGCATGGCACGTGGCGTGACCAGCGCTGCAGACGAGTGCCGCCGTAGCAGACGACGCGGTTCCAACAATATGCCCCTCAAGTGTCTGCGCACGCGCGAGCTGCTGCCGGCAGGCGACTGCAGCGCCACCGCTCCGAGATTTCCACTAAGGGTGAAACAGGCTGTACACTCAGAGGTGCGCACTGGGTCACACTGAAGATGCGAGGTCCCTGATGTACATACACCACGTGTTAAGAAGCCCCAGCTGCAACCGTTTGCGTACACTGGCACAGTGCGTCGACGAGACGGCATCCAATCACGTGTCTGACGTTATACAAATATTGACGCCATTGTACACTAGGCGGCACTTGTGCTATGCGAGGGCGTGTGTACCTTGACGTGCGTTAAGTGCGGTTTGCTGTTGAGTGGAACAGACGAGCTTCGCGCAGACGTGATTATTTTAGAGCGCAGCTCCTAAGGCCTGACCACACGTACCGTTGTAGCGCGTCAACGCGAGGCTTTTTCATTCGGCGCCGCACCCTTTCCCTATTGAGAGAGAGAGGGCGCGTGGCTACGTGAAGTTGCGTGCCCTCTCTCTTTCCACAAGGAGTGGGCGCGGCGTCGTGTCACGCGCTGCAGCGAGTATACGTGTGGTTAGGCCTTTAGTCGCCTGTTCTGCGTTGGGTGGCACCGCCGTTGTCGATGTAACTGATAGAACAAACAAGGATGAAATGAAGGTAGATAGAGACTGTCCAATGGAGTTTTGCACATCAACCAGGTAGCTGTTGTGCCCCGTGTCTGCTCGCATTTCTAGTGCCACGCGTGACCAGGAGGAAGTGGGCCGACGGGTTATACTTGGGAGAAGAAAACGCGCACTAGTCGAAGGGTTGCATTGTGTGTGGGACACCCTTTACGTTGCGGTGCAGCTGTCACTCTAGCTAGTGGTGGCAGAGGTTGGCGACGCCCTGTAGGTTCACTACGTCACGTTCATGCGAAAATATAGAGTTCTATACTTCCATTGGCGCTGCACCGCGTCACCTTGACGCTTGCACTGCACATTTGCGTCACTTGTAGTGAAATCAAAGTACCTAAACAGCTGCGCTCCGAACTTTTATTTTGCAGTAGTGTAATCGTAGGTGAACTTTTCTTTGTTAAATTATCCTTATGCCCGCATTTGAAGTGCATGACGCCTTGGTTGATAGGAACGTAATAACAAATTTCACGGTTTTACGTGCCCAATCCATGATATGGCACTCAAGGACGGATTCATGGAGGGCTACAAAAGTTTCGGGGGCAAGTGTAGTTCCTCAACGTGCACATAAATCGAAGTACATGGGCCTCTACAGCCCTTAACCTCCGTGTAAACGGTGCTGTCGGGGCCGGGATTCGATCGCGTGAATTTCGGGTAAGCAGTTCGACGGTTGTTAGCGACACCCCTTTGTATAAACTTCTGTTTGACGAGAGTATACTTGCTTCCACTAGTGCAAGTAGTTTGAACGGCAGTTGTAGGACGAAGCTTTCAACGGTACCTTTGAGAAGGCAAGACGTCAAATAGTGTTGGCTTCGTTGTAGCCATCGGACTCTGATTTCGTCACTTGCGATTGAGCGTAAGTATATCCTGTAGATGAACGTGTGATGAACTGAGCCTGCACGTAAATAATTACCAGTGTTTCGTATATACAGAAAATTCGTGAACTCTATAAATTATTGTATGTTGACAGAGAAGCTGAAACTGTCCTAATAGCTCTAGAACAACCCGTGCCACACCTAGCTATTAGGCCTGCAGATCAGTTCACAACCGCCTCATTGAACTCTCAGTTAGCTTTTTAAAACTATGCATCACTAGTGAAAAGGCGAATTATTTTCAATCTCGATAACCTCATTCCGTAAGTTACCCTTCTTTACAAAGAACGCAACTTGACAAGTACACTATAAGAAGAAAAAAAAAAAGAGTCATTTACTCTGTTTTGAAAGTCCTGGCTTGCCACTTTCGTGACTCTCTTTCAATAGGTATGGTGACTCTCTTCACGGTTCATTAGACTTTTTAGGGAGTCGTGGGACCCAAAAGAGAGTTAACGAGTCTCATTAAAGGAAGTCGCGTACGTGGCTCGTTAACACTCTTGTGGGTCACTCGACTCTCTAAGAAGAGTCTAATGAACCCTAAAGAGTCACCATGCCTCTTTATAGAAAGCCATATACGTGACAAGCCAGGATTACCCAAAAGTAGTCACAAATATTCTCTTTTTCTTTAGAGAGACGAACTCCCAAAAGAGAAAGACGGCTTCATTTAAGAGTTAGCGTACCGCTTTTTTAACGCCTTGAACACTTGTCCTTCCCCACTTTCTCGCTTTCTCTCGCTCTCGGTTCAAAACAAATTAGGAGTCATTCTTATGTCAACTCCAGAACATTATTGATTCTATACAGAGTTCAGAGAAAAAAAAAGAAAACAATATAATGAATATTCCCTCTTGTCACAGCCTGCCATGAACCACGCAGGAATGTTCAATGTGTCATTCGCTCATAATTTCTCTTGAATAAAAAAAATAGAAAAAAAGGGAGGAAAAAACAAAACAACCAAGAATACATACATTTGTGTTGCGGCTGACGACGAAATAAAAAAAAAATTGTTGGATACAGAGGAACCCTAACTCCTCCCCAACTCCACGCGAATTATAAACATAAGCAACCAACCAAGCATAGACTGACAACAGAAAAGTAAAGGCACGCATTGGCACGGGGAAGCATTTCCCGAAGCCAAACGTTTTGGGAAGAAATACACCAACGAACTAGACTTTTTTTTCTCATCTGAGTTTATTTACCCAGTCTGACTCGCTTGCCTCGCTTTATATGTGCTACCCTTTTGTACGAACACACCCCAGGCTATGAGCTCCGAGCTTCGCGTCACCGCCTCACGCCACTCGACACCGAAGAATACAGCCTTCGTACGCACCAAACTCTACGCACTCCTTGGGCTACATATACCCACTGCCAGAGTCATCCCTAGATTTTTTCTTTCTTTACCCTTTCTTCCCTATTCGACACGTTCCAGAGGTGATAGCTCTCCTCCCCCTTAAAAAAACACCTTTTTATCTCTCGGCATTCAGAGAGAAGTTGCTCTAAGACGAAATAAAATGACATAAAACGACGCGAAAACGACCCCCATTGAATATGAGAAAAAGTAAATTAGATAAAAACGTGTAGACTAGAGATTGGGGAAACTCTTTCGTGTCGTCTCCCAACGCACACCCAGCACTGGCGCTGCATTCGAAAAGCATCCTTCCCGTTTCTTCCCGATTTCAGCACCGTTTCTTTTCTAGAGTTGTCTACCCCTCTACCACCGAAACTATCATCCCTATTTTTGCTATTTTGTCGTTGTCTCACCGTAGCCATCCCGAAGGTACTACGTGACTCAAACTGCCGGCCAGACTTGGAAATTTTACGATTTTTTAGGACATCAGCTGCAGCTAGTTTTCTTTTTAGACGCCCTTGGACATGCTAGCTCCTTTAGCACGCTTTGCAATCCCTACTTTCCCCACTACTTTACGCTCACCGCTTATCGCTCAACCTTTTCTATATCACCCTGTTTTTTTTTTTTTGAATGGGAAGGGTTCGTCGTGCTTTTGCTAGCTCACGTCGTCGCTCCGATGGTGTATCATGAAGGGGAGTGTGTATTGTGCGCCTTTTCGAAAGAAACACCCATTCAATAAGCATTACGGACGCAATATATCACGTCCACCCGGCAGCATAGGGAAAGGAAAAGGGAAATAGGGAGCGTGCAATAAGGGACAGTACGGGTTTGCCTCGGGGTATCCTGGGGTAAAAGAGGGAACAGAAAAAGGGGTGCGCTATGCGCTCGCACATTGTTGCCAGGATGCGGAATCGAACATCATGCCCGTTGCCGTAAACCAAGTTCGAGGCAAAAGAGGGAAATAAAAGGGGATGTAAAACGACAATAAAACAAAGTTCTCCGAGAAATAAATGCGGCGATAGGCGGCTTTTGGGAAAGAAAGGGGGCAAATTTTCGCGATGCGCTCTGGTCCCATCCTTCTTCCATTTTTGGTGCCTGTATTAGACGGTGCAACGTCTGGAGCTGACACAAATTAAACGGGAAAACTTTTCTTCCTGTTTGTGTTTTGTGGTTAAGAAGTGGTTCTTTCAATCTAGCACACATTCTTTTTATTTTCTTCTGCAGAAGGAATTTTGCTTGGGGAACTTGCACAACTCCCTTCATTCCCGAAATTGCGAAAAACAGCTGTTGGCACCAAGTAAGAGTGGCCGAGGACCTTACTAGGCTTTTATGAGCACAAAGGCACTATGCCAACTTCGCAATAAATAAAAAGAGAGAAAGAAGTGATTTAACACTTTGTTCTTCAGCTTGTTTCTCACTTTTTCCGCAATAATTTAGTTTAGCCGTAGTGGCATCACTGTGGTGGCGCATAGAGGCAGCCATAGCCGTTATTATTGCTGAGTGAATGCGAATTCATTATCTTCCACTTTCCGATTCCTTCGCAGGCTTAGTAATGCACTCTGCGGCCGAAGTAATAAAGAACGATGAACGAGCATTGCGAAGCCACAGTGTAGCTTGCCCAATTCAACCTCCGACTTTCGTCACGTAGACGGAATCGTTAACCAAAATTGCGTCCACACCCACTGCTGCTCGTTATCACTTGAGAACATACTCTTGGTTCAGGTTCACAGTCTTAATTTCTCGGCCCTTCGTATCTATAGTTTACATGTGACGATTTCCTAGATATTTCAAGTAGCGACCCTTCACGTATTTTTCCAGCAGCCACAGCTATACAAACATCACGTTTTTTTTCCATTCTTTTCGTACGTTTCTCCTGGAAATGTTAAAAAATATATCCCGCTAAAAGGAACTCCCTGTAGATACAAAGCCGTGGTCGCTAAACGCTTAAACTGGCGGCGAAGTTGGCGCTTGCGCTCATAGCGGCGTTGCGCAGGAGAGAAACCTGGGGAGGCGCGAAGCACGCAGTGATGGATCGGTGTTTCTTACTGGAACATTACAATTGCTTCTAATGGGCAATGATAGACAGAAGACTCCTATTGTACACAGAGACCCACAGTCAACATTCAGTTACCGTGCACGCTTCTAATTTTTACTGTTCTATAACTCACAGAAGAAACCTCCCACCGGCTCTACCTTGCAGGTCAGTATCCTGTTCCTATGTATATACGAGGCGGATGGTTGTGAAGCACGAGCAGTTGTTTGTTTAGAGGCGAAGCTCTTTATAGCGACACCTGTTCGTCCCTCGTAGCCGTTGTATTGTGTAACAAGTATACCATTTCGACCTCCAAGGTGGTGCCGGTGAGAAATTTCTTCTGTGCGTTGTTGAACCATATGAGATAGTTATCAATGTATATGCCAATGGCTGGTAAGGGAAAATGAGACACAGGAGCATTCGCCTTTTAGTTAAAGCGCACGCTGCGATCTCCATTAGCAGCCATTGGCAGGTACATTGAGCACTATCTGACAAGAAATGATTGCTACGTTATACGCGCTGGGTGTAACCTGCTTAGTTTTAGAAAGGTTTAGCGAGCGTTGGGCCGCAGTGCCATGAATACAATGAACTAGTATATACCATGAGGAAGTAGACCCAAAGCGCAAGCCGTAAGAAAGTGTGCGTGTGCCACCTCTCGTTTAGTCCTTGGAATGTCCGCTGGATGGCGGTGCTTCTATATGGGGAATATATAAAGAAAAGATGCGAGATGGCGGTACTTGGAGTGTTGAATAGATGGACGAACGGACACAGAGACAGATGCGTGGATGGACGCATGAACGTACGCAGGGGTGGATGCATGGACGAACGCAGGGACGGACGCACGAACAGACGCACGCACTGACGGGCGGATGGACGCATGGACGGTCACACAGATGGACGCATGGACGGACGGAAGCAAGAACGAATGGACGGACGAATGCTTCGCCCCACTCTCCATCATTCACGTGGATATGCTGCCAATTTGTTCTTTTCAATCAAGAAACTCGATAGCAGACGCTGCCTGCGTCGACGTTGCGATGCGAGAGAGGGGAGAGCGAGCGTGGGTTAGAACCCACGCACGCTGAGTGGTCACGCCGCACACTGGATTGAGCTCAATCCTAACTGGCTTTGCATCTAAAAACAGCTGTATTGAGTTGTGAGCAAGCACTATTGTATCTAGCAAGTCAAGAATGGCGCCGATAAATAAACGAAGGCTGGTGTGTATTCCAAGTTTTGTGAGTGCATGACTGAGAAAAAGTAATTATGTAACACACACACACACACACACACACACACACACACACACACACACACACACACACACACACACACACACACACACACACACACACACAACATTCCAAGGCAGGCTTTCCCGCATAAATTCTCTTATTGAAAGAAAGCCATTTTCAGAATTCGTGTGTCTCTTGCTGAACACAAGAACACGCTCTACAATAAGTGCTACACCCCAGCAGGCGCTCTTTAGGACTAAACCAACCTGGCTTAAGGTTAAGTTAACTTCTTATGTCCTAATTAACCTGCTCCTCGACTTATATGCCTTGGGTTCCGAGTGATTGTTACAGCAGGGTTCTTATGGCCGAGGTTCGGCGTGTGCCGTATATAGAAAATGACCATCATCTCGAACCGTAATGCACTGGATGATCGCCCAAGCCCTACGTACTGATGGTTAACAAAATAAGTTGCAAATGTGTGGCCCCTAATGTGGTATTCGACGCTAATGCGTTCCATTGTTAATTTTTAGTCGACCAGTGTAGTTAATAAAGAGTCTTGCCCAGTGTATGTGTCACATACGCGCGGTGAGATTTTAACGACAGGGCTGTTTCGGTCCAGGTTCGCTTTCAGGTTTACAGAGAAAGAGATAGAAAGGCCGAGATCGGAAAATAAAAGTTAACGAGAGCTACAGTGTTGAAAGTGTTGCTGAGCAGTGTTGAAAGAGCAGTTGGTGAAAGGTGGACGCCCAGATATTTGTATAAAGATGCCCGGGAAAGCCGGTTGCTTTGTATATCGTAAGTAAATATAGAAATGACTTGATTACGTCTAAGGGAAAGAACTATACGTTTATTAGTACTGAGGGTCATGAGCCAAGTAATACACCAGCTAGAGATAATGTTGAGATCATCTTAAAGGATAGAGTGGCCGTTAGGACAGTTTATGGATTCGTAGAGCATGCAGTCATCCGCGAAGACTCTGATATTTGATGATATGTAAGATGGGAGGTCGTTGATGTAGATGACGAAGAATAATGAGCCAAGAACGCTTCCTTCAGGAATGCTAGAAGAGACATGAAGAGGGTGAGGAAGAATTATTAACAGTTGTGAACTGCTTGCGAAGGGAAAGAAAATTTGGCAGCCAAGATAAAGTGAAGGAGTCTAATCTATAGGGCAGATAATTTAGAAATAGTAGTAGTAGTAGTAGTAATTTATTTTATTTCTTGAAAGGCAAGAAAAAGGATACAGAAGCAAAAGGCGTTTCATACGCCTGACAAAGGCCTCTGCACCTGTAGTTCGTCACAGATGCACTTTTTTTTTTTTTCTTTTTTCCTTTTTTCCTTTTTTTTTTTTTTTTTTTTTGCAGATACAAACAAGCAACAAAAACTAACATGTTAACAACATATAATACACTTAGCATAATACAGATGCAGGAACATAAAATGGATGCATCGTATACCATAATGAACTACTTACTTTCTTAACATTAACATTCTACCTACTCTTTTTACACAATATAGATTAGTGATGATAAGTTATTTCTCTTTTGATCAAAATTTGTTTAACTTGTTTTTTAAATGTCCCTAGGCTGACGTCAAACTGCAAGCCATTTTGGAATTCATTTACTATTCGCGTTGATTGGTAATGCAGTGTTTGCTTTCCGTAATTTGTCCTGGTTCTCGGTAAACGCTGTAAGTTTCTTCTTGCAGGATAACGTTGGTCATTTTCTTTTTGTTTATACCACTTATTTTTGTGTACCTCTTGAAGCAGTTTAAAATAATATATTTGGTTTGCCTTTAAGATTTCATGTTTATCAAAGAGCACTGAAGTGCTCAAACGGTCTATTCTACCCTGGTAATTTTCATAACAGCGAAGTATTTTCTTTTGTAGCATTATAAGTTTGTTATAATTTTTCGCTGTTGTGGTACCCCATACTAGTACGCCGTAACAGAGTCTCGAATAGAATAGGGCATTGTACAAATTTTTCTTCAGCCACTGAGGAATGAGGGAACCAATTCTGTACAGGCATCCTACCGTTCCCGCAAGTTGCCTAGCTAAATGATTAACGTGGACATTCCACGTTAAGTCTTCACTGAACCATACCCCAAGAAATTTTTGATGTTTTTCTCGTTTTATGATGTTCCCGTCAAAGCTTATCTTTATGTCATATTTAACATGTTTATTTATTGGGCGAAATATAATATATGTCGTCTTCTTGGCATTTAACTGTAGCTTGTTTTGTTTAAGCCAGTTTGAGAGTGACGTCATATATTCATTTACATTTTTTTCTAGTATTTCTAAGTGATCTGATGTGAAAAATACATTTGTGTCGTCTGCATACATAATAAGCTGTGGTGAGGCGGGTATACATACAATATCGTTTACATAAAGCAAAAAGAGCAAAGGACCCAGTATAGAACCCTGCGGAACTCCTTGGGTCAACTGAAGCCGACTTGATGTGGCTGTCTTCATTTGTACTAGTTGGTACCGGTTATGCAAATAGTTTTGTAATAGCTTAAGGGTGACCCCACGTATGCCGTACCGTGATAGTTTCCGTAACAATATATCATAATGTATTGAGTCAAAGGCTTTTTTTAAGTCCAAAAATAAACCAAGCGTAAATTTCTTATTTTCCATATTTGTAATTATTTGATCTTTAATAATCGTTAACGCTTGTTCAGTAGACTTGTTTTTCTGAAAACCATACTGACATGTTGTGATGATGCCATACTTATTGAAAAAGGATAACAACCTGTCGTGAATAACGCCTTCAAAAACCTTTGATAATGTCGAGAGTACTGAAACGGGTCTATAATTGACATATTATTAATGCCACCTCCTTTGTAAATTGGGGTTACCCTTGCAACTTTTAACTGTGCCGGAAACACGCCTGTTTTCAGTACAAGATTTACTATGTAAGCAAGCGCCTCGGATATTAGCGGACATATCAACTTTAGTTCAGCTGCGGTGATTTCGTCTATCCCTGGCGTCACATTGCTCTTAAGTTTTTTTATTAGGTTAGCTATCTCAGCACTGTCAGTAGGAAGCATAAAGATTGAATTCTGCATAGCTGTTGTTTCTTCGAAACACGAGTCATCTTCTCTTTCAGAAAAACCACTATACGCGCCCGCATTGACGAAATGACGATTTATAGCATTGGCTAGGTTCTCTCCACGCAGCACCCCGTTTTCCTCTTGCATTTCTGTGACGTCATGTCTTGCTTTCTTTCTCCCAGTAAGGGCATCCACTGTTTCCCAGACCCTTCTTGGGTTATCACATATGTTCTGAAATTTTTTCTGATAATATTCTCGTTTAGCCTTTTTTAAGTCTGATGTAAGTGCGTTGCGGTATTTTTTGTACTCGGCAAATGCTTCGGGTTCTCGTAGGCTTAAAAAATTTTTAAAAAGGCCATTTTTTATTTGAATACGTTTATAAAGCGAGCAGTCTATCCAAGGTTTCCGGCAAGTTTTTCTCTTTCGAAAAGAGACTTCTTTCCTAGGAAATGCCGTGTTGTAACAGTGACGTAATGCATTCAAAAAACCATTATAGGCCTCATCAGCATCTTTTATCTTATATATATCATTTCAATCTACTGCTTTGACGAGCTGAAAGAATAAGTTCTTACTTTCACTATTTATGTTGCGTCGGACGAATGTTTCCTTCTGTTGCTTTTGGTGTTTCAATAACAAGGGTATGTAACAGAAAACTGGCAAATGGTCGCTAAGATCACTTGACACGATACCGCTTATGATCTCCGCTGGGTTCGAATTTGTAACGCATATATCGAGTAATGTTGCACTGTCCCTGGTCACTCTGGTAGGGGAACATACATGATTTACACAACCAAACGCAGAAAGCAGTGTCTCAAAATGTACGGCGGGCGTATCGTTTGCAGCAAGATTGATATTAATGTCCCCCATGATAACATAAGAAGTGTTGTGAAGTAATGGGGAAGATAGGAGTGTGTCTATAAACTCTAAAAAACGTGTTTTGTGCCCTTGAGGCGGCCTATAAATGACAATCGCTACAAGTTTATCAACCTTTATAGCCAAACATTCAAAATCTGTTGTGATTACCGACAGTTCTAGTTTTTCATGGGTATATTTTTCTTTTAAATAAATTGCAACTCCGCCTCCTTTTCTGTCCGCGCGACAAAGATGCTCAGATCGATATCCAGGAAAACTTGGGACATTATTATCATCGGTTAACCACGTTTCAGTGAACATGAGCATATCAAAGTTTATTGCCGCGGTGTCTAGAAAAATGCTTATGTCGTCCATTTTACTTCTAATACTCCTGGCATTCACATGTAAAGCAGAAAGGAAATTTTTATTTTGTGGATAACACGATTTTAAATCAAGAACATTGTAATACTTATGAGTTTCACTGAAAACACTCATAGTGAACAACGAAAAACAGCATTGGTACACGCAAGATACACTCAACAAAACTCAGCACATTTTTTCTATGTCATCTTGACAGGTCACATTAACCACAGCAGAAGATTCATCCTTACGGGCAAGCACTCTACCACCAGAAGTCCAGACAAACTTCCATTGTTTTTCCTTTTTCCTTTGGATGGCGGCTGAAAGCAGCGCCTTGTTAGCTTGAGTTAGGTGCTCATTTACAAAAATAGCAGCCCCTGGTCTAAGACCAAGCATTGAAGTGTCTAATCTCCTCTTTCTACATTTAGCCAGAAAATCATTCCTCTTTCCACGCCTGACGAACCGAACAAGAATGTTCTGAATTGTAGGTTTTGGCGTGCGAACCCAGTGACAAATGTCAATATCTGACGTGTCAACGGTCTCACCCACGCTATCCCCAATCTTTTGAAGAATACTGAGTGCATCACTACCAGGTGGTATGCCTTTAATCTCCAGGTTATTTGAACGCTGATACTGCTCTAGCTCATCACACTTCTTCGACAGGCGCTCATTCTCTGTCTTTAGTTTCCTGTTTTCACTAAGCAGTTCCTTTATTTCCTGCCTTAATGTCCTGATATCTTCTGCGACGTCTTTAACATCATTGCATACATCAGAACAAAAAGACACTCCCTCTTTCAGTTCCTTCATTTCTACCCGGAAATCACGTTTGAAGTTCTCAAACGCCCTGAACAGGTCACGTATCTCTTTAGAATCTGAAGTATCTTTTCCAGAGCCCTTACTTCCCATTTCCAAAATGTCATGCACAACAACAGCAAAGACGCTATGTTCGGCAGCAGTGCACTCCTATGCCAGAGAAACAAATGGGACTAGCCTCACCTGCAAAAGCAGTAGATTGAGCGTCAGAGGTACGCCTTTCTTGTGCACTGCTGCCGAACTAAGCGAGCCGCAGGATTCCGCCGTCTTTTCTACTGTTCGCCGTCACTCCCTCCGTGTCAGCTGACTTGATAGGCTCATGCGCCGAAATGGCTGCGCAGAAACGCCGAAGCGATGTCCGGGGGCCAGCGTGTCTTGCTTGTTCGTTGACGAAACGGCAGTATTTCCACGAGGCTCGGTAGGCCGACTTGGCAGGGAAATCTGCAAAAGCAGTAGATTGAGCGTCAGAGGTACGCCTTTCTTGTGCACTGCTGCCGAACTAAGCGAGCCGCAGGATTCCGCCGTCTTTTCTACTGTTCGCCGTCACTCCCTCCGTGTCAGCTGACTTGATAGGCTCATGCGCCGAAATGGCTGCGCAGAAACGCCGAAGCGATGTCCGGGGGCCAGCGTGTCTTGCTTGTTCGTTGACGAAACGGCAGTATTTCCACGAGGCTCGGTAGGCCGACTTGGCAGGGAAATCTGCAAAAGCAGTAGATTGAGCGTCAGAGGTACGCCTTTCTTGTGCACTGCTGCCGAACTCAGAAATAAGGCAGTAAGTGGTGGCACAGTCGAAGGCTTTAGCAAAGTCCAGAAATATATAGTCAGTCTGTAGGCCACTATTTATGTTCTAATAAATCTCAGTAGTGAATAGTGAATTGTTATAATAAACTGTTTCACATGACATGCCGTTTCTAAATTCGTGCTGATTGTGGAAGAAGAATTTGTTAGTCTCCAGGTGGCTGTAGATGTTGGAAGTGATTATGCACTCGAGTATTTTACAACAGATGCATTTAAGTGAGATTGGACGGTAATTTTCAGGTGAGGTATTGTCTCCGGATTTAAAAATCGCTATTGCATTGGCACTTTTAAGTCCGGCAGTTTTGCAGACGACAACGACAGTGGAAAGATGTCGTGCAATGCAATGCTTAATATAGAAATTGTATTTTTTTACCATTTTAGAGTTGATATTATCAATACCAGCTGATGAGGATGCCTTAATTTGCTTAATTCGACTCGCGATACTATCCACCGTGATTTGTATGAGCTGCATGTGCTGTAAGACATATTCAGGAGCATTTGGCACATCGGAACGTTCTTCCCGGCTGAATGCCGATGAGAAAAAATGTATTTAAAAAGCAGAACCTTCTTAGTCTGAAAGCGGAAGGCTGTGTTCATCAAGTAATGACAACTGGTTAAGAACCATGGGATATGTGGTACCAGACTTTCTTCAGGTTTATTTTCTTTTTTTTCAAAAGAGAGGGCAAATTGTGCTTAAAATATCTGTCCTTAGCAATGCATATTGCTGTACAGTATTCGCTCAAACACAGCTTGTATTTGTCCCTAGTAGAAATCTATAACAGTGCGTTTGGTATTACAGCACAGGCTTTTTTTTTCTTGTTGGTTTGCTTACTGAAGGACTTAGTGAACCAGGGATAGGATTTGTTGTTTGGAACTGCGAGAATTGAGATATATTGATTGATGAGCAAGAAAATTTTGTCTCTGAAAAGTTTTCATTCACAGACCGATTGTAGAATGACGGAAGCAAAACCCTTTGAAAACTTCTTTCAGCTGAGCATTTATCTTATTGAAGTTGGCTTCGCTGTGGTCCCGGTTGTTTTTATACTTATTCTTATGAATGGCAATGGTAAGTCGAACGTCGCTTACACTAACTTATGGTCACTAAAGCCTTTTAGGCAAGAAACTGTTTTTACAGAGTCTGGATCGTTTGTTAGTAACATATCTAGCGTATTTAAACCACGGGTTGCTTGATCAATTCCTTGTTAACATTACAGCTAAGTAAATGCTAAGTTACAAATTATATAAAGGTAACGCGGTGATGTTAAATTCGCCCAATGAATTAGAAAGTTAAATTAACGGGATAGATAAATAAAATCGATATGATGCATTGCATTTTCGATGTTGTCACGAAGTTCACGTATACAAACGTATTCCTAGAATTCGGTGAATAGTAGCAACTTCCAATTAGTGTTCTGGCCTGTTCGATCATGCAGACTATCCAAGTGATTTCAGTGGCCGAGTGCAGCTTCAGTGCGTAAGAAGTGAGTGTGTTTATATTAAACCTTGAAGTACACCACCGCTTCTCCTATCAACGCGATGTTTGCGGTATATGTTGTAACTCTCTCTACCAGCAAGCAGTTAATTATTTGAGATTGCAGGGTAGAGCCATGCTTCTGTGAGCACGAGAGTATCAGTATTTTATTGTCTTCTAGGAAAGACCAGATTGCAGCACGTTTGCGACATGTTTTTATTATTAGTAAATATAGAAGAAAATATGGAGTATACCAAATGTGCTGTAGGTTTTGTGGGGCGTTCTCGTACGCTTTTGTTGCTTGCTATCTTTCTGACAAATTGACAGTTTTGCGGACACTATCGAGTACGTAAGTTTCGCCATTCATGCGTCACATGTCAACTGAGCGCTTAAACACTTCGTTTTGCGTTTTAGCGAATTAAATGGGTGCTTTTCTTGCCTGCAGTGTAGATAGAAAAATATCTTTGGCGAGAGAATAGGCTGACCTTTTCAGTTTTCGAGCAGACGCAAGAATGAGCTGCTTGTCTTCAAAGAACGTTAGTTTTGCTATAAAGGGTCTTTTTTTTTGCTGTTTTAAAGTACGATTGATTGATTGATTTGAGGGGTTTAACGTCCCAAAACCACCATATGATTATGAGAGACGCCGTAGCGGAGGGCTCCGGAAATTTCGACCACCTGGGGTTCTTTAACATGGACCCAAACTTGAGCACACATGCCTACAACATTTCCGCCTCCATCGGAAATGCAGCCGCCGCAGCCGGGATTTGAACCCGCGATCTGCGGGTCAGTAGCCGAGTACTTTAACCACTAGACCACCGCGGCGGGGCTGTTTTAAAGTACCCAAGCTTGTGTAGACTTAAATTGTACGCTAGTCAGAAAAATACTCAATTTTTCGAAGCAGAACACGACAATTTGTATTTTAATATGTTGCCCAGCCCTCGTTAGGGTTATCGTATATTCAAAAAAAAAAAAAAAAACAGGTTAGACAATCTTCATTTTCTTTTTCAGTATTGTAGCACCAGAAAATAATTTCACTCAAATGGCCCGAAATTTGCTCCAGGGCATTATGGTCCATACCAGAATCAGTTGTAGAACTTGACGAGAGCATTGATTCAAGCTTGTGAATACGTTGATCTAAACGATCAACTTTGTTCGTTGAAGCTGCCTATTTTTCAATCGCCTCGCCTTACTGCACTGACAAGGCAGCATGACCCTCGTCTATGATGACATAGCTGCGATGAAGGCTTCAGCATCAGCCATGGCCATGGGCCCTGGGTTCTATCGAACATCACCCGAAAACATAAGCGGCGTTTCAAAGGAGATCACGAAAAGGCTAGATGTTAGCGACCAAGATCGTCCCAAGGCTGGGCACAACACCACAATGAAACAGCAATTGCTAGTTCTAACGCAGACAGTGTCGTTGTAGTCACTTACCTGCAAGTTTATCGGTTGAAACATTTGCATATCAGGTGCGGTGCCGTACCCGGGTGGTCTGCTTGTGACTCGCACAAGTATGTTGAGCCGGTTCCGTCAGGCGTAGTAGTAGATACTCCTGTAGCGGCCAGACGTGCGGCCAAGATTTGCTTGTCCAGCGTGGGGTGAAGGAAGGCAGAAGCAAGCCAAGCCGGCGATGCGTCATCGGAGACCCTTGCACACGTGCCAGCCAGATAGGAACAAACAGCTCAGGTAATGAGGGCCTCCGAATTGATCGGTTGAAACATGCATATAGGGTGGGGTGGCGTGCCCCATGCTGTAATCATGTTATAACACCGCGTGATAGTTTGTGTACCGCACTCTAAGTTTCGAGTTTTTTTTTCATTCCTCCCTAGTTTAAAAACAGCTCTTCTCATGGATTTGGAAGATAAGGCACATTATAATGATAATACAATAATAACCCAGATTTACTATAAAGTTTTTCCCTCGGTGAAGCTTATAACGCTTCCTACAGCTCTGTACAGGGCAATAAAAGTGGGTTTAATAAACCTGAGAAGGTGTGGTACTTAAGCAACCATACAATATCTCGTTATTGTAGCTAAAGTAGTGGCTATAAGCGGTTGTACATGCAGCGAAATTCCATTTCACGAATACCATCATACAACCACAGGAGGAGTTGGTAATGTTCCCTCATTTTTTTGCGAAAGCTACGTACATACAATTAGCTTTCTTGTCCTCTTTCCTTCTTCAGTTGTGTGTCTACGAACAGGAAAAAAAACGTGTTCATTTACAAACTTCTCGTATCTCAAAACTATAGACCTTGCTAATACACGCACGGTCAATACACGTACCCTATATTCGGCTAATACACGTACCCTATTTTCGAAAAACATGCGAAAGTTTTCTTTAAAAAGTTTGAAAGTCGATATGCAGACATCGTCACTAGATGTCGTTTTAGTACCACACGCTACATACGCGTAACAACAACAACAACAACAACAACAACAACAACAAAAAGCAAGAATAAAAGTGTCTTATATTCGACACCTCGCACCAGTATTTACGCACGCAAACACCATCTACGTTTCTTTATTTTAAAAATTTTTCTTCTTTTTTTGGTAAAATGTCTTATCGCCTCCAGCTCAGTAGATTATCGGCAAACACTACGAGTATATAATAATAGCCATAAGAAAGCGTCTCGCATTCCAGATACGTAAACTCTTCTTTTTGCCGTTTCTTGACTCGCTATCTCAAAAACTCACTAAGAGGGTGCTCATCACCGCAACGCGTCGTTTTCAAAACTAAGAAGAAAAAACAAAAAATAACGCACATGCGCTTCCTTATAGCCCACGTTTTCGCAAAGTTTGGGGGTTGCTTCGGATGGGTTCGGAGCTATCGAACCGAAAAAAAAAATTAAGCCAGTGGGAAGAAAAAAAGAAGACGGAGCAAAATCTATTTAGTAAACAGCGACGGCTCACGCGAGTAAGACGAAATAAAAAAAAGAAAAAGAAACACTCGATGGAGGTGTTGAAAATAGCGCGAGAAAACCATGGTGCAAACAATTGCTTACACTCCGAAGGCAATGCCAGAAGATACCGCCACCCCCCACATACACAGCTAACGATTTTCTAATGACTTGCGCGTCGTTGCGCAGTCGGGAGCTCGTCTGGCGTCGCGTCTTATGAACCTCACCGTGGACCGTTTCTACCAAGCCTCGTCTTGAGGTACGCCTGATGCATCGGCTTTCCCTACAAGCAGGGTAGCTTAACAAAAAAGCATCATCGCCTTCCGTAGAAGGCTCAAGAAAAAAAAAGTGAAGGGTTGGTTTGTGAGGTCGTGTGGAAAAAGTTCTATGGTGTGAAAAAGCCAGAAAGAGGAAGTTTTTTTTGGGGGGGTGGGGGGGGGAGAGTAGAGGGTACAGTTGGTATAAAGGTATAGATAAACTAGGGGGGGGGGGGGGTAATGGCTTTGGTTGGTAGGTGTGGGTTGACTGTGTAGAATGGAAGGGGGGGAGGGGGGCGTACTTTGGTGTGAAAGGGCGCATCGACTGATTATACGAATGCGTGGTTCCTGCTTGCTTTAGAGGTCAACAGTACGAGCCTTCAACTTTTACTCTTTTTTTTTGCGATCGTAGATATAAGAAAAATCTGTGTTCATAAGACTGCTCAATTCGGTTCGCCCGTTTGCATAATAGATTCCCGTTAATTTTTTTTTTTTTTTGGTTTCCCGTTCCTCTTCCTTCAGAGCCACTCCGCAAACCTGTAACTGATGGCGCCATTCGGAGGCATTACGGTTTGCGACGTTGGCGACACTTATTCATTATATGCCGATAAACTCGAGCTTCGATACCAGTGATTCTCTCGTGATGCCGATATTCACACTTTAATTTTCCTTTTTTTCCCCAAAGCATTACTTCGAGCTTTGCGTAAAAAAACTTCCGTCTGCACGTGACGCACAAAATACTAAAGTATAAAAAAAGAGAGATCGTAAAAGAGAATCGGCACTGAAGCGCGCAGGTGTTGACTCCGAATACTTCTACTAGCGGAGAGTTTTCCGTAGTGATCAGAACTATTTGATACCTTGCTGCGGTGGCACATTCATGGAGTTGTCTTCAAAAAAGAAAAAAAAAGAAATGGGAAGAAATATTTCATTTTTTAAAACTCCACTTCCAGGAACGCATGCTTCTGAGAGTCGCATACTTAGGCTGTTTTCTTCGATCTGCGGCACGCGCATTAAAAAAAATGTAAGTGAGGACCCTAAATTTTCGAAGTCTAAAGGCCAAACAGGAGCTGATCTTTCGGGCATTTATGTTACTCGGTGCCGAATTTCGCCGAAGCAAGCTTACACTTGAAAGAAGACGCCGCGCCAAAAATAGAAGTTTTTTTCCTTCCAGAATATCACACGTCTTGTGTTCACAAACTTTCACACGTTTATTTCTTCTATACTACCGTTTGTATAGGGTTTTCGTAGAATTGGAAGTTGGTTAAAACCGCTTCTGAAGAGCGCAAGGTGGCTATTCAAAAATTAAAATAGAGCGCATTGTCTAGAGTACCCTTGAATTTGTCGCCTCACTGTTTGAGGAGTTTGGTAAAGCGTTTGCTAAAACAGTTTGCTAAAGCGGTATGCATAAGGAGTTTGCTAAAGCAGCATGCTGAAAAGGAGCCCGATTCTCAAGCTCTCATAATGGAAGAAATAATTTTAACGCAATAAAGTGAAAGAGCTAATTTCACAGAAATTCCAGCGTCGGTGTCGATGTAGGAGTCGTTAATTGTGAGCGAAAAAGGATTATCTAATGTCTGACCGAAAAATCGAGAACGATGTCGATAACGTAATTTATAGATAAAAAATCTGGGAGCAGAGTGAGATTAAATTCTGATCGCTAGCCTAGAAAGCGAATGTTCTACCACACGTGCATACGACTACTTGGTAAAACAGCGAAAAGAACTTCTGCTTGAAAATGCAGTGAAAGTATAGCTTTCGTGCTTCACAAACACACGCGCCCTGTTTACACGCTTCACAATGCGACACGAAATATTGCAGTAATAATGCGCGGTACAAGCGTCCATTGCCAACGGACGTCAAAATATGTGATCGTCATAATGGCTTCATGGTTGAAAGCTGGCAACCCACTACAAAAGGCACTCGCGCTACTACGCCTATTTCCTTAAAGTAACGTGGGGGGGGGGGGGGGCATAGCAACTTGGGAAAAAAGTTTCATGCACCTTAAGTGTTTCAGGTACACTAAAAAAAAACAGAATGTCGCTATCACGTTCCACTCATAAAAGCGAAGCTTTAGGGTCTCCTAGTTTTTTAACAAGCTTAATTTTTTAACAACTTCAAAATTAGATGTGCTATTGCTTTAGGTCATGCAGGCAAAAAAAGGTAGTCTTAAATTTTTTATTCTTCAAATATAGTGAAACATCGCCCTCATCAACTTCTCTACTCTCTTCTCCAATAGAAAGAAAGTGTTCATTAAATTTATTTGATAAAGAAATACCAGAGTATATCCTACCTTCATCTTCCATTTGGTGCAGAGATTGCTTGTTTTTTTTCCACACGAGGCTGTTATAGGCTTTCCATATGTGTTCTGGGGTAAATCTGTTAGAAAAAATTTTTATATGGTAGTCATCTTCCGATTATTTATTATCAGATGATAGTTTATTATGCATTTGCTTTAAAAGCTTGAGCATATTTACGTCTCTATATTTCATGAAGCCAGCGTAAAGTTATTTTTGCTAATGATTTGTTTGTGCATTTTTTATTTATCCAAGGTTTTTTAGTGACTTCTTAAATTTAACGTAGCTCACCTGCGGGAACGTCTTATTATGTATGCACCTTTAAAAAAATTTTATGAACGAATATTGGGGATACTTTCACAATGTTCGTTTGCCGAATCGTCTTTTTGTATTAAGCTCCGAAAACGTTGCAATGTGTCGTCATTAATCTTCCGGTAGAAGACTGGCGGTGTTTTAGGCGGAAGTTTCTTAATATGCGGGAAAAAACAGCAAAGAAAGTCAAATGATCCCTCAAATCATATACCATAACGCCCTAGTGCACATCCGAAGGTAAAATATTGGTGGAACACAGATCTATTGCAGTTAAACTGTCAGCAGTAAAACGATTAGGAACGTTGATAATGTTAGCACTACCATGTCAAGACATTACGTTACGGAAACTTCCTTTAGAGGAAGAATCAGACTGCATATGATATTGAAATTTCCCAATATTGGGACAGGTATTCCGTTAAAGTATTTGCTGATGCAATCTTTATGTGCAACAAAATTATTTACAGTACCGGATGGGGGTCGGTACACCAGCAACATCGTAATGTCATGCACCTCTACAGTCAATAATTCTTAAGCGAGCATCTGTCTGAACAGATTGAAAAGCGCAGTTTTGTTTTTTGATGTACAATGAGACGCCACCACCAACTCCGTTCTTTCTGCATATAAAGAAATCAACATAGCCATTGATTTTCATGGCGCTATCACAATCCTTGAACCATGTTTCAGCAAAGGCAAGTGTGTCAAATTTATGCCAACATGAGTCAAGGTACATTGTGACGTCAACTGTTTTATTGCTCAGGCTTCTTGCGTTTAAACAAAAGATAGAGCAAAACTCGCCTAAATCGTTGATCGATTGCAACACACGTGCCTTAAATTTCTGCTGCACTGTAATAACCACTATTAGGTGAATAGTTGCCCATGATTGTGGTAATGTGGACATGGTGTTTGCATCAAAGAGCAACACTCAGTCAGCTGGCAAGGCCCGACTAACTTGATCGACCGTTTCTAACTGTGCGTTTATGATCAAAGAAAGGTCAGCCACGTTAGACACACGCAAAACTGTTATACCAGGTCCTTTATACGCACCATCATTTTTCCCTTCTTTCAGACGTATGTAGCGATATCCCATTTCAGATCGAAGCCTTCGTGCGCTTCAACCAAAGCATACACTTCTTTGTTTATTGATTGATTGATTAATTTAACGTCCCAAAACCACCATATGATTATGAGAGACGCCGTAGTGGAGGGCTCCCGAAGTTTCGACCACCTGGAGTTCTTCAACGTGCACCCAAATCTGAGCTGACAGCCTACAGCACTTTCGCCTCAATCGAAAATGCAGCCGCCGCTGCCGGGATTCAATCCCGCGACCTGCGGGTCAGCAGCCGAGTACACCTTAGCCACTAGGCCGCCGCGGCGGGGAACGTTTGTTTTTTAGAATCAGATTATCATAGAAGCGTACTTTGGATCCAGATTTTCGTAATTGTCACTTCCTTCTGTGTAGCCAGCTTCCTATTGTTTTTCTGGTAACAAACCTGATTATCACAGGTGGATCACGACCGATGTTTGGTAGGATGACAATGCGTGGTCTTAATATTTGGTTCACTCCGAGAGGCTAGACCATGGTATAGTCCAAGATCATTGACAACGTATAGCAAATGTTCGTTATCGCGGCGCGAACGACCACTTATCTCGAGGTTTCGCCTGCGTCCATACCGCTCTATAGGTCAATTACCTGCCTTCTCAAACTTGAAGAAATCACCTGCTCTTCAGTTAAGCGTTCTACACGAGCTACGCGTACTTAGACTTCAGCGATATCCTGTGCGGTCAAGCGTGTCATCACTTGATAGTACTGGTCAGACATGTGCTCAACGGCCTTTTGAAGTTCTGCCGCTTTGACTTTATAGCAGAGAGTCAATCTTTTTTCTATTAGTGGCAGAAGAGCATTCAGTTCAGTCTGTATTTTCGTTACATCACCTTTTAGAGAACAATTTTTTTTTCTAAACCCTATCTTGCGTATTTGTGCCACCGGAACGTGAGCTGTTTTCGCAAGCCTTACACAGCCACTGTCTTCATGGTTCCATCAGTTTTTTGTTCAGATCTCTACTCGTCATACCCGAACAGTTTCGTATGAGGTAATCATCTTCGCAACATGAACACGTGACATAGTCAGCTGTCAAAAGTTTCTCGTGGCAAATAACACAGGTTTCTTTTTTGTTAATTAGACATGTATACATGTATCAAAACAGCGGGAGAACTATTGAAATAAGTGACAAAATAATAATCAAAATTCAAAATATGGCGACTGGCAGCAGCACGTGAACCATAACTCAACAACAAAGAGAGAAAACGGTAACGGCAACCAACCTGCGTAAACCAGAAACGGCTGTTTAGAAGTTCGTCGGAAGAGCTTCAGGGGCCACTGCTTCGTGCAAAACGAACGTGTTCGTCCGAGGCCAGAAGCGAAGAAAGCCTTGAACCGGCGCTGTCGTCGATGTCCTCAGCCAATCACCGTGCGCCAAGTCCGATAGGTCAGGTACAGATGCACCGAGCCGAGATATCGCTCGTGTTTGACGATATCCGAAACACGTGGCGTAATACGGCTGTGGATTTCCAAATAAACAGTGCCTGCGTAAACCAGAAACGGCTGTTTAGAAGTGGTGTGTTGCTATCTGTATTACGGCGTGCGAAAGGCAGCGCCAATGAACAGTGTTAGTGACGTCACCATGTTATCGTACATGCGCCAATGGCTGGTGGGCGCATATATTCTGGCTCTTGTTTTGTTTCCGTTTTAATCCTTGCATTGTGCTGCAAGCAAGCAGTGTCGTTAATAAAGGTGTTCTGCAAAGCCTTGTTCCTTCTCTCTCAGCGGATGGAACAAAGGGGTGACGAGGATGGGATGGGATGGGACAAGAACTGAAGACGGCAATGGCTCTCGGAAAGCTACCGAAATTCGCTCCCGGCAGCGGCAGCTTCAACGTGTTCGTCTAAAGATTCGAGCTCTACACCACAGTCATTGAGATTGCCGAGGCCAAGAAACTATACATCTTTTTTGAGCGCCATCGGAGAAGAAGCATACGTGACGCTCCAAAGTCTGCTACTACCCAAGACGCCGAGCACGTCGTCATACCCAGAAGTCGTGCTGGCGCTGAATAAGCACTATTCTCCGAGGTGGTAAGTGGTGAGGGAAAAGTACCTATCAACCAAAGGAAGCAAGCCTCTCAAGAAACTGTCGCAGAACTTTTGGTACAGCTGAAGAAAGTGGCATCATTATGTGACTTCGGCGCCTTTATGGAACAAGCACTTTGTGACCGCCTGATAGCAGGCTTGCATTCCGAAGCCATACGTTGCCGGTTGCTGGCCATGAATGACGACAGCGAGCTCACCTGGGACCGCGTCTGCAACACCACTACGGCCATGGAGGTGGCAACGAAGGACGCCGTGGAAATGGTTGCGGAAAACACCGTCGAACAGTCAGCCAGCTGCAGTGGCATGTATACATTGGCACAGCCAATCAGCAGCATTGCGGCGGAGTTCACTAAGTGGGTCATGCACCGGCCACGTCTCCGGCCACACAACAATGACTTCGGTAACACGAACTAAGACTATCTGTCAGCAATGCGGTGGACACACCTGTATGTTTTCCTTTTCTGAACAGCAGATGTTATGTCAAAAGAAGGGCCATGTCACGGAAATGTGTTAAAGCAGGGTTGTACATCGGCTAGAAGAGCAGCACTCGTCAGACACCGAACTGCTAACGCTTAGTCACACCGATAACCGTTCGGGCAACCGTGCCATTGTAATAAACGTAAGACTAAACGGGGAAGAGGTACCCATGAAACTAGACACTGGATCGGCAGTTACTATTATGTCCGAAGCAGAGTGCGCGAAGTATTTTCCTGGGGCAAATTTCAGGCAAGCAGATGTCAGACTTGTTACACATAACGGTACAGCCGTGGATACCAAAGGCGTCATTGACGTTGAAGTACAATACCATGAGCAGTGCTTTCATTTGCCGCTTGTAATTGCCAAAGAGACGAAATGTACAAGAATGCCTACGTTGTTTGACAGTAACTGGATGAATAAAAAAGAAACTCCCTTGACTGAAAAATACCGCGAAATGTTTGAGCCGGGTTACGGAGCGATTATAGGGTTCAAGGCGAGCATTGTTGTTAAAGAAAACGCTTCACCTATATTCTGTAAGGCGCGATCAGTGCCGTGTGCGCTACGCGAACAAGTCGAGCAGGAATTGGCGAACTTAGAAAGGCTGTAGTCATTTACCAGGTGCGGCGCAGTGCTTGGGCAACACCTCCGGTGATTGTGCTCAAGAAAAATGGCAAGGAGCTTCGGCTACGTGGTCACTACCGTGTCACAGTAAATCCTGCTATTGAGGTCGACCAATACCCACTCCCTCTGCCAGAGGATATTGCTTTGCCAGAGAGGTACGTGATCAAGTGCATTTCTCTTTCATAAGATTGCTTCGATTACCCATTTATCAATACAGGGAGAAGCCTAATTACCTCTTTATTTTTAGCTTAATTGCGTCCTTCCTTTTAGAAAAAAATGTGAAGCAACTCTAGTTAAATACATACACCAAATTACACCGTCTACATGCATTCTATGCAACTCGTTAGACATATATGTCTGTGCTGCGAGGCCACACTGAATATGTTGCAGAACGCGTGAAGAGAGAGATGCAAGCAAATGCAGGGAGGTTAACCAGACGCACATCCGGTTTCCTACCTTTCACTGGGGAAGGGGAGAAAAAGAGGTTACAGAGAGATGAGAAGGTACACACAATTACGAGCACACTCGGGGGAGCACACACACAGTCTACAGGCGGTCGCTCAGGTTTGTTGACACTAAGTAAAGTAGGAGTGCTTTAGTCGCTTCCTGCGCATTCCGACCGCGTGAAAGCGCACACTACACTTTGGAGAACGCAACATGAACAACAGAGACTAACAGTAGGAGAAACTGTTGTCCATGTAGAGCTGTGCCAGGGGAGTGAAACTTCCTATACCCTCCATGGAACGCAATATTCGCTCGCAGCGCCGGACGAACGCCTGGTGTTTGGGGGCGGTACGAAAACATGGCGGCGCATTGCAGACATGCACTGGGGGACGCCATCTTGATGAGGACTGAAGATCCGAGGGGCGAGGGGGGGATTTAGCGCCAAATTCAATTGGGATGCACCAGCAAGCCAAATTGAGCGAGTGGAAGGTATTCAGATGGCGAGCACGCGACCTTCTTCCTGTTGCGCAACCCGCCACATGATGAAAACGGCCATCATTGCGTTCTGATTGATGGTCTGCCCATCCACCTATTTGTGCGCTACTTATTCTAAGTAAGACGTTGTTTTTGTTTACGTGTACACATAAATTAGACAAGAATAAAGAGCAGAGTTTGTTTGAATGTTTTATTGCCTAAACGTACGGTTTATGCAGTACAAATACAACTTGAATGTTTTACGTTTTTGGTGACATACAAAAGTGGACCGCACATGCCAGCATGCTAATAACCTAGTATCAATCCAGTGCACATTGCCACACATACGTATATACAAAGACAAAAGAAAAACTGTAATAACTATACACAAGTTCACAGCACGTATCCCAATATAAAATCATCCCATAAGTGGGACAAGATAATACGGCACACCGCACACTTAGGATGCAAGAGGAAATGATACAAAAACCATAAGGTACCGGAGTTAGACATTGCTACATCTTCTATTCAGCATCAGGTTTCTTTATAAAAGCTTCAGCAAAAATTTACAAAATACTGAAGCCACTATAGAGTGTTCTCATAAAGTAACACGAAGGGTTTATGCTTTCTTCAGCGTAACATACCTATATTGCTTAATAAAAAAAAACAAAAAAATACAAGCAGATAAATAGTACACACACATGTCCGCTTCAGAGGCAGGAAATGGTGACCTCAGCTATAGAAGTAGCGGTGACTCAAAAACATGGAAGTAGCGCCTACTTTTGCGCACATGTGTGTCTTTTTGTCGTCCGTGTTTTCTGAGCACTCAGTTTTTCAAGACCTCAAATGTGCAAACAGAATCCTAAAAGTTACAAAAACTTCCGCATTTTTCGAGCTGCAGCAGATTTTCTGGTGCGTTGTTTAGCCAAGGGGATGTTCACGAAGCGAATATGCCACAACAGGCGAATCCTTGCAAAGAGGTGCACAAAGGCTTTCTTGCATTCTTCAGAGCAGAATTTTTGCATTCCCATACAACTGTGCAAAATGCCTGCCAAAACTCCACTCACATTAGGCAGGTGCGCCACAACACCGATATATTCCAAAAAGCAAGCTTCCATGGCCTTAATATCCTGAAAGCAATCGTCAGAAGGCATTGTTACATTGCCAAATAAATCTGAGGAGATGTTGCTTGCCTTAAACATAGCAAAATGCTGGTGTGATGCACAAAGCTGGTGGTCGGCATTATTCAAAAGGGTGTTGCACACACAGTGTGGAGGCCTGTGCAACAAAAATCCGTACGAGATAGCCCCCAACATAGTAGAGAACAGTATCCTCTACTATATTATGGCTAACGGGCTGTTCCTCATCAGGAAGCATATCGACTGTTGGTACTGCATCACAAGTAGTAGGAAGCGAATGAGGTGGCTCTGACATTTGTGCCAACACAGCGCTGCGATTCTGTTCACAGTTTCCTTCTGAAAAAAGGGCAACCAGTTTGCCATCAGAAATGTGTTTCAGACCTGATGTGAACTGAAGCACATTTGGGTTGTCATTGCAGCCATGCTTTAACCTAAGAATCCCGAAAAGGTTCTCCAGGGAGTCCTGCTGTAGCCAGCGAGTCAAGAGAACACGAAAATCAAAATCTTGGAAGAGGTCGTCCCAGAGGAGAAGGATAGCCTTTAAGGTGACCTTCCATGTCTCAACTGTGTGTGGTTGCCGAGGCCCGTCGAATTTCCACCTTTCAACCCACGACAGGCACTCCCGCAAAAAGGCTAGGTGTTCAGACCCTTCCGAAATTGCATAACGTAACTTGTCACTGGCTTTTTTTACAGAAGAGCTATTCAGACGGTCGAATAACTTATCTATCTTCTCGAGAAAATCAGCTGTTGGTTTTGCGGATGCCGGCAACACGCCAAGAGCAATGAATACATCAATGGCCACTGAGACCGATTCTCTCATCACCTGGCTGGCATATTTAACTTTCATGTTATTGAAAGGCTTGCGGTAAATGTGGTTGTCGGTTAGTTTCTTCGCCAATTTGAGTTTGAGAGGATGCGAGCTTTCGTATAGTTGCGTAATGAAAGACCAATCCACAATTTCTTGCCCCGATATGGAGCTTGTGAGGTGCGTGGAGATCATTCCTTGTACATTCAAGTAAGTGTGGTGTGTCATATAGGAAATAAATCTTGCGGCCTTCAAGCACAAAAAACGGCTCTTCAGGCGTCACACCTAGCTTACTTGCCAAAGTGATGTTGCTTCCCCCCTGGTCGCAAATGAGCGCCTTCACAAACAACCGGGCTCCCTGCAGCTGCTTGATTAATGTTATGATCAGATGATGAAGAGTATCTGCGGGCGTTTTGGTCCTTGATACTGTGTAAGCAACAGGCTGAATCCACGTTTTTGAAATGCCTGCCACAAGTATCAGGAGCGCTGAATTTGCCACGGCTGGTGTTCTTTGCCTACCGTCATCGGAGAATCCCATCACAATGTCATGCTTTGCATCATACTGCAGATGTTCCTTTAAGGACATTTCGTCAAATGTTAATGTGCACGCACGATCTGTTAAATGCCGATTTCGGGTAGCTTTTTCGAGGGCTTCAATAGCGGTTGGAATAACTCCGGGAGTCATCGGAATATTTTGGTAACCACTGCTTTAGCGACCTCACAGTTGGCATGTCAAGCAGTCTTGACAGATGTCTGTACGCTTTCGGACCATGAAAGTATAAGTTTGAAGCGAACTGGCGGTGCTCGGGCGACCACCTCCGTCCTCTACGTTTCACGCCATTAATTTTAACTTGAGTCTCAAGCAATCTAAAGAATGTCTTGCGGACGTAGGGCCTGATAGCATTCAACGCCTCGGACTGGGAAAGCTTTTTAACCTTTCTCTTGCCAATTTTTGACAGTGTCTTCCGAAGCTTTGAATTTATCTTCTCCAGGTTCTTCATTTTTCTGGCTGTCCGGGGCGAGCACCTAGAAGGCTTGTGTTGTCGACCCGCTGGATTGGAACCTGAAAGATTTAGAAAAAAAGCTCATTTATACTGTGTTTTTGTGAAAGCTGACCATGATCTTTAAACCTTGTAAAAGTTCTAGCGGTTTTTAAAATTGAAGTGATTACTTCCATGAGTAATCAGTTGGTCATATTTAGTTCTCGATCCTTCACTTATTCAAACTTGGGGCATTGGGAACAGGCCTCTGATAAGCACACTGCTGGGCATTGAGCCTGCTAATGGCATGTATAAGCATCGTGGGCAACATGAAGCGTCAACTAATTTTTCCTAATCATTAGCATACTCCTTGTTAACAAACATTATTGGTTATACGTTTAAAATGGTATGTTTAGGAAAAAAAACAACGAATTCATAGTCTTCTTTAAAAAACACTAATCCCTCTTATAATAATAATAATAATAATAATAATAATAATAATAATAATAATAATAATAATAATAATAATAATAATAATAATAATAATAATAATAATAATAATATAATAATAATAATAATAATAATAATAATAATAATAATAATAATAATAATAATAATAATAATAATAATAATAATAATAATAATAATAATAATAATAATATCTGGGGTTTAACGTCCCAAAACCACAATATGATTATGAGGGACGCCGTAGTGGAGGGCTCCGGAAATTTCGACCACCTGGGGTTCTTTAACGTGCACCTAAATCTAAGCACACGGGCCTCAAACATTTTCGCCTCCATCGAAAATGCAGCCGCTGCGGCCGGGATTCGATCCCGCGACCTGCGGGTCAGCAGTCGAGCGCCATAACTACTAGACCACCGCGGCGGGGCACTAATCCCTCTTAGGAGGCAACAAACAAGCAAGAAAAGGATCGGACAAGCACTCGTCTCGTCCTGCCTTTCGGTATACATCGCTCTGGTTCTCGTCCCCTAGCAATGAACTAGCTCACCCAGCTGACACCCTAGTGCACTTTAGGATATGTTAAATGGTACGTGACATTAAAACGATAGCTGCAGGGCATTAATTTATCTGGAATAGTTTTAAAGAGCTTAGAGAGCAATACAATTTGCGTACACGGGGGCTCAGCCTGTTGAACTCCTTCATCGGCGCTGTGAGCGGGCATCGTAGTGGTATGCGCGGGCCGAGGAGAGCCTGTGAAGAGAAATCGGCGGAGCACAGATTTCAGCGTGACATACATACAGCTGGTATTAGGCGTCACAATAAATATTTGCAATTACAATCACTCAGGGCGTTTTCTCACTATTAATTGGTCTCCTCGTGTATTATGTCTCAGTACGAGTAATAAAAAAAGTGTAAACACACAAAAAGAGAACGCTACGTGTCACTCACTAAATATATGGGTGTCCCAACTATCCTAAACCAATATTTTAAAAATCTTAATGCGATGTGCCTAGAACAGGGTGCCCGCGATGACCTAGCGCGTAACCGAATTCTTGCCAATTACACTTATTTAGCCCATTGAAAATAAAAGTATTTTGTAATAATAAAGCTAATAAAAATAAAGTATCTTTTAGATTCTTAATTTTAAAAGCGACTTTGAACTAGGGTGTCGTAGAATATATATATATTTCTAAAAGGCCAGTTCTGTTGCTCCCACTGCCAGAGCTATCGCGCAATTGTTTTAACAGCGACACCAAGTTGGCCGCTACTCACTCGCCATGTGCGAAATAGCTGATAACGCGCCACATGGAGTACTCTCTCAAATTATGAGGTCATTTTCGCCTTTTCCTGTAAAACGCTACGCCACGGGTAAAATAGCAGAGACAACTGAATCAGAATCGAGGAGGTTACATGTAGAGCGTTCTGAGTGAGACGTTTGCTCTAAATTTAACGATTGTGAAGCCGGCAAATTTTTTACTTAGCTAGTTATATCTACCAGCAAAATCATGCCGGCGAATCCATGGATGCTGTGTACACCATGCGTTGGTATTGTTGGCGTAATCTGCGCGAGAATCTTAAAAATACAAAGTCATGATAACTCGTACAGGTACACATATTGAGTATTAAGACATTTCTGTAAATAGATGTAGAGGCATGAAAGTTTGTGCTGTTGTATGATCACTTTACAGTATTCTCACCTGGACTTTCGACGTGTGTCTGCCCATCGCCAAAGATGGAAACTGTTGTCACAGCACATCTTAGCAGCCTTGTCTGTCCGGGGTCTGCGTAGTCTCTGCTGGTGAAATGGGCAGAGCACAGGCGGTAGCTGCTGTAGATTTGACGAGGTGGTGAATGAGCCAGGTCCTGCCGTCTCGCACACTGAAGCCAAGCGCGAGATCTAGAAAATCAATGTGTGCGTGTGTAGTATTTGGGTTAGAATGGATTTATTTCTGTTTTCAGGCATAGATGGATAGCTTTGAGTGAAAACCGACATCTTTATTTGAAGTAAGCGTTATTTGATACATTTCTCATCTTCCTTTCTTAATTGAATTTTCGTAACCAAGACGACTTGTGATAGCAATCCTGAAAGCAAACTTTAAAATAAAATCTGTCTTTATTATTAAGAGACGCGGATACATGCTTCTACTTGCGCGATAGTAATGTTTGGTGGCAACGACCCCAGCTTTCCTCCTAATTCAAAATATATTTTTGCAGACAATAGCAATCATCCCACACCAAAATCTCTAAACAACAATTCGTACATATATACCCTCGCGCACTGCGTATTCCTCGGGTATTTCTCGCGCCCTGCTGCAAATCTTTTATAAAAACCTTATTAAAACCGGTAATAAATTAGTAGAACACGTAAGTTTACATTGTTCGATCATTTATGGGCTTTTAGCTGCAATTGCATTCTTGTAAATATATCGTAATTGTACTTAAGGCTGAAACTGAAAACATGAAATTGAAGTATACATTACTAATTATTACTTTATAAATTTATTGCTAAATTCCTCTGCAATATGCCGTGGATTTACGTGAGGCCAAAATGAAAACACACAATTGAAACGCAATAATGTAATAACATCCGTCTAAACTCGCAAGTGTAATAATTTATGTACTCAGTACTTAATTAACATAGTACTAACAACACATGCTATGAACGTATATTGACCCTCCCTTATAGCCAAAAAATTATGGGAATTGCCTTCCTCCAGCTATGGACATAAATAGGCTGATAATATTCAAGAATGATAATAACGCATGCAACGAGAACAGACTGAACGCAGGCAATCAAAAGGTAATAAAAAGAATGCGGATAAGCTTACACTGTTCTATTAGTTACTGTATATGCTGCTACAAATACATTTGTGACCTGCCTTGCATTTCCTTGAGCCAAAGTGCAACATCGAAATGCAATGCACGATCGAAGCGCATTAAATTGAAAACGCAAGTATAAACAATCGTGCGTAGCAAATGTATTCACTGGAATAATTTCCAGATGCTCTGCCGTGCATGTCATGTATAATTGAAGCCGAAAAGCAGACAATCAGAATGTAATGAATAAATCATGTACGTGTAGCTCAATTAAATTACACAGCTACTGCAGCAACCGCATCCTGATATGCCGTGCAAGCGTAGAAAGACAAAAAGAGCAGCATGCAGATCGTACCTTTCGTCCGCCGGGATCCGAAAGAATTTTATGCCGGTGTGTCGTGAAGAATTCCGACACCACTCAGCGCATCACGATTTGTGATGACGGCGAGAATCCATGGATGCGTCTGTTTGGCTGAATCTTGCATGGGTTTCGCTAAAACAAACTTTACAGCGATAAAAGCGGCCTTTGGGACACCGCAGGCTGTAGCATACATGGGTGCGCGAAAAGAAACGCCCCTTTTTCGCCGTGAGAGATAGGACGACTGCGCAGTTCCCGTTTTCCACTTTGGGTGGCGCTCTTATTTTCGCAATCTCGAAATGCAACCTTTAGGTTCACTTGTGTAGTAAGAACTCCGGAGTTAATGAGTAACCTAGTAATAACTATAAAATAGAACAAGAACGTTCATTTAGGTAGTACAGCCCCCAAACGTTAGGATCGCTGCGGTCACGGGACAGAAAAACCGCGATGTTTCACCCCCCTGGCTGTGCGCCGCCGCCGCCTGTTTTTGCTCACACCATTCGCGCTGCCACTGAAGCTCCTAGAGAGACCACGCCATCGCCGCTGCCACCGCGCAATAATTGCGGTGCGCCGCCGTTAGTTTTATTTCAAGCCGAGCGGACAATCTGGGTGTAGAATGCATCATTTCACCTGCTCTTATGTGCCTTTAAGATTTCTTAGAGGGGCGTTTGCGGTGTCTTGACAGCCCTATTGTGTCTGTCTTTGCATGCCATGTCTATATAAGAGCCCGAAACAGCTGCTGAAGACAAACAGCCGAGCTCGTTGTTCTATCTTCGTGTTACTCGTCCTTTTGGTACCCTTCGAATATCTAAATACGCGCACAGTATTTTTGCGATCACCGCGTGACTTTCGAACAAGCGGTTCTACTGTTACACAGATGCTCCAGTTTACCATCATCATCATCATTTATTTTTCCCTTAAAGGCCCCTCTCGGGTATTACATAAGGGGGGGGGGGGAGGTTACATAAAGAGTTACAAAACATATCGGATCACAATACTGAAACATAACACATAGAAATGCAGACTTATTTAAAAGCACAGAAATGTTACAATATGAATCAGGCATATAAATGCGAAAAGAAAGAACAGTGTAGAAGAATTTTACAGCGTAAGATGATCAGTGAGCAACTGCTTAAACGCAATAGGGTTTCGCTCAACGACAACACAGTCTGGCAAAGTGTTCCATTCTGCAATGGCTGTTGGCAAAAAAGATTGATTAAAAGAAGACGTAGAACCGTGCAAACGCTGGACGCTGCACGAGTTAAAATGGCGACGAGATGTACGGCTTGGCGGGATAAATAGTTTACCGTGAAGATGTGGGAAGTAATAGTAAAGCCTATGGAACAAGCACAGCCTTGCAATCTTCCGACGGAACGACAATGACTCGAGTCCCAATGATGACTTTATGGCACTGATGCTTTCATCACGGCCGTACCTAGAAGAGATGAATCTGGCCGCACGGTGCTGTATAGATTCTAAAGTGTTAATGAGGTATGCTTGATGAGGGCTCCAAATAGCTGAGGCATATTCAAGCTTACTTCGCATAAATGTTTCGTAAGCCAGTTTTCGCGTGGATGAGGGACACAAGGAAAAGGAACTTCTGATGTAACCAAGTGATTTAGTAGTGTCGGCTGCTAATTTGGCGATATGATCGGACCATGTCAATTTTTTGCTTATTGTGACACCAAAATAACGATAAGATTCGACGATGGACAAAGCTACCGAGTTTAAGGAATACGTGTAACTACTGTTGGAGTGCTTACGGGATATCTGCATAACTTTACATTTCGAAATATTGAGTTTCATTAATGAATTGGAACACCAGGATTCGATTAGACGTGACGCAACACATTGCTTCTTTCCTTAAAGACGGAAAAAGGGGTGACGTCAAAACTTTTGACTTCGGCATGGTTTTTTTTTTGCTAAAGTTTTAACTTCTTCAGAATTTTATGCCAACAACAAGCTAATATTTGTATAGCAGATTATGGCTTTCGCGCTCAACATTGGTTACGTTTAACCACGTGAAGTCATCTGACGCACTTATCAAATCAGATATGGGCATCAAGGACGAGTGCTTGGTCCATATTTGTTTATTGTTCATGTAAATGATGAAGGAGAAATTATCACTGATGCTCAATTTAGACTTAGAATGTAAGCAGACGACTGCGTTGTCCGCAGAACCATCTCTAAATGCCGAAGATTAGGACGCTGAAGTGTTTTTTTTTTCGTCGTTTTGTAACGGCAGTGGAACATGGTAAACCTCAAAAAGACTGTAGCCACGATTTTTAAATAAGAAACAGCCTTTTCATTTCACATACGCTAATTATGCTGTAAGTCCAGTAGGTCTTATGTAGTTCAAAAACATTGGTGTAGCTCTCACAGAAAAATTATTATAGCGCACCCATGTCGAAACAATCTGTGTGTTTAGAAAAAAGTGGTTAACGATTTAGAGTACTAGGTACTCTACTATCAAGGCCGTCACATTAACGATGGTCTCAGCACTGACTACCAAACTCTTCGAAAGCTTTGACGTGTCTTATGCACGTCAAGCAACTCGACAAAACAATGCTGACGGGCGATCGTGGTGGTGGTGCTGGTGGCGATGTTGCCTTAGGCGGAGTTAGCCTGCAGACCTGGTTGGCGATTTCTCCTCCTCGTTGACTCTTTCTGTGTAGTATGGCTCACCATACGTCACTTAATCCCATTTCTCCTAGCAAGCGTAAGATTATGTTAGCCACTTGCTTGCGCATCAGCCGCACACCTGCCGGAAACATATCGACCTCACTGTATCCGTGGGGCAACCCTCCTGTTTTCGTGCTGTCCATCAATGCCCCTATTTCGCAGCAAAACCGCTTGCATGGCAACAGATGGTGCTAACAGCACGTAAGACTTCGGTGAGACTGGAACATGCGTTAGTTGCTTCGTCGCTTCACAGCACATATAACATAACTTTGTTAGTTTCTGCTTATAGAAACAATAGTGATTATATTTCCCCACTATGACCAGCGTTTCTCACGTATACTTCACACGCGCATGTTTTGTGGCTGAAGCTTTTCTCGAACATCGGCGCACTTGCAGTCATGTTGTTCTCCTGCGTAAATAAGATAGTTCACACTGTTTTAGCCCTCATATTCTTCGCTGCATCTTGTGCACGTCATACCCAATGATTTGACAATCTGAATATCAGCTGTTAGATCGATTCAGAATTGTATTCCTTGCTCTCTCTCTTTTTGTGTTTTTTTTCCTGGTGAGAAGTAATTGTTTTGAAATATATTCAGTGCATTCTCAAAATTATCTGTGAAACGAAGAAAACTTATTATAGAAGAGTTTTGTGAAATTCAGTGCGCAACAATGCACGTTGAATCAATGGTTTATTTCGATTTCTACGGGTACGCTTCCCGCGCAACTGCGGAAATTCTAAAGTTAGTCACACAGTGCAGGAAACATTATTAAGGTATATTAGGCGACTGCCCCCAAAGGAGGTCGCAAAAAAAGATTTCCAGGGAAAAGAAGAAAAACGTGGTAAAACTAATATAAAATTCAGGACAGGTTACAAAACCCAGATGCAAGTTTCGTTGAAATCTGTGGCAAAAGTTGTTCACACAGAAGTGTTGAACTTAATTTACACTGCGCCAAAGCCAATAAAAATATTTTATGAATGTCTTGCGAATATAACGTCCGAGAACTTGATTTTTTTAGGGAAACGTTGGCAGTGGCTTTGTCGTAAGGCATGATCATAAGCTTTTGATGGAAATTTCTCCTTTCTCTGAGGTTAATAACTTCACTGCAGAACCAAGCTATGCGTAAAAATATTTTTTGGGAAGAGTTTACACTAGTACTGCTGTTTGTCAGGGTTAAGTACTTGTGAAAGCGGGAGCCAAAGGCGGGTTGTCTTCTGCACTATAATGATAACTGCTATTCTTTAACGTCCACAGCATTCCATCAGGATATACGCCAGCTGCGAGAATGGCATGTCCTTTGTGGTGTCTCGACCAGCCGCAAGTACGTCTAGAAATTCCGGGAATCAAAAAGAAAAGCAATCACTCAAGAGTAGCATTGAAGCAAGCAACACTGCTATTATTACATGAGTTGTACTTAGACCGAACGCAGATATACACTGATGGGTCCGTCTCGTCCAGCAGCTCATCAGGTGCCGCTGTAATTCCGGCTGCAGCAATGACAATCAAGTTTAAGTTGTCGCATATGACTACATCTACGGCATCAGAGCTTGCTGCTATAAGGGCTGCATTACAATATCTCGTTGAAGAACGTCCAGGAAAATGGGCCATATTCTGTGATTCGAAGGCAGCGCTTCAGAGTTTGCAGTCTGCCATGCGTAGGAGGAGTCATGACCATTTGGTGCAAAAAATAAGACATTGCCATCATGAAGCTCTAGCACGAGGGCATGATATTAATATGATATTGCTCAACCCGGAGAAATCTGAGATTCACTCGAAAACTTGTTTACATAGGCACCATGGGCCTTCACTAAAATATATACGATTGATACAAAAAAAGGGAACAATAAAGTATGCTTAGGTGGAATATAAACCGTTCTTTTAAACGATAAATGCCCACGTTGAACCAACAGATCTGGGATCACGAAGTCAAACGTATAACTGGTACAAGCGAGGTCTTGCAAAATAAAAACTACCTTTATTTGTTTCCGTGCATTGAATCAATTGGACGCGTTCCTCGCAAGCTGTCGCTCAGTGGGTCTTTACAGATCCCGACAAACTGAATCTTCCACCCACATCACTACCACCCACATCACTATACTCCAATGAGCGATTTCGTGTTTTCGAATGGTCGTTGGAAAACAACGATATCGTGTTTTCGAAGGAACGATTAAGAGCAGCATTACGAGTAATTTCATTTGATGAGAAAATATTATCTCACACTTTTAAAGTGCGTATGACGAAAGGACCACATGAAAATAAATGGTGTGTTTCACGCGCAGCAGTCTCTCATTTATCCCACACATTAATTGTATAGCACTTGTATATTGATCCCTTCACCTGGTTGTTGTCTGGTTTGCGGTGTATTTTGACCTGTTCTGAATGCCAAGTATTTCGTAACGAACCGAATTCACCTTGACCGCTTTTATATACGCATATTCCTAACTAGCCGCCTACGTCTGGAAGCCCTGGTCGTTGTCCCCTTTAACTGACACACACCAAAATTGCTTATCTCACGTCATGACGCCCTCCGGTGCCTTGAGACACGTATACCCGTATGCCACTGCCCACAGAATGCTGCTATGATGGTTGGATGAACTTTATTTGGTCCTTCGGAACGTGCTTTAGCACGTTGCCGGCCGCTCCCACGTCGTAACAGAAAGACCAAGTCTCTCCGCTGCATAGCGCACCTGGTGGACTGCCCATAGCTGTTGTTCAAGTCCGGAGCTTGCCATAGCACCCTCCTATTTGGACGGCGGGATGATTCGCCCACAGCGTAATGCGGGGCACCGCCGGAGCATATGTTCCAAGGTATAGCTATATCATAGTAATAAGGGCTGCAGCGCGAGCACGAATGTGCTAGAAGAAACAGACAAAGTCGAGGTACGGAAGGCAAAAGAGGACAACACGAGCGTTGTCTGTTTCTTCTAGCACATTCGTGCTCGCGCTGCAGCCCTTATTACTATGAATTCAAACCAACTAGCCCAAATCGCCATTCTTCTTATAGCTATATCGTGGCAGTAGGAACATGTGACGTATGAAGCGATGGTTAGGAGAAGTAGATGAGGAAGAAGAAGTCAGAATGCAATAAACATGGGGTATGAGCCCCGCCAGTCTCCCGCATCTAGCGTCACACAAGTCGGCAGGATGAAGACCTCCCAGCCACTTCATCAGTGTCTCATCATCGACGCAGTTCTACACAAGACGCCGTTACCACACATCGACTACGGAATCATCTCCTAGCCGCACACAGCGACCAGCACCATGACAGAATCATCGACCGACCTTCCCATCCCCAAGTACACCGGAGCAGCGGACGATGGACCTGTACAGGACTGGTTCGACCTGTTCGAGTTTCACGCTACCGCTGCATCTTGGTCGGAACGGGAAATGGTTACGAACTTCAGCGACTACGTCACGGGTGAGGCATTTAAATTTTACCTCACCCACATATTCGACAACGATGAGTCTTGGCAAAAGATAAAACAAGAAATGATCGTTTGGTTTAAAAAATACGATGACGACTACGATGAAGACTTGCTTGTAACCCACCATCCACAGACAACTGCGCTCAGTCGTCAATTTTACAGACAGTCTTCAACCATTCGAACGCACAACAAGATTCGACCTCTGACAAAAGACGAAGTGGCACACGAGTTCAGTGGCAGACGACAACGCGTATTTTGGGAAAAACACAGCCATCGAGCGCGCCTCCCTTCTGCACGAAAGTCGGAATTTGCGAAGTCATCGCTTCAGCATATGACCCCAGACGTTGCCAAACCACCTGATGCCGTTCACTCTTCGTTTTGCATACGTGGTCCACCACCTGGGTTTTTATCACGCGGTTCTACAAGCGCTCCTAACGCTCACCACTTGCCTTATAAGGACGCCTTGCTCATGGTAGACCAGCTGACGCATGAAGAAAATACCGAACAACGTCATGACTACTCGAAGAGTGAAAATCCTGGTTTTACATCACTTCGCTCTTTCGTCGCTCACAACGCCCACCTCGCGTTTCACACGCCCACTACGGTCGGGATAGAGCTTTGGAACTCCGAATATACTCAGCCAAGTCCAGGGCCAACCGTCCACATTCATGCGTCAGAACAGCTTACCTCCAAAGTTGCGGACACAGAGACACAGCCCCAAGTAAAATCTGACCAAACCAAGCCTTTCGCAGCGTCACCGTCGAGTTCACAGCAACCCGAGAGCCCAACCAACACAGGAGTCTCGGAAGGATCAACTCCGAAGCTCTGCCCTGTGCCAGGAACGCCCATCAAGAATGGCGTTGCAACAGCCTCAGCAGATTTTTCTGCCAATTCTGGCGCACTATCTTCATTGCATGACACAAATCGCGACACCCTAACAAGTATCAACTATTTGCTGGTCACGTCAACCTACAAAGAAAAGCGGGCTCGTGGTTCCAAAGGAAGTCCACCTCGTCAGACAGTGCAACATCAGCAATGCCAACAAAAGCAACAAGAGGAACCCCAACAGCTAAAACGCCCACACCAACATCCGCAACGAACAACTAAAACTACATCGCAAGGATACTTGCAGCCTGAAGAGTGTCGTGATCAACATACACTAAAGAAAAGACCGATTCCGCATCTGAGCTATCTTCGCAGAAAGAAAAGCCAAGGAACGTTTCTGCACCAGCGTTCAAGATTGCGCCTTCGGTCTGAACATCTGCGTCATCACCACAGAAAACTCCCAAAAAGCCACAAAACAACCGCTTGTGCTCTGCAGGAACACAAGCAGCGCCTAATCAGCCACGATCAACGAGCGCGCAAATTGCATGCACGACGTTTGTATGACCCACGACAAAAAATGCGACGCCGACGAAACATTCAATCCTGCAAAGCGTTCCAACCTCGTTCGTTCTTTGCAAGAATGCCGGCTGTATTTCCATCTGTTTCCAAGTTCAAAGCGTTTTTGTGTTATCCAGGACGCAACCACCAGCCTCGCCCACCAGAACTTCTGCGTTAACCGGACTGTTACACTTTCCCCTGAAGTCTTTGAAAGTTTACGGAACTCCCCTGGAGCATAGAACGAATTGTGAATTTTTGACATTTGTAACTTTTTAACCTCTACTTGTTAACTTTTTCTTGTTCGTAATCCATGCCCTCTTTCGTGTGACGTATGAAGCGATGGTTAGGAGAAGTAGATGAGGAAGAAGAAGTCAGAATGCAATAAACATGGGGTATGAGCCCCGCCAGTCTCCCGCATCTAGCGTCACAAACATGTATTAGTTGGCTGCATTTCGGGATAAATTTTGTTCAATAGCGCGGGATTACGGTACGCCCCGTCGTGAAGACGCCTGAGTGTCTGAGCCTGTGGTACGCTTAGTTTTCTGTGCGGTGGAGGGCATTGTCTCCGCGCCATGTAAAATGTAAAATGATCCGTAGGTTATTCGACGTTTGTATCAACGAAGGAACGGCGATCCGACTCGAAAAATCATTGCGCGATCGCGTTATGAATCTTGTGGGGCAGAAAATGCGAGGCAGGCGTCAGCAGCGTTGTCGGTGAGGCAAATACCAGAGGGAATATTGAGAAGTCACGATTATAGAGTCGCAATTGAACGAATGCATTCTGCGTGGCAATGAAGTATTCGTGCACAAAGCTATACAGCACCGCTTGAAACTGCTTTCGAAAAAGACTTCTAATGACGTCACATCGCGGCGACGTAAACTCCGTTTGCAGTGTTTGATATCGTCATTTGTAACAATGCGATGAACACTGCATGTTAATTCATATAAAATGATACGAGGGATTTGACGTCCCAAAACTACTATATGATTATGAGAGACGCCGTAGTGAAGGGCAGCGGAAATTTCGACCACCCGGGGGTTCTTTAACGTGCACCCAAATCTGAGCACACGGGCCTACAACACTTCCGCCTCCATCGAAAATGCAGCCGCCGCAGCTGGGATTCGATCCCGCAACCTACGTGTCAGCAACCGACTACCTCAGCCCCTAGACAACCACGGCGAGGCAAAATTAACTCGTATGACTCGCCGAATTACGGTCAACCATTGCTCAACCCGGAGGAATACGGAAAAAGCCGGTTACGATGCGCACATCACTAAACCGTTGTGTGCGATTCCTTTCAATCAAACTTACTTATGTGCTTCAAAGTAAAAACCGAAGTCACGTCGGACCTCAAGATACACTTTGGCCGTCAGTGTGTAGTCGACGTTACAAGTAATCTCAAAACCGGTACCGTAGATAGAGGGGTGAGGTGAAGGTGGCAACAAAGTGGGTGCACACGAATAGCCCCTTTCCTTAGCATTATTTTGGTTGGTTTCAATTAACTTTGTGTCTAACAAAGAAAATTGAGCTCCTAAAATTTCCTCTTTTTTCCTCAATTATTTAAGGCCTTCTGCATGTGCTCCCCTACAACCCCAAACTGTCCCGAAAAATGATCCTCGTTACGGGTCTGCCCACGACTACTCAAAAATGCGCAAGGAAGTAGGCCCAACTCGAAACGCTTGACTCAGAGCGACGATAAAAGGAAAATCGGTTATAGGCCACGAATCGCCTATCTGATTCGACTGACAAGGATTCTAGAAATGAGTGATTCTGCTGAGTTTCTTCACATCAAATTTTCATGAACAATAGCAAGCTCGAAACATCAAAACAACTGCCGGCTGGAGTGAAAACTATAATTATCATGATTATATTCAAACTGCTTGGTGTGACGATATACGAACAAAGAAATTTACCAGCAACAAGCTCAGACTAACAAATCGAATATCAAAAACTCTTACCAACATTAATTATATTCGATTATAATGATCGTTTACCAGCTTGCCGAACTTTCCACAGTGCTTGCTCTTAAGTGTCGTGAACAAAATTAGCTTCAATTTTCAAGTTTGAAGCACTTTATCAATTTTATTTGTCATCTCTTCATGAATCTCACGTGAAGTGATCACACTCTCAGTAAAGCGCTAAATGCAGGCTATAACAAGACTACTCGCGCTCAAAACCGAGCTCTAATGAACGAATCAGGACTAAAATAATATATATTTATTAGAAACAGCCGTGAATTAATCAGGCTAATGAACTTCATATCGCTGAAACTTTTGTCAAGCATATATGGTAGACTTCAGCGGAGCGCGAGAGGACGCGCTCTAACATCTCGCCGAGCGAGGCAACCTTGTGCCGCTGGGTGTCCGCGCCCCGCTGGCGCAGCGCTGCATGCGTCACTAAATTTTGATGTGGCAAAGAACCTGACGTAAGTAGATAAAACGCTGAAAAAAAAGTAGAGTACATGTTGCACAGCGAGTAAGTGTATGGGTGTGTCTATTCTCCCGGCAACCCGGATAATTGATAGATAAAAAAATTCTCCCGGCAGTCGCCTCCCATTCGCTCTCATAAGTCACGTGAATAACTGCCGGGATAAATTTTTTTGTATGATTCTCCCGGCAACCAGTAAAACTTGACCTAACCCATTCAACATAACCTAACGTTACCTAACCTAACCCAACGCACGCTAGGCGACGTCTGTCTAGTCTGTCCCGCAGCCTAACCTAACCTATAATCTAACGCACGCTAGGCTACGTATGTCCAGTCTGTCCCGCAGCAGCCAGTTTTTCCTCTTCTCACGGCAATTAGCCACGTGACATATGAGAGCCAATGGGAGGCGACCACCGGGAGAAATGTTTTTGAACAATTGTCCCGGTTGCCTGGAGAATAGACACTGCGTAAGTATATCTGTCAAGCAAGATTTTACTCGCACGGGGGAAAACCTACGTATTGCTTCAAAACACTGACGTCATCGACGGCTCTACGAACGGGAATCTCTGGGTGCCCATGCGACGCAGTTCTTCATGTTTTATGGCACCGGGGCTGCCATATGTTTTTTTTGTGTTTTTTTAAATATAGGCGATTGCCGTTGCCAACTGAGTTGATGCGGCCCCTGGTGAACTGGGCGAATGGACTGACCTGACTGCCAACCTGAATGTATTATGAAATGAGAACATATTGTCACGTGATCGTGACGTTTACGAAGGCGGCAGTCTGTATGCCCAAAATGAAACTGATGATTTGGCAGAACTTGGTGGCTGATCAGCGGAAAGTCGAACTGTATACAGCGAGCAATGCACGCTGTAGATATCGGCGCACAGTGCGTCGGTCATCGATAAACTGCCGAGCGGTGATGCGCGTTCGCATTTGTATACATGTGCCATCGAATATTCCAGCGTTATCGTTAGATGGCGCCCCTCAAGTTCTAGGGGAATCTGTTATGTTCGCCTAGTGCGCGCAAGCGCATCGAAAGGTTCTGAAATTATCTCGATGGTTCTCCGTCAACCGGCATGGTTTGCGTAAGGCAGCTCATTCACGTGGAATGGGCTAACAACAAAACTTGAGAAAGGAGTGTGGCATTATCGTCGTTGTGCGATAAGTTACCGATATAGGCGGTTAGATCATAAGAATAAATACAAGCTCCGCTCACGGCCGTCCCCGCCCTCACCCGGAGAGTACTGGCTGCAGGCGTCCGTCCAATCCGATAGCGTAATTTGACGTCAATTCTCTGACGTCAAAGAATTGGCCCGTGTTTTGGGTCCTCGGTGTATACCATACTGTCATATGCTCATGTCGCTCATATTAACTTGAAAACACGAACCTGGCAAATTTCTTCAGAGGGTCATGGCATAACTGGTTAGCCCAAGAAATTAGCTATAGGAGCGGCCAACATTTTATTTTCGATATTCTAGTACTTACATTCGCACAAAAAAAGTGCTTAGTGTTCGAAAAGAAACAAGGCACACAAAACTTACATATGAGATCGGCAAGCGTGCCATTGTTTTGTGGGTGGAGCTTGTGGCAGTTAGGTTTTGTAGGCCCGTGTGCTCAGATTTGGGTGCACGTTAAAGAACCCCAGGTGGTCGAAATTTCCGGAGCCCTCCACTACGGCGTCTCTCATAATCATATGGTGGTTTTGGGACGTTAAACCCCACATATCAATCAATCAAATCATGTGGCAGTTAGGTTGGCCAGGGAAAGTACTCGTGTGTTTCTTCTTATTCGTCCATCGACTTTTATTATTTTATTATTATTATTATTATTATTATTATTATTATTATTATTATTATTATTATTGAAAGAGAGCTGCAAAAACCGCATAATGACCACTCGACCAGGGTGCAATTAATCCCGCGACAGTAAATACGTCACAAGACTTGGTCGCATTATTGGCGGCTTCCCGGCGTGCATCTGGAGATAAACAGACAGCGATTAAACGCGCCTATACTCCCAGCGCTACCTGTGCACCAAAATGTCGACCGCGATTACCTCGGTGTGTACACTGCGATCGCCCTAAACAGAATGTCACGGGACCACTTCTCGAGCTATTGTGGCTAGGTGGCTTGATCTTTTGTGGGCGGAGTCTTACTATTACAGTGCCCTCCATGCGAATCCAAGAAATTTCATCATTACGGCCGGCTACAACTTCCTCGGTGAGTAAGCTTACCTGTTCAAACTGAAACCACGGCATACATTGATCTTGTCGTCTGCTCGCGCCTTCCAGATGTTCTGATGGCGCTTCAACTTTTGTCGTCTGTTAGCGTTTTTCCAGCGCTGGGCGAGCGTTTACATTAGACGCCGATCTCGGTCCCGCTCACAAAGTATATACGTTACTTCCGGGGATATCTCCAGTACATGGCCACCGACATAAAGCCTCTGAGCGCGTTTTTGAAATTCCGCGAGACGAAGCCGTAGCCGAAGACAGGGGCAGGCAGGGCGACAAAATACCGAGGCGATTTAGCGACTCCGAACAGCATTGCGATCGCCTATAAGTACCGTGTCGTGCTAACACTGTCACCGTTCGCCGATTGAGCGAGGCTGGCGGTTTTACTTTTCGTCAGTCGCATCCCGCCCGAATGGACGCATGAAGACCCATTTTAAAAAAAAAAACGGCGTTTTGAGTTCTCGGTCGTCAGTGAAACGGTCATTTGAAAGAATAAAGCGATTCCTCAAAAATCGCTTCAACCTTGTTCGAGTTCAGAGGGTTGGTTTTTGTGTGTCGAAATTTCGGATCGCCCACAGTTTATGAATCTCCCCCCCCCCTCCCCACGTCTCTCTGAGCGATTAAATTATGCTTGTCCATTTTGTTTTCTCTATATTTGTCCCCCCTTTTTTTCGTTTGTGTTTTTATGTGGTTGTTTCCAGCAACCAAAAAGGAAAGAAAAACAAATAAGGAAGCCATGTGCCGGAAGCATTTAGGTACGGTCTTACATTCTGCGGCATAATCCACAGAAAACCACGGTTACAGTGTTTTAAAACGGAGTCGTTCAAGCCGATAGACAACTTCAAACTGAACAAAGACCAAAAAAAAAAAAGAGGAGAACGATGACCGAAGAACACAAAATCGAGATTGCACAATGGACGTTTTTATTTCGTCTGCAGCCTTCACTGACTTCGCTCAACTTTACATTCCAAATGCGCGTTGCACACCCATTCTTTCTCTCTTTTTAATATATTTTTTTTTGCCAGTTCGCACAGCACAGTTGTAGTTCGCACCGTTGCTCCGCGGTATAGCTCGCTCCCCTAACGACTCTTCGTGGATGCCGGCTTCGACTCCGGCTACGGCTTGCGTCTGGATAACTGTCGTTTCAGAGCACGCTCGCTCACTATAGACCGCGGCTGCGGCACGGCGTAAGAAGTGCATTAGGGTAACGCTTCAAAACGCGCAGGTGCGGTTTACGCCTCCGATGATCAGTTGCTTGGTAGCGGGAGAAAATGCGAAGGCAGGGAGGGAGAGAGAGGGGGTGGTAGTTTTCTGCATAAATTAAGAAGGCAGCGCACCAGGCAATGAGTAGTCGCGCGCTGTGGACACACGCCACCCAGGGTTGCTCAAAATAGCGTGTCAGAAAGAAGAGATAAGGAAAAAAAAAAGGAATTCGAGAGCTCTGTTTAAACAGGAAGGCGAGGCGAGGCGTATATATCCCCCACGTCTTTTATATTTATGGGAATCAAATGGGGCTTGATGGCAGGCGGCGAGAACTTAGAAAATAGGTGGTTGTTGAAAGCACCTTTTCAAAGTACGGTTTCTACCGGATTTTCAATTTTTTTTTTCAGATGGATTCGTTTCACGCGACTTATTTGCCTCACCTTTTGTGGCGAGATGATTGCGGATTTCGTTCGAAGGGTTCTTAGACAAAAACAAAAAAAAAAAAGCAGGCAAAACGTTTAGGGCACATCCTGCGAAAACGTCGATTGCGATAATATGGCAACAATGAAGACATTCTACGTGGGGGGTTGTCTGGAGCAATGCCGGGCCAACACGGCAGCTCGCGATCTAATTGAAGGGAAAGAATACAGGCGATTACGGAGTCCTTACTGCATCAAAAGCTTCACCAGCTGTCGCTACAAAGGAGACATGGAAGCGCGGAGTTTTAAAAACCGGCCTTAAAATTCACTCCAGAACTTGCGACAAAATTAAATCGTGCTTTCCTTTCTGTGTTTCGTCATTCCTTTTTCCCGTCACTGTGCGATCTTAAACGATCCGCGCCCCGCCGCGAAAGTGAGTTTTAAGTGGTAGTTCAAGAAAGGCCTTTTTTAAAAAGCGTCTAATGACTCGAGTGTGCTTTAGGGTAATAAAACGTGGCGGCGATGCAGGCGCGAGAAAGTGGTCATATAACGTGGTTTTAAAAGCGAATGGAGTCGATTTTTTGTCGAGCCTCTGAGGGAAATGGAACTTGACTTCGTTCGCTCTGATGCTTGTTCGCTTGCGCCTGTTTCCCGCCGCTATACTGCGATGCGGTTCGTGTTTGACTATAAGTAAAGATTCTTCGAGGGTAGCGAAGCGTGTTACGTTGCAAAATCAATAAAAAAGTCAAGTGACGAGTTCGCAATTAGCGCGGGAGTGGAGCACGTTTGGCGGGCATTTACCAAACCATGAATGACACTTTACCACTACCCATTATAGAAAGTTATATAGTGGCGGCATCTGATGAGTTTTGCTATGTCTGTTGCCCTTCAGCCTACCTCATGCTGTCAAATTTTTGCTGCTATGACATTGTTTTGTCATATTTGTTCCTGTTCCTCAATGGCTGAGTTTGCCTGCTTTTGGAAGTAAACGTCACTCGTTCGCTCGCTCACTCACTCCCTCATTCACTCGCTCACACACACTCACTGACTCATTCATTCACTCCACTCATTCACTCACTCACTCATTCGCTAATTCACTCACTCGCTCACTCACTCACTCATTCACTCACTCACTGACTCATTCACTCAATCGCTAATTCACTCACTCACTTACTCACTCGCTCACTCACTCACACACACTCACTCATTCACTCACTCGCTAATTCTTTCACTCACTCAATCCACTCACTCACTTATTCACTCACTCGCTAATTCACTCACTCCGCTTATTCACTCACTCATTCACTCACTCGCTAATTCACTCACTCACTCAATCCACTCACTCACTCATTCACTCACTCCACTCATTCACTCACTCATTCACTCACTCGCTAATTCACTCACTCACTCAATCCACTCACTCATTCACTCACTCACTCCGCTTATTCACTCACTCACTCCACTCATTCACTCACTCATTCACTCACTCGCTAATTCACTCACTCACTCAATCCACTCACTCACTCATTCACTCACTCGCTCATTCACTCACTCACTCATTGATTTATTGATTGATTGATTTATTGATATGTGGGGTTTAACGTCCCAAAACCACCATATGATTATGAGAGACGCCGTACTGGAGGACTCCGGAAATTTCGACCACCTGGGGTCCTTTAACGTGCACCCAAATCTGAGCACACGGGCCTACAGCATTTCTGCCTCCATCAGAAATGCAGCCGCCGCAGCCAGGATTCGAACCCGCGACCTGCGGGTCAGCAGCCGCGTACCTTAGCCACTAGACCACCACGGCGGGGCAACTCACTCACTCACTCACTCACTCACTCACTCACTCACTCACTTCATGGCTCGAAGTAAAAACGGAGAACGGACGAAGGCACATGGCAACTGGGACGGGCGCCGAATTCCAACTTGTTTATGCTGCACGAAGAGTAATTCTTTTCAAGCGCGGTCCAAGACACGGGGTCAGTGTGTGATAGCGTCATCGTGATGTCCAGTCGGCTGCTCGCGATGGTCGAAGCAAGCGCAGAATGCTGCGGCTATCAGTAATTACGGAGTAACTCAAAGGCAAGGTTCCGCTGGTTATTAATCCGCAAAATAAGAAGCATTTCTACCCCACTGTTGGAAGCTGGGCGTAGAGCGGACAGGAAGGCGAAGAAGACCTGTAAGGGAAAAAAGGGATGGGATGTGTTTGTACTGTTTTATGGACGCCGTGTTTGACTGTCGTCGCACTTAGCACATATAAAGGCTGCGCAAGGATTTCCCGCATCAAGTGCTTCGTTGCCGACCACAGTGATTGAACTAGGTGTCTTTAGGTAACCCGCCACACTTTCTGGTGCAGTCTCCGTAGTTCGAAGCTTGAAAAAAAGAAAAAAAGAAAGAAAGAAAGAAAGAAAGAAAAAAGAAGGAAAGAAGCAAGCAAGCGAGCGAGTGAGCAAGCAAGCAAACAGAGAACAAGAAACCCATGGTGAACATAAACGAAATCTGTGTGCGGCCTTCTAAAAAAACAAATACACACACACACACACACACACACACACACACACACACACACACACACACACACACACACACACACACACACACACACACACCACACACACACACACACACACACACAAAGAAAACCCGAAAACCCTAGCCAAAACACTCGCTGTAGAGTCGTCTGCAGCGGACCCTCACAACATCATGAACTCCTAAGTACATATCGGGGATGTAAAACAACGTCGTCTTCAAATAAGAGGCTCGAAACGAGGAAGAGGGTGGGAACACGGGCTTGCATCATGGGTTCTCAAGATACACGCGATCCACCAAACGCGGGGCTTTAAGAAGAATGTAGGAGGAGAACAATAACGTCCGAAAAGGAGGGGGGAGGGGAGAACCGTTTTCGCTTCGAAGAAGCTCTCCCACACCGTCAACGCCAGTAGTGGCCATCAAAACCCGAGCCCAAGGGGGCGATATTTGAAGGAAATCGCTCTACCAGGCTACCGACCAACCAACCGACCGCCTGACAGGCGAAGCCGAGCCAAGCCAAGCATCGTGTTGCACTCCGCGGCTCTGTTTCTCTCTAGAGAGCTGGCAGCGGCCGGTCCAGATATTTGTAGTGGTGTTTTCTTCAGAATCATCCAGTGTATATGTATGTGTGTAGCAGCCACTTTGCAAAGTCCTTCGCATTTTATCCTCCGCTTTTTTTTTAGCCGTTATATATCGCACAGAGGCGCCCTCCCCGGCGTTCTGGACACGCGTTTTTGAGTCTTGATGTATGGAGTGTGGCCGTTGAAGCGAGCATCGCTAAAATACAGAGAACGATGGGTAGGGGGCGTATAACTGCGTAAGTTTGTAGGGCAAAGCGGAAACACGAGAAACATGAATATGGCAGACCCCTGGCGAGTGGTGTGGCGAGTCGGAGATTAAGCGCTGACGACTTTAAAACGGCGTGTCTTTTCTTTTTAGGTTTTCGTTACGTCGCGTGCCGTTTTCCTTGTGTACTTTGTATTCCTTGCTTTCTTCGAGACGGTATTTTAACGTAGCAGACGACCAATGGCCCGTCTTGGCCGCTATAGCTTTCACGTCGTTTGCCACGGTTGGCTACTTCACTGGAATTTTTCCTTTTTGTTCTTTTGTGAGTACGTACAAAATGAGAGCCTTGGGAATAAGGCTGAAAGAGAATAATAAAAATACGATGTTTGAAGCATAGATGATGCTAATGATGCGTTGGTTTACTCCCATATATGTACCGACCTCCGAAGTTACATTTGACGTTTGTAAGTGCTTAAAAGAGTAGCACCGAGAAAAACTACTGGACAAGTTCCGGCTTTCGGAACTGTTAACTTCTTGCATGACATTGCCATTTAGGGTGTAACTGCTAGATTTTTTTGGCATGAAGTATTCGAGGTTTTCGATTATATGTTCGTGGAATGATAATGTAAACAAAATAGTCATAAACATCCCATTCCCATAGAATTTTTCGTTCGTCATTGTGTTTCGGGAATCTGTGTCTTGTAAATGTAATACCGGTTTTGAATAATAATATAAATAATATGCGGTCTTGATACAAGTATGAGGTGAGTCGTAGTGGAGAATTCCGAGAATCTTCGACCCTCTGGTGTTCTTCGACACTAACATCGCAGAGGTATTATAATTACACACTCATCAAAACCTAACTACATGAGCTGGCAAAAAAAAGTAAACGCTGACTTTGAAATCAATTTCTGGGCATCTTGTTAAAAGCGAGTGCAGCTTATTCGAATTAAGACAAAATGGACGTAGACAAAGCGTAAGCGAAATACCCCCGGACGTTACAGGACTAAAAATCAAATCAATCTTCCGCTGAGTATTTTCGGCAAACGGAAATTGTACATGAATATGTACATTTTTCGTGTTTACGTGGCAATTCTGTCGGTACCAAACGAGACACCAGCCTATTAAAACCGAGTGGCCCGAACACAAAAGGGCCAGAACAGTGACGGAGGAATTTCTCCTCACCTGAAGAGCTCCTCCGACAGAACAGATTGAACCTCTGTGTGAAGTCACTCCAACATCGGAAGGGAGTGCGAGGGCAGCGGCCTGCTGCAATCGCCTCGCAGCGATTGCGCTGAAGACAGTAAGCACCAGCAACAATCAGAAGATACCTGAAGTGGCCTCAAGAACAACGCCCAGAGAAAAGAAAGCGATGAAACTCCGAGGCCACGAAATCCGGAATCCACGGCCCCACCAGATAATACGAGCGATCACACACTGCTCGAGAATATGCTGATTTGTTTTCTGTAGGTGCAGTTCGGGCGAGTTGCTGAGGGGACCATTCCGCACCACTCGAGGCGGTGTAGAGTGGGAATAACACCAAGAATACCCCAAGGTGGGCGCCACACGAAGTCCCGGAAGTGTCGAGGAAGGAAAGCTGTCATTAGCCCATTACAAGACACACGAATGACTAAAAACTGGGCCAGTGTGGGACGGTAGTTGCGCATAATTTTAACTCGACGCACGACTACGCGGACAAAAGAGAAGATGGGACACACCGCAGTGCTGTCCCTTCTTCTGTTGTGTCCGCGTAGTCGTGCGCTGGGTTAAAATTATGCCAAGTACAAGATACATGACTACAGCGAGCATGGCGAGCCGGTGGAACTAACGGAGGAGGAGGAGGAAGAAAGTTTAAGCGGAAAGACAGGGAGGTTAGCCAGTTCTTAGACCGGCTGGCTACCCTGTGCTGGGGAAAGGGGTGAGGGGAATGATAGATGTTAAAAAGAAATGTTGCGAAGAGAGGGAGAAATTACAAAAAAAAAAATGCGACAGAGGAAAGGCAACATCAAAGAGTATAAGACACTAAAGTCTGTCTCTGAGGCCAGTTGTCCGCAAAAAGCGCAGCAAAGCTTTCAAAGCCTTCTGGGCTGAGGATGGGCTTGGCCAATGACCCAGAATCCTTTGTTCCGACAAAGGCCGATTGTCTAGTCTATCCAGAGCTGCAGTGAGTTCTTGTCTTTGCACGTTGAAATAGGTGCACTCACACAGAAGGTGCGCGATGGTTTCTTCGCAACTGCAGTAAGTGCATGTAGGAGAGCTGGCCATCCCGATGAGATAAGAGTATGCGTTCGTGAAGGCCACTCCAAGCCACAGGCGGCATAGAAGAGTCTCCTTAGCTCGAGATATCCTTGGGGGAAGACGAAGCTGCAGATCGGGATCCAAGTTATGCAGGCGCGCGTTTGTGAAGTCTGTCGAGTTCCACTGTACCAGTGTGAGGTCACGTGCAAGCGAACGAAGTCTTGTAGCTGCGTCAGTTCTTGAGAACGGGATGGCTGTGTATTGGGTACCATCGTGTGCAGATCTAGCGGCCTCATCTGCGCGGTCATTGCCATATATACCGCAATGGCCTGGTATCCACTGATACACTATGCTGTGCTGTTTTTTCGGTTACTTGGTGATGAAGAAGCCTTATTTCAGCTACTAACTGTTCATTAGGTCCATGGCGAAAGGGTGACATAAGACTTTGAAGAAGCTTGTGTGTTAACAGTAGCGTTACTCATATAGGATCCCCTCCAGGACAGGTAAACTGCCCATAGCGAGAAAAATTACGCCATCTCCAGCTAAAGATGCCATGTGCGGTTGCTAAGCAGCGGGAAGATGGTGAATGGCACCCACGAAATCTCGTCTACGTCGCCTCGAGCCCGTGCACCAACATTGAGAACCTCTGCCTGACTAACGCTGCCGGTGATTAAAGTTTCCTGTGACCATGACTACAGCACTGATGGACAGCCGTTCAATCAGCGCACAAGTCAGAGACGTCGAACGTGACCCCGTGCTAACGAAAGCAGACGTGCTCTGTCTCACAGAAATGTGGAACGCCGCAAGACCGGCGACGAACGGCTACGAAGTGATAGCGCGTTCTGAGAGGAAGCGTTTCGTTGCCTTCGCTGCCGACTCGGGAGAGAAAGAGGGGGGAGCGTAGGAAAGGTGAGAGAGAGGGCGAGAGGTGCGCAACAGAGGAGTGGAAGTGCGGGGGACACATGGAGAGGATTCGCTCACAGGATTTCAAGCTGGACGGTTGTGCCCTCGCGATCTCCGACGCCAGCGTAGCTCCCGCCGACTGGTTCGCCCTCCGCGGTCTCCTGACGCCGTGCAGCTCTCGCATTGTGGCGCCCCGCCCTTGGACTGCTTCGACCGGATCCCCACTTTCCTATCTCCTTCTTTTTTCCGTCACTTGCCTGTCTTCTTCTTTGTCTATTTTCTTTCTATTCTTTTTATCCCTCCTTCCCCCCACCCCTATAAGGCACTGCGCCGTGTCGCCTGAAGGCAGACAGAAATTAGGTGCCTTTTTCCTCTTCCTTCTAACCACTACCACCAACACGCATGGACAGAGTCCCGAGGAAATGCTACTTCGCCTCTAAAAATGCAACCACTGATGCATAAAATGCGAGTGTGTCGAGATAAATTTACTCTCGCACACAGTGGATGTCAGTAACATTTCAATAGAACACCTCTACGGAACAGCTAGAATATGACATAGCGTGTGTGTTAAGAAAAAAGATATAAAGGGCCACTAAAGGCTGTTTCACATGCCGCGATTGCAGCAAAAAAAAAAAAAAATCGTTCCGCTCGCTCCAATCGCTCTGTTCGCAACCATAACTAAGGCCGCGTTCACACTGAGCATTCCGGCCACCGAAAGTGCTCCGAATCCGGTTCGGCGGCGGCGAGATCCGCCGAAAGGGCCCTCTCCGCGCCGATCACTCTCGGGCTGATTTTTGCGGCGTCTGCCGCCGAATCAGTCCCCGCGGACCAATAGGAGCGCTAGTCAAGAAATTTTGAAAAATGGCGGCCAAGCCCTACTCACTTGTTATGCTGCAGTGCACGTAACTGACTGTTGAAACCAACGGGACTTAACCTACTCTGTGCCTACTTCTCCTCCGTATTTCGTTGAAAGAGTGGTGACCGAGCTTGCTGTTGGCGTGAGCGAGCTTGTCGCGGTCTTGCAAAGCAAAACAACACCCACCAACGCCAGCTGCAGATCGGGATCCAAGTTATGCAGGCGCGCGTTTGTGAAGTCTGTCGAGTTCCACTGTACCAGTGTGAGGTCACGTGCAAGCGAACGAAGTCTTGTAGCTGCGTCGGTTCTTGAGAACGGGATGGCTGTGTATTGGGTACCATCGTGTGCAGATCTAGCGGCCTCATCTGCGCGGTCATTGCCATATATACCGCAATGGCCTGGTATCCACTGATACACCATGCTGTGCTGTTTTTCGGTTGCTTGGTGATGAAGAAGCCTTATTTCAGCTACTAACTGTTCATTAGGTCCATGGCGAAAGGGTGATATAAGACATTGAAGAAGCTTGTGTGTTAACAGTAGCGTTACTCATATAGGATCCCCTCCAGGACAGGTAAACTGCCCATAGCGAGAAAAACTACGCCATCTCCAGCTAAAGATGCCATGTGCGGTTGCTAAGCAGCGGGAAGATGGTGAATGGCACCCACGAAATCTCGTCTACGTCGCCTCGAGCCCGTGCGCCAACATTGAGAACCTCTGCCTGACTAACGCTGCCGGTGATTAACGCTTCCTGTGACCATGACTACAGCACTGATGGACAGCCGTTAACTCAGCGCACAAGTCAGAGACGTCGAACGTGACCCCGTGCTAACGAAAGCACACGTGCTCTTTCTCACGGAAATGTGCAACGCCGCAAGACCGGCGACGAACGGCTACGAACTGATAGTGCGTTCTGAGAGGAAGTGTTTCGTTGCCTTCGCTGCCGACTCGGCAGAGAAAGAGGGGGGAGCGTAGGAAAGGTGAGAGAGAGAGGGAGAGAGGTGCGCAACAGAGGAGTGTAAGTGCGGGGGATGCATGGACAGAGTCCCAAGGAAATGCTGCTTCGCCTCTTTAAAAATGCAACCGCTGATGCATAAAATGCGAGTGTGTTCAGATAAATTTACTCTCACACACAGTGGATGTCAGTAACATTTCAATAGAACACCTCTACGGAACAGCTAGAGTATGACATAGCGTGTGTGTTAAGAAAAAAGTATTTAAAGGGCCACTAAAGGCTGTTTCACATGCCGCGATTGCAGCGAAAAAAAAAAATCGTTCCGCTCGCTCTAATCGCTCTGTTCGCAACCGTCACTAATGGCGGTTTTGTTTCACATGGATCGCAAACAGTCCGCGATTTTCGCTCTGCGACTGGAGCGGCGAGTTCTTGCCACCGCTCTTTGTGGCAGACACGAATGTAATGTAATAATATATGTGCATGATGATATCATGTTTCCGTGAACGGTAACGTGGGGCCGGCTTGTTTTTTCGTCATTTAAGAACACTTTCGAGTCTAAATTCATTTTAAGATGCATAGCATCGGCTATTACCAAAACAAACACGTCGACTCTATTTCGACGGCTTGGCCGGACCAGCCCTATTTCGACGGTGCCCGACCGAAAATCCCTCCCGCCGCTGCGATCAGAACGAAAATTTCCAACAAGTTCTAAGCTCGCCGTGGACCACTGTGGAGGGAGCGAACTGCCCTTTTTCTCGCTGCGATCGAATTCGCAGCCTGAAAAATCGCTACATTTTTGTGTGATGTGAAATGGCCTTCAATCAGGTTTGACAATTTTGAGCTGACGAGTGCAATGCATACGTCGGGCGTTCACGATCGCGTCTGCCAAATCATGCAATGCTACGCGCTGCGGAAATAGCGTCAAATCACGAGATGAACTGTGCTTTCCCTCGCGCGCCCAGAGAATGAGGGCATGACATGGACGTAGGAATTGCCCTACGTACACGTGTTTTGGAGGACCAAATAAAAGTTTATCCAATCCAATCCAACGGCAGCGCTGTGACGCTGGTCCTCTACGTAGACTGATGGTGCCCTTACGTCACCAAGAGTAGTACGTGAGAGGGCGAAAATTATTTCGAACGACATGTGTAGTTTGTGCAATTTTGTTAGTCAATAGATGAGTAAAACTTGAGATAAATATTGAGACCCTAAAGGGAATGTGCGCGTCTTTTGCTTCCCCGAGAATCGCAACGAGACGCGGGGCTAATGTGACTGCTTTCAGCATGTGTTCGTGTCCCCGCAGTTAGCGCATCAAGTAGACGCCAGCCCTGGAAATCATATAGTTTCCTAATACACACTAGAGGGAACTCTGGCGCTAGTGTCTAAGGGAGCTGCAACGCACGGCGCTTCAGGGAGCATGGGAATGATGGGTAGTACAGTGTATTTGTCTAATTCTTCGTACTTCTGGCCTGCTTTTGGCTCCGTGTGTGTTCGTGTGGCTTTAGGCTGTTTTCTCACGAACGAAAATGAGCAAATGTTCAGCGGTCACGCTTTTACACCTTATTTTTTTTTTAGACTGACATTTCCAAATCAGGTCACAATGTTCACAAGGGTTGAATATTTCTTTCAAAACAAAACCAAAACACAGCAATAGACGAAGCCACAAGTACGATTCACCGCCGGCAAGTACGAAGACAAGGCAAATGTGTGCACTATACCCATCATTCCCATGGTCGCTGAGTGATCGCAGTGACAGGGTCCTCTCTAGTTTTTTTTTTTTATGTAGGAAACTTGATTCTGGACACGAAAAATGGTCTTGCGCGTTCGAGCGTTCACTACATCACGAAAAGACGCTGGTCAACAAAACAACGCCGCTCGCGTCTTCGAGGGTTGGGCCCGTTCGGGAACGCCATGCTGCAGGTGACCGTTTGCTGGCGTGCGACTTTTTTTTTTTTTACGACAGGTACAGCGCCCTTTGTGGGGAGAGCCAAAAGCAAGTTTGGTGGCTTTCCAGTCAACGCGACAGCGTCTCAGCTTGCGCGTTCTTTTGCACCCATCGCCTCCGAGATGGTGTGCCGACAGGTTTCGGAGGCCAAGAGCCACCCAAATTTGTTTCGGGGTGGCGCCGTTGAAGTGTTTCCAGGTGCTCATGCGCAGACGGCACCTGTGAAAAAGATCCAAGAGATTCGGCTTGCGAATGCTACGCGGGGCGAGAAGCAAGCGTTTAGAGCTCGCCTCCTCGCCTCATCCTTTCGCGCCCGCTTCAAAATCCCACTTATATCAGCTCGCAATGAACCGATCAAAAAAAAAATTTGGTGGCATAATGCTCTTCATAAGACACGCACCACCTGCCACGGTCACACTAAAGTTTGTAATGAGGCCTCGCTAGTGGCCTCTTAACCTTTTAGAGTACGATTTAAGATTGATTTAAGCTGCCCAAAGCTGTGTTTAGAAAAAGTGGGTAACGATTAGAGCACTTCGCACACTACCATGGGAGAGCCTCAGCACCAGCTTCCCAGCGAGCTCTCATCTCGTGTGTGTATTTGGAAAAAGTTGTTAACAAAGAGCCGTCCCGTGGGCCTCACACTACGATACACCAATATATTCGACTATGATGTCGTGCTGTGCTTAGAAAAAGTTGTTAACGATTTAGAGCACGAGGTACTCTAATATGGGAGTAAACGAACCAATCGCAAACTGATACCGATTTGCAGCAAGGAGAAGTTTATTGACATCCAACCAAGGATAAAGTACATGACAAAAACATCGAGCTTCACGACTACAAAGCGTGCATGTACAATCAGGAAAGCACCACTACCGAGGTACAATGTATGTGGGGGAACGTACCCCTCAATTTACTGTACAGCGCGTGGTGCTCCAGCAGGCTTAATCATGCACGGTGGTAGGTCTTCTCAACACACGGTTGGAATTAAGTAGCGACTTAGCGCTGTACAACTCTAGGTATTATTTCTTTTTGTCGCCTGAAACAATGCTGCTTTCGTACACGGTAAGTGGGGGGGGGGTAGAAAAAGGGGGTAACGATTTAGAGCACAGAGTACTCTACTATGGGAGAGCTTAAAGCCGTCCCGAACCATCAGTGCAGCGGAGTTTTACGTTTTAGACAGTGCACGAACACGCACAACGAATGGCTACATAACAGATGTATCGACTAAACCACTATGAATGTACTGGTCAATAGCTCTACTATTGCCAAATCGCCAGGCGATACAAGCAATTGTTCAATCGCTATTCTTATACTTCGAATGTACGCTGTCAAAAGCAAACAGTCTTTATATAAGTCAATTCCAAAATAAAAAGAAAATGTAGAGAGCGCGCACCGGCCAAGTTATCGCGTTTCACACGTTAGGCGCAGCTTATAGTTTTCCCTCACACGAAACAGTGAAAAAAAAAAAATGGCAGCCTATCCACGGAGTGCATGATGGAGAGGGGGCCGAACCATCCGTCCATCCTTTCCTTCTTGCTTCCGCCCATCCATGCGTGCGTCTTAGTGGTTGCCCGTGCGTCCAACCGCCCGTGCGTGCGTGCGTCTGTTCGTGCGTCCGTCCCTGCGTTCTTCCATGCATCCGCACCTGCGTCCGTTCATGCGTCCGTCCGTGCATCTGTCTGTGTGTCCGTTCGTCTATCTATTCAGCACTCCAAGTACCACTATCTCGCATCTTTTCATCATATATTCCCCATATAGAAGCACCGCCATCCAGCGGACATTCCAAGGACTAAACGAGAGGTGACACACGCACACTTTCTTACGGCTTGCGCTTCAGGTCCACTTCCCACCTTTAAGCACCCCGAGTCCTTCTTGTCTCTGTGTCGACGTTCTGTTCTCGCGCTATAACTATTGTCATGTCATTACAACTATAGCCCAAGCTGCCACACTTCCAAGGTACATTTCTGGTTATTCGGACTCTTTTCATCATTCAGTCCTCATAACCCTCAGCGCAGTCTCCATTTGCCGTGCGCGCACCTTTACCATCTGCATTTGCACCAATCACCTGCCCCTGGACGTTAAAGCCTTGTTTGGAGGTTACCACCCCTCTATCGGCCATGGCATACGGGTGTGCGAAATTCTTCGGTCTGAATAGCACCGGCAAGAGCGCACATACCGTGATGCCCTGTATGTCCAGCTTCAACAAACAGATCTTACACCGGGAGTGAAGAAAAGAAGAGGGCGAGAGTGCTGCAACCGAATCGAACACACTGCAAACAGCTTGTGGTCACGTGAGCTCACTAGCCTTCGTGCGCAACCAAGTTCCGGCAATCGGGTGTGGCCCACTCCTCCAGCGACGTCGTCCTCCCAGACTGCGTTCCCAACGCCTTCGCCCTAGGTCCGAAGTTCGCCGTCGACCGAGAAAGGTCCGCACCCGATTAGCGCTCGTGTCCTTCGTGTCCTTCTTGTGTCTGTGTCGTCGTTCTGTTCTCGCGCTATAACTATCCTCATGCCATACGAACTAGCCCGAGCTGTCACGCACACCTGCCCCTTCATCCGAGCATAAGCGTACAATCGAGCCCTCGTTAAACGTAATTTAATCCAAGCTGCGAAAGAGCGCTTCATGGACATTTAATTTGTCTGCCACCGGGTTTTTTTTTTGTGCCGGTTGTTTTTTTTTCTTTTCTTGGTTATTCAACCAGTTTTATGTTTTTGTCAATGATGGTATTGATTCTATTGCCGTTGCCTTTTGTTACTGATTTTCTCACTCTGTTTTTTCGACCCGTAGGTGGTGTGGTAATTCATTTTTGATCTGATCTCACCGGCCGTAATCAATACGTGTCCCACGTGGGGTGTTTATTTATATATTTATTTTTTCATAGTATGCTCTCTTCCTAAGGTTTCGCTTACACTTTGATGTTTAGACTTCAGACGTACACGTCCGTGCTATATGCATGCACTAGAGCTTCGTTTTTTACATTATAATTCGAAACAGGAGAAAATAATCTTTCGGTAAAACGGAAGTGCTGTTATAGCGTTTCATATATAGCCAACATTTCCGAAAACTATTTTTCAGTTATGGGGAGTGCTAAATTTTGGTCCAAGTGGCGCAGGTTTCCTGACTTTATTGAAATCATCGACCAATAGCGATTCTCGTTAAAATGTTCACACGATGTTTTCATGCACATTCCTGTTCTACACATGTTGAGTGACTGTTAGTGTAAGATATTTTAATAGCGCTTTACGTTGCTGTCACTAAGTAAGGCATTCGCGCAAAACCTAATTTTTATTGATAGCACGAAAAAACTAGCGACGCTCCTGCTATTATTTCAACATATTCCTGTGGGTTACTCCCGGTTCCCTGAATATTAAAAAAAAAACTTGTTTAAACAGCTACAAAATATATGGTTACGATTCGACCTAAGCTATATTGGATGCATATGATATATGAGCATATGTTTAATTGAAGGTCAGTTGAAATTTAGAACTAATTAAGGTAACAGACAGACAGACAGACAGACAGACAGACAGACAGACAGACAGACAGACAGACAGACAGACAGACAGACAGACAGACAGACAGACAGACAGACAGACAGACAGACAGACAGACAGACAGACAGACAGACAGACAGACAGACAGACAGACAGACAGACAGACAGACAGACAGACAGACAGACAGACAGACAGACAGACAGACAGACAGACAGACAGACAGACAGACAGATAGATAGATAGATAGATAGATAGATAGATAGATAGATAGATAGATAGATAGATAGATAGATAGATAGATAGATAGATAGATAGATAGATAGATAGATAGATAGATAGATATAGATAGATAGATAGATAGATAGATAGATAGATAGATAGATAGATAGATAGATAGATAGATAGCGCACTATAAGAGCAGACTGCACTAGTCTGAGGATAGAAAGGCTTAATGGTGACGTCTTGGACAGTCAAGTGAGAAATTTTGTACTTGAAGAAAGCGTCTACGAGCAAAAAAAAAAATACAACCATCAGATCCAACCCGTCGTCTGGGTTTTCGTCCACGCTGACGAATTAAGGACACACACGAGCAACATCCACCACCGGACAGGGAAATTCCGATACGAAAGAGTTTCACGTCGAAAGAAAATGAGTTTTTCTCCGTGTTGGCCGCAGAAAGCTCTTAGATAAAATAGAAATGTACGTACAACATTCAAAAGATAGCGAAAGGGTCGCGAAAGAAAACTGATGACACTCCTAACTGAAGCGGACAGCTCAATTTCGCCGGACCGCATACGTCGTCGCGCGAATAGAGAGAAATATATGTTTTCTTCGTTTCCGGGACATGTTCCAGGTGAGGGTGATACGCTTCTCAGACAGGGATGAAAACTAAATATCTAAAAAAAAACTGCCTTAGAGAACAGACGTGCCGCCATCTTGCGAGGGGACATTGGTCGTCTGCTTCGTTTCTTATACGCGACGTCGTCTGCTGTCTATACCTCCGACTTCCCTTTCGGTCTCGTTTCGCTTCATCTCACACAACTCCACTTTGTGTTTTTCTTCCATCCTTAAACGCGAGATCGGGCCACGAAAGCCAAACGCATGTGCCTACAAAGCCAGCCCTCCAAGACTGGGCAACTGTGCTTCCCGATTTGGATCTTTCTTGCTGTTTCAATGCGTCATTCTTTTAAACTTTAAAACCGCCATGGAACAAATCACCATAGGCTGCTGTTGGACGGTCATAAATATCCATCAAGAACGTAGCAGACGACAAGTCGACGTGGCCTCTCAAAGCAGACGACAGGCAGCCCAGTGGTCGCCAATAGAATGGACTTGTTCATCGAAAACAACAAGTTTTGGTTTTCACTGCGTCTTTTCTTTGTCTTTTTTCTTTCTTTTGTATTTCAAGGCTTACGGCGAATAAAACGAGAATGATGAAGCGGTCGCGGTCGATTTTCAAAACCGCGAAGGCAAGTGGAAACAAGCCACCGAAAACGACTTCACCCTTAGACTCTCTTGTTGGGGGTCGTTGCTGTTGCTTTGTTGTCGTCGTTTTTTTTTTTTTTTGGACGTAATCGCTGCCTCACATGTCAGATATCACTGCTCGAAAGCGGACATTCAAAACTATACGCCGGGCAGCAAAGTTCTTGCTGTTGTGGTCGTAGTGGTTTTTTTTTTTTTTTTTGAGCGTAATCACTGAATCATATGTCAGATATTTCGCGTTGAAGAGGGTCATTCAGAGCTGCGCCAAGTGAGAGAACTGCTGTTAGTAAAACACAAAAGGACGTTTTAAAAAATGAAAGCAAAACAAACAAAACACAACGGTTGGGGGAGCCACTTGAGTGCTTCAGAAGACCCTCCACCAATTTGCAGCCAAAACTCTCTCTTTCCCTTAACGCTGCAAAGCAGAACAAAACGTCATAAAGAAACAAAAAAAAAAGATATAGGCGACGTACGAGAAGTTGGGGCCGAAAGGGACGCAGGATTACAGTCCATAACGGCGAGGAATTCCTGCCAGTAAATAAACAAGAAACGAAAAACACCATATAGTGAGAACAACAAACAGACTCCCCTAACTTCGAATAGCAGGGTTCAAACCCCCTTTCCCGCCTTGACTCCGCAACCAACCCCAACAATCATGTCTCTCCCAAAGTGCTCGAAATAAACACAAACAAGCCGCAGGCGATTGTGGGCTGCGGCTGGGATTGTGGAGAAAAGGCCCAAATTTAGCGAAGGGGGAAGCTTTGAATGCTTCTTTTTTTCCCCTTTATTTCTGTCCCGTGGGGTTCGGCAATGCGAATCTCCGAAAAAAAGAAAAGTCGCAGAAATTTGGGCGACCAGACACAACGTTTTCAGCTGTGGGCTAAAACAGGCAGTTCATCATGATGATAACGTCCATAGTAGCTGAAAGAGCAATACCCGTTACAATTATTTTGAAAAATGTGCCATTGAACAAAGACTCGGAACATTTTTTTTGCTTTTTCTACCCCTGGAACTTTCTGACCGACCGACTGACTGGTAAACTCCAATCGTTTGGTCGGTCGGTCGGTCGGTCGGTAGGTCGGTCCATCCATCCATCTGTCCGCGCGTCTATTCATCCGTCCGTACGTTCGTCCGTCTGTCTGTCTGTCTACTAGTCCGTAAACTGTCAGTAGGTCCACCGATTTGTCACTCAGAGAAATATTCTACATCAAATAATCTCCTCATTTTAATCAAATATGTCCATCTTTGAGATCAATCTATATTCGCAATTCGAGCGTGTCGCCCAACTAGGAGACTTTAGAAAACCGTGAACATTTTGAACGGTACGATTTATTGAACAGTGAATTATTGTGAAGTTAAAACAAATTTCGAATTCGTGCAATGCGTAGATCAGAATGCTATAAATAAATAGGTGTGACATTACAAATGGCAAGAACATGTAACGTGATCGTCTATACTTATAAAAACATGGGCTAGTAAAACTCGTTGGTGATATGTTCGGCTTGTCCAGAGAGAGAAACGAGAAAAAAGAAGGCAGGGAGGTTAACCAGATGATAGTATGCGGTAAGCTACCCTGCACTGGGGTTGTGGACTAGGGGGTCGAAAGAGAGAGAGAAGTAAAAGAGAGATCTTAATTAGGTCTGCATTCTCATCTGTGTGAAGCTATTAGACGACGTATAAAAAATACACAAATGGGAATGGTACAGCTGAAGAACAAGAATAAGAATGAGCACCATGTTCTAAACTACAGGATAAGCGGAATTAGGAGTTTGATCAGCGCGTATTGATCGAATTTTCCGGAAAAACTTCCACAGCAGTAATCTTGTTCTTTGACAAATAAGTAGACTCATACAATGAGTCGTATTGCTTATACTTGCCATCACACAAATTCTTTTCGCAGACACATTTATTGACCATATGTGATTTTCTATTTTAGTGAAACTAATGTTGTTTGAATAATGAACTAGCGAAGTAATTATTCAGCCAATAATTATTAATTTGTATGATTACCTACACTATTGACTGATTCGCCAACGAATTGATTGATTGATTACAAGCTTGGTAGTTTAATTTATATATTGATTGGATTATTGAATAAGTGATTGATTGATTGGTTGAATAATCAATCGATCGACTTGGGGGCTACATAAGTTTAGGGTGTTTGAAGAATACGCCCTTAAACACACGGTATCAGTTAGTGAAAAGGCAATAATGCCCGTAATGAATGCCCTATAGACACATTTTTCAGTTAAGCAGCCCATATGAATACGAAAAAATATGGATCTATACCAAGTGTAAATCAACAAAAAAGAACGCAAGCCTAAAGAATCAACCACCAAACAAGGCATGAGTTTGTTGGTGACTTTGAGGCCGTTTGTAAGTGAAAATATGGAGCAGATGAAAACTCAGAACCTCTCAACAGCAAAAAGTACAACAAAAACACTTTTACTAAAACATATATTTCAAGTTTTTACAGAAATAAAAAGAACGACCTACTTCATTTGGAGAAATCTAAACTTGCTGGGGTGAACACAGCGGAAAAAGAAACCTAACTTTTTGTTACCCGAAAGCAGTCAATCTGCGTGTATATGGACAATACTTGCAACGGTACACAACGTACACAGAAAAAAAATGGCCAACAACAATGACTCGCATGCTGCTATGTATAGCAATCGATGTAAGAACGAATGGCCGGTAGAACCTTTCAAAGTACAGGGAGCACAGTGCACCATCCATCATCGAATTGTTGGCCGTCAAAATATCGATAACGTGTTTCGTGCGTTGCGTCGTGGGTCCGTGTGTCGGGGGAGGACGTCGTCTGCTTTCGTTTTCGTCTGCTTGGTTTTGCTGTTGCTATTTTCCGAAGCTGCAACCCCCCGTTCATACGTCTCGTGCTTGTATCACGTGACTTCAAAAAAGCCGCTGTTTGGAGTCGGGAAGTTGTTGTGACTACTTTTTTTATATGTGTGTCTTTAATTCTATCCCCTCAGCTATTCCACCAACCGGGTTTATTCCCTGTTGGTCGTATAACTAGTTTATCTGTGTGTTTGTTTTTTATTTATTCTCTGAAGCAATGACGGTGACTAAATCTTTTTTTTTAACCTTTGGTTCGTTTTTTTTTTTTTTGGCGACCCTCACGGGCAGTCTGGACCGGTCGCAAGCAACGGGGAGCAAGTGGTTCAATTATAAAAGCATTCAAACCCAAATCAACCGTTATTGTGTTTACTGGTGGTCGCGAAAATTTAGGAGGTCAAATCTCCATGCTATAATGACGTCACCATTTTCTCTTTACCTCTTCGACGTTTAGGAACACGTTAGCTAGTGTCTTCCAATTAGGTGGCAGGCAATTTTTCAAAACTTTGATAAAAACGAAAAACAAAGTTTATGACAAATACATATAATAAATGATAGTGTGAGAAACACTAAAGGTGAAAACAAAAATAGCTTCTGGTACACAAGAGATGTTTGATTGCAAAGTTGTAATATGCGATAGCCTATGCTATATTATGGTAATCTTATGCTAACTAAACCAGTGCTAGCCTTATGCTAGTAAATATGGGGCATGCTACAAACAAGAAGTACTTATTTTTCTAATTAAATTGATGTTGTATTGGCGATTTTTTTTCACGATAATATTGTATGATTAGTTTGTAACTCTGTTTTAATGACCACAGAGTATTCATTCAGTCTTAACAATGAAGTTGTTTATGCTAAACCGATGGCTTGCCCTCAAGCCTGAATTCTCGCGCCTCGTTAAATTTGTGCAAGCTGATTATTAAAACAATAAGATGTGCACCCTTAATGACACCTCCAAGATTCCAATACGAGACCACGCGTATTTCTGCATGAATACATGGCCATCTGTAGACTATTCTACGGATGCATTTAACTTCGGCCACTTCTGCTGTTTATAGCTCTAACAACTACTTCAATTACCTATCACGATATAAATCGTATGAACCTATTGTGGCCTGCGTGTATTTGTTGCAGCTGGAAGAGAGAGAGAGAAAAACGAAGGCCAGGAGGTTAACCAGATAGTGGCATCCGGTTTGCTAACCAGCCTGGAGGTGGGGAAATAGGGGCATAAAAGAGGAGGTAGAGAGAGAGTGAAAAAACGCACGTACACTCATGAGAAAACAAAAATTCACACAGGAAGGTTGTTTTGGCTACAGCCATTCAGAAAGGCCGGTCGATCGCAAAAAACACAGCAGCGCTTTATGGGCCTTTTTTTTCTGTGAAGTTGCATCTTGTAGAGATTGTAAAATTCTTTCCTCCTGCAGATTTTTATTATATAATTTGCTGAGTTTCTTGCTAAGGCATGTCGTTGTCTACTATACTCTAGGCAGTCACAAAGGATATGTCAGATGGTGTCTTTGTTGCCAAAGTGGTCACAGGCTGCGGTGTCGGCCATCCCAAAGCGTAAAACGAAGGCTGTTTGTAAACGCAATGCCCAACCACATAGAAGTGTGGCAGCTTGGGCTATTTGCTATGACATGTGATGATAGTTATAGCGCGAGAACAGAACGACGACACAAGACAGCCTAGATAAAAGGGTCTCATATGCTAGGCAAAGCCTCGACGGGACTTGAAGACTTAACTCATAGGGTCAAGCGAGTACAGTCGGGCTTGCTTGAAGTGCGGCTGATTCCAATGTAGCGTCGTTTGTTGGCAAGCAAGCCAGTGTAGCTTTCGTGCAGCATCGGTCCTGAAAAATGGTAGTAGCAGTTCGTTGTATTCTGCGTAGGCCGAGCGGGCCGCTTGATCGGCCCGTTAATTGCCTATCATTCCGCAGTGACTGATGAAAAATGGCAACATGGATCAACATGGTGGATGCAAACTGGGTAATTGCCGCGGAACTTGAAGGTGCATAGCTTGACGTCATGACGTACAATACTGTGAAATTACTCGTGCGTAGAAGAAGCCCAAGATGGCGGATAAAACTGAGTAAACCATAAGATCGCGTATAGAGCCGTGGTTTAAAGATTCTTCGGCCCAACTTGCAACCATTGGTACGATTTCACGGAATCACACTCTACTTTCGTTGATATCCTTAATCACCATCGAAAGCTCACGAAACGTTCGAAATTTCATTTCCTGTGCTGTGATATGGCTGCCGGTCACGGCCTGCCGATCTTTTCGTGAATGTGTTTTATTTCACTATCTTACCCAACTTCGTTATCTTTGAGGTTTTATTATAGCTTGTTCTGGAAAGATCGATCAGCTAACTTTTTCCCTCTTCAAAATTTAAAGTGCTAGTCGTCGCCTAGAATGAGTTCTCTTATTTTTCTTCGTTCGTGCTCTCGGCACCCTTTCCCCAGATGTTGAAGGTCCCGGAGAAGTTTATGAAACCCTGGCTTCATCATTTCTATTTCCTTTTCTTCGTTTAGTATTCCATAGCGTTTGTGTTTCAAACGCCTACGAAAGACACAGTTTAACCGGACAAAACTGGTTAATTTAGGCGTGATTGCTAACTTACTTTTTCATAGCGTTCGTGTTACTAAAGTCAGGTGCGCGCGCACGCACGCACACACACACACACACACACACACACACACACACACACACACACACACACACACACACACACACACACACACACACACACACACACACACACACACACACACACACACACACACACACACACACACACACACACACACACACACACACACACACACACACACCACACACACACACACACACAGAGATAGATAGTTTAGCTGGAAAAGCACCTAACCTAAGCGCCCATGCTACAATATCTTTGGCGAGGACCCTGCTGGAGACTGAATAAACAAACAGATAACACATGTAAATACATGGCGTATAAACAAATATATTATCATACTACAAGTGATCATAAAGTAGCAATATTAGCACGAACATTTTGTTCCTAAATTTGTATAGTCATAGGTGCGAATAAGCGCAGCTTACTTCCCACTCGAATAAAATGTAGAACAACAAAGAAACAAAGCTGTATCCCGCAAACTCTTTTTGAAGATATGCGAGTGCTCGTTCTAGATTGACTGTAATGTCCGCACCGAACTGTACGTTTTCGCAGTGAATAATCGTTCATTTCGCATCTCTGTCTCCTAGAACCGAACGAAGGAGCGTGACGTCACACACGCTCTGGCACCACTTCCGATTCTGGTACGCGAGAAAATCGCGTCTTTCTGGCGGAACTGAACCAGTGAAAGCAGCGCTGAGGCCGCCGGGTCACCCGAAAGATTGACAAGGGCTCTTTTACCTCCTTGGGCTAAGTTGGCGTCAGGAAGTAAGTAGCCGACTGCGCATACGCTGCATAATGATCGTCAATCGTTTATGCTGGTGCGTTTCCTCATTTTCTTTCTTTAACCTCGTCATACCCGACCTACCAGTATAGGCAAAGGAACCAGACAAACTCAAAATAAACTACTCAGGTAACTCATCACTTTGTTTTCTTTTTATGTCAGCCCGGAAGGTCACCTGGTCATAGTTATAGCGCGATAACAGAACGACGACCAAGAGACAAGAAGGACACGAGCGCTCGTGTCATTCTTGCCTCTTTGTCGTCGTTCTCTTCCTCGCGCTATAACTATCGTCATGTCAGACCAACTAGTCCAAACTGCCACACTTCTGAAGAAGGTCATCACTACGAGAGAAAAAAAAAAACAATGACGCAAACCGATGGCAGCTTCTAAGGATTGTTTTCAGCATTGATTTGCACACCTTGCACTACGGGGCGCCGATTGAAACCAACAGCGAAGGTTGATGGTCATCCGTGTTTCTCTTAATTTTTCTTTAGCTTTAAACCTCTCTTTATTTCTTTTGCTCTTTCTATCTTTCGTATCTCTGTTTCGCATTCATCTATCTCTAATTTTTTTTCTTTCTCCTTATATATCTTTCTCTCTCTTTGCATCTTTCTATTTTTTGTCTTTTCTTTCTCATTATCTGTCTATTTCTTGCTTCCTTTTATTTTTATTTCTTTCGCATTTTTTTATCTATCTCTCCCTTTGCTTTTCTTTCTTTTTTTTCGCTTTTTGTTTTACTTTGTTCTTTCTGCCAATTTGTTATCATTTTCCTACCTTTTTTTTTCTGTCTACTACTTCCTCGATCAGTGTATCTTTTCATTTTTTTCTCTTTCTTATTTTTCGTTATACTCTTCTCCTTCCTCCTCTCTCTTTTTTCGTTCTCTTTCTCTGTCCTTGTTCTTTCACGTCGATCTGTTATCGCACCGACTGCGGACAAATGTGCGCTGCTCAGTCAGGAGCACACCGGGTGCACATGTTTGAAGAGCGAAGCAGGAGTGGAAGAGGACGAAGATAGCGTGCGACAGCTGAGTTATCGCGTTACACGTGCACGGCGCAGCTGTGATGATGACCTACTGTAGAAAACAGATTGAAGATGGAACTCGGAGGCGAGGAAGAAGAAGTAGCCAGGGTCACGCCCTGCACAATTTTTTTTCTTGTTCTGTCAACAATAAACCGAAGACGCATCGGTTCTGTGGTCTCTCTGGTCCTTCTGAAACATGGTGCCGTGACCAGGATGATATGAAGACAGACGCACAGACTTCAACCCCATTCGCAACAACGGGTTGAAGAACGAAGCAGCGGCGTCTGGCTCAAGGACGAACCGTCGAGAGAAGGACAACGACCGATGGCTGTTGGAGACGCACATAAAAAGGCAAGAGCTCTTTCAACACGTTTTAAGCATGAATAAAGAGGTCCTATCGAAGAAGCGGAAGACGCTTTGAGCAAATGTGATGACGCTTACGAGCGAAATCGATAACAAGATAGAAGAAGACGCCGATCGAGCGCAACTTATGACGCTTCTGAACCAGATGAAGAGCGTGTCACAGACGCTAAACAAGTTAACGAACAGATAGAACCGTTCATTGAAGAAGACGACGCGGAGGCAGAATTTGAAAGAGTTTTGCATTATAAGATGAAGATCGTCGCTGCAACGACAAAAAATGAGGAGCGATTACGCGAGTTAGAACAAGCGACGCAACTGACTACGAGAATAGTCACAGAACAGGCGAGTTCAGTGCAAGGTACTGACCAAATCTCAGAGACGCAAGAGCTTGTTAAGTTGCCACGTCTTGAGATGATCAAGTTTGATGGGAAAAAAACAGCATGGCCAAGGTTTTGGTATCAGTTCGAGACATCGGTGCATAACAGAGCGAACATGCCGAAGAATAAAACATTTAATTACCTTCTGGCGTCTCTGAGCGGGGAGGCTGCGTCCCTCATAGAAGGTTTGCAGTTTTCTGATCAGAATTACGAGCATGCAGTCGCTCTTTTGAAAGAAACCTTCGGACGAGAAGATAATTTAAAAGAGAACTACATAAAAGAGCTTGCAAATTTGGAAGCAGTGAAGAGTCCTGAAGATGTAGATGGGTTGAAGAAACTCTTCCAAGAGTTGCAAGTGAACACACGAGCATTGCAGTCATTAGGAGTGGAAATGGGTAGTTACGCCAAAGTGATAGCTCCTGTTGTAAAATCTGCGCTACCGGTGGATATGAGGATTGAGATGAAGATGAAGGAGTTAAAGAAAGGTGACAACAGACCAGCAACAACGGAATCGGACTCTGCGTCAAGAGACAGCACGAGCAGTTTGAAAGAAATTATGGAGTTTTTAAACATATATATATATATATATATGTATATATAATATATATATATATATATATATATATATATATATATATATATATATATATATATATATACGCAGCAGAGAAGAAACTCGAGAGGAAAAATACGACGTTACCCAGTCACCGCACAGTATGAGGTGGACTAGAACATCTACGCTTCAAAGCACCTCCATTAGGAACTGCATCTTCTGTGAGATGACTGGACACTACACGGAAGATTGCAGAAGAAACATTACTATGCAACAGAAGAAAGAAGCCTTGCAACGGGAACGAAGTGCTTCAGATGCACCAGACCTCACCACACGGCGAAGATATGCCGCGCTAACGTACGTTGCAAAACATGCAAGGGAAGGCACGCGACATCCATGTGTCGACCACGTACGCCTGCAGGAAAGTCAGCACAGCAGCGAAGTGGTAATGATGTTGAGCAAGTGCGTAAAAGCGCGCAACCTGACCGGTTAGACACCAGCAAGTCCTGCTACATGCACGCACAGCAGTCTGATGAACACAAGTGCATACTACTGCAGACAGCCTTTTCGTGGACGGAGGGAGAAGACAGCGGGTGCTACGCACGGATTCTGCTGGACAACGGGAGCCAGAGGACATTCATCCTCAAAAGATTGGCAAGAAAACTAGCGTGCAAGGTAAAAAGATACGAAAAGATTATTGTAGGATCATTTGGAGGAGGAGAGATGGAACTAGACATGAAAGTCGTCGAGGTCAGCGTGAGGAAGGATCCCATCTCGGAGCCAGTTACGATTGAGGCACTGGAGATAGAATTTATATCCTGTGACGTGCTACCATCACCCCCGTTGACAATACACGAAAGAGCAAGATCGATGGGAATTCGTTTGGCTGATGACAACCAGAAGACGGACAAAGAAAGAAAAAAATATGGAAACTTCTATAATAATTGGAGCAGATTATTACTGGACTGTCGTCACTGGTCGCATTTTCGAGATTCATCCAAAAGTAATGGCAATAGAAACAATATTGGGATGGACAGTCCAAGGTCCTGCAGGACTTCATTGTGTGCCGATGAAATCATCGACGGTTACGGTACTCAAGGTCAGTGCCAAGTCGGACACGACTGCGGACGAACTGCAGAGATTCTGGGACTTTGAAAACATTGGCATCAAGGAGAAATTAGCAACAAAGTTGAGCGATGAACATGTGCTAGACTACGTCCAACAAACAATGGAGTTCAAGGCAGGAAGATATCAAGTGCGGCTACCATGGAAGGAAAACGTGACATTGGACGACAACACCACCATTGCAGAGAAGAGGCTTATCCAGGTGACCAAAAAATTATGCAAGGATAAAGATAAACTCCTAGCCTATGACAAAGCTATTCGAGAGTACTTTGAGCAAGAAATAGCAGAAAACGTCGAAGAAGATGCTGGATCCGATATACAGAACAAATTTGTATACTACATGCCGCATCAAGCAGTAATTAAGAAGGACCGAACAACGACAAAAATACGGATCGTCTTTGACGCATCGTCAAGCCAGAATCCAGGTGAATCCTTAAATGGTAACTTGGAAAAGGGGCCAAACCGTAAACCCCGACATTACAAGCTTGCTGATGAACTTTCGACATCACAAGATCGCTATGTCAGCCGACGTGGAAAAAGCATTCTTGCAGATCAAGATACATTAAATGACCGAGACGCACGTGATTCATGTGGTGGGAAAGACCACCCAGCGAAGATATGCCAACCCCGAAGATAAAAACATGGAGGATGACAAGGGTTACTTTCGGAACTACACCAAGTAGCTTCCTTCTAGCGGCCACGATTCATCGACATTTGGATAAATTCGAAGAAAAATATCCTGCAGTTGTGGCGCAACTCCGGAAAGGAATCTACGTCGATGACGTTTTACTAGGAGCCGATGAATACTCGACATCGACAAAGATATACAAAGAAGCACGAGATATTTTTCACTATGCGGGAATGAATTTAAGAAAATGGATTCCAAATGACGCCGAGCTAAGAAAACGTTTTGATCAAGAAGGAGAGGATCTGGATCGAGGGATATGAAAAGAGGGACAAATCAAGATTTTGGGACTGAAATGGAATTTCGTAGACGACGTGTTGAGCTTTCCCGACACTACATGGCGAAATGACAAAGACATGAGACAACTCTCAAAAAGACAGGTTTTGCTGGACACGGCAAAGCTATATGACCCTTTAGGTTTTTTGACACCATTTTCAGTCAAAGTGAAAATATTGCTGCAAAAAATTTGGATGGATAAACTGAAATGGGATGACCCGTTACCAAGCCAGCATAGATCAGCTTGGAAGGACTGGTTAGAGGAGCTTCAGCACTTAGATGAGCACCGTTAACAGATGCTATGACAACAGACAAGCTGAAGTGAAAGCATCAACTCTACACGTGTTCTCCGATGCGAGTCCAATGGCATATGGAGCAGCAGCATACATTGTAACAGAATACTCCGATGGAAGCAATGAAGCCAATTTAATCATTGCAAAGGGTAGAGTCGCTCCAATCAAAAAGATCACACTAGCAAGATTGGAGTTGTTGGCGGCCACAATATCAGTCAGATTGGCCAGTCATATAACCGAGAATTTCATCAGGAAACTGAGGAGTTTGAAATTCTGGACTTACTCTCAAATTGTGTTATGCTGGATAAAGTCAAACAAGACGAAAGATCTGTTTGTTCGCAACCGCGCAGCAGAAATTAAGAGCAAGTCCAATGAGAGTCAATGGGGTTATGTTAAAAGCAATGAAAATCCTGCGGATTTGATGTCAAGGGGGATGAAGATGAAACGTTTTCTGGACAGTGAATTATGGTGGAAAGGCCCCACGTGGATCAAGAATGAAAAACAAAGACCTGATTATGACATAACGCAAGAATCGGACAGTGATGACAAAAAAGACGAAGAAAAGACCGTGGCAAGCTTGACTACCACCACGAGTGAAGAAAAAATAATTGATGTGAGCAGGTTTGGATCATACAAGAAAGCGTTACGAGTTACCGCGTGGGTGATGCGTTATACAGGAAACCGACGAAAAGAAAGGAAAACAGGTCCGCTGACAGGAGAAGAATTGGACAAGGCAGAGTTTGTGCTGATAAAGCAGGAGCAGAAAACGCTACAAAATGCAGTGACACGAATATATGACAACATGAATCTGTACGGCACGAACATCTTCGAAGATGATCAAGGTGTCCTGAGAGTAAAAGCGGGCTTCAGTGGAGTGATTTGAGCTTTGATGAGAAGCATTCTATTATTTTACCAAGAGAAAGTCACTTTTCAGAACTCCTAGTTCTGAACGCGCATCAAGTAACAATGCACGGTGGCGTTGCGGCAATATTGACACATCTAAGAACGAAGTTTTGGATTCTGCGTGCCCGACAGATGGTGAAATATGTGATAAAGAAATGCATCACATGTAGGAGATTCAATTCTAGACTAATGGCACAAGAAATTCCACCACTACCAGCTGACAGGATAACACAGACGAGGCCATTCGGCACAGTTGGTATAGACTTTGCTGGACCGCTAAATGCTCGAGAGGAGAAAGGCGAAAAAGTTACAGTTTTACATTGCATATTTACGTCTGCAGTAACAAGAGCCATACAACTGGAGTTGGTCAAGAGGATGTCATCAGAAGCGTTTATACAAGCATTCCGAAGATTCGTAGCTAGAAGAGGATTGTGTACAACTATTTACAGTGATAATGCAAGAGCATTCAAGAAATCTGAGAAAGAGATGAACAAGATATTAAAGATGGAAGATGAGAGGGTTCAACAGTATACCAGTAACCTGAAAATAAAATGGAAGTTTATTGTAGAGTTAGCTCCATGGTGGGGAGGATTTTATAAAAGACTGATCAGATCCATGGCAAAAACTATAGGTGCTCGACTTTTGGATGAAGAAGAACTACGGACTGTGGTTGTTGAAGCAGAATGAGTACTTAACAACTGGCCTCTTACTTATGTGTATGACGATCCTAACGAGCTACAACCCATCACACCGGCGGACGTTATAGGAGGCAGGCAAGCAATTAACAAGCAGGAAGAAAATAGACTCGGAGAATACAGTTTGCTGGATTACTAGAGTGCTAGAAAACGGGCAGTGATAACATGGTGGAACAGATGGGAAAATGAGTACCTGAGGGAGCTTAAGTGTGCCAGCAGAAAAACAGAGCGTCACACAAATGTACAAGAAGGAGATGTACTTCTGCTTGGAGAAGCGCGAAAAAGAACTCAGTGGAAACTCTGCAAGGTCGAAAAGATTTTCCCAGGCAAGGATGGACTGGTGAGAACATGCTTGCTTCGTACACCTGAAGGAAAATTAGTCAAGAGGCCGGTTCAACTGTTGTATTCGCTCGAAGGTTGCTTCGGTTGAATCTGGCCGGCGGGAAGATGTAGAAAACAGATTGAAGATGGAGCTCGGAAGCGAGGAAGAAGAAGTAGCCAGGGTCACGCTCTGCATATTTTTTTTCTTGTTCTGTCAACAATAAACCGAAGACGTATCGGTTCTGTGGTCTCTCTGGTCCTTCTGAAACACCTACCTTGAAGCGAACGGGGGCTTTGCGAAGTTTATATGGTACCTTCTAAGCAACCCCCATGCCGTTGAATGTTTCAGTGTCGTGAACGAGCACACTCGTGATGAAAAAATATTTCGAAAGAGAGAGAGACAAAAATAACAAAACAATGTATTGTTGTAAAAGGGGGTCAGTCCAACACGAGTAGAAAGAGAAAGAGAAAAGGCAACGGCGACGGATTGCGTCGTCGTGTTTTCGTAAAAGCCACTCGGTATAGTGGTGGGATTCGAATTTCGACAGGGAACGTTTTAAATTACGTTCGGAAAACGAGCAGGTGACCTCTGCACGAAAGAAAGAGTGGAACTGTCGCAAGAAAAAAATAAACGCCAAAAAAAAAAAAAAACACCGACACCTGACCGTAGAACCCGGAGATGGCGTCCATCTTTCGTCGAGAGAGAAAGAGAGTGAAGGCAAAATTCGCCGCCGCGGCCTCTAGCTATAGCCGCGTCCGCTGGTCCTTCCTTGAGGATTCGCTTCTTTGATTGGCTCCCGCGACTCAAGACAAGGTGGGTTCTGATTGGCCGTTTCACTCGGGTTACTTCGCGCGTTTCCCCTTTCCCACTTCCTCTCCCGCTTTTGACACTCTCTCTGTCTTTCGTCTCTCCCTCGCTTGTCGGCCACGTGTATTCTTTTGTCTCTCTACTCTTTTCTGTCGTTCAATATCTTCATTGATTTACTGTGTCCTTTTTTATTTCATTACGCTGTCGGCTCTCAACAGAGCGCTCACATATTCTCCGTGTGTTTGTCTTAGCTGCCGACGCCCTACTCGGGGGCCTTACATTTCATTTCGGGAAGCGTTTTGCGTTCATTCCGTCATTCGCCGCCAACCTATACTTTTTTATTGTTTTTTACGCATATATCGTCGCTCCATGGCCGTTCCTCGCTGTTCAAACTCCTCGTCGCTTCTCACGTGTGCCTCAGTCACCGAGAGTCCATATGCCATTTGCGTAGAGGGAGCACATGGGACTTCCGCTAACGGAGTGGCTGTCGTGCGATTATTTTCTACCTGTGGTAAAACAAATGCTAGTTCGAGTGACTTTCCGGAAACATATGGTGGTAACAAGTGGGTCAAGATAGAGACTGACACTGTCATCAAAGCGACAATCATGGAATAGTGACCTGCATATTGAAGTTTCAACAGAAGAGGCCGAGACATGGAGGATAACAAGGACAATAGAAAACACACACACACACACACAAACACAAACACACACACACACACACACACACACACACACACACACACACACACACACACACACACACACACACACACACACACACACACACACACTGAGGACCACCCTCCGTCCCGACTTCCAAGAAACGAAAATGATAATAGTATCAATAACAGTTGGGAGGATGGTATATCTGGTCAAAGAACAAACAGAGGTAACATGTCTTCTGTTTAACACCAAGCAAATGAAATAAACCATGCCTGATACGAATGCGTAGTAAGGACAGCTGGTGGTTACTAAGAGCTACATAATGGTATCCAAAGAAAGTAAAGTTTAGTCAAGGAGGGCACAGAGTCAACAGGAGTGAAAAAAAAAAAACTAAACACTACACCGAGATCAGTGCCACAATACTGGGTAAACTGGATCTCATTAAGCCTACATTGGGCATGAACTGGCTGAGAATGATGAGTGTGGCTAAAGACAGTTAAACACTGTTATTATAAGGCTACCGCCGCTCCAATACAAATCATACAACATCCCACCGTTCACCGCCGTCAGCATCTGTGTTTGCGCACGGCCTAGGCGAGGCCCATTCTATTCACGGCACTCCCCAGTCCCCCCCCCCCCCCCCCCTTTTTTTTTCGCACGCGCTCTGCTTTGTGGGCTTCGCCTTTAGGCACCGACGCACGGCACGAGGTATCCTTGCGGGCAAAGATGCTGGAGGCGAACAGTAAACACGCACAACGGTGCCAGGATTCGGACGAAGATCTCCACGCACGCAAACACACGCAGAGATAGAATCAACCATTTGCTTTTTCACTCTCTCAATCACTAGTCCATTTACATACACTCACCAGCACACTGCACATAGACGCTCGCTCACTCACCAACAAAATTTCGCGCCACAAACTTTATTGAACACTCATTTGCACATGCATCGCACAAACATTCAGTGCCTTGATGACTCAGTTGCATTCAGTCACACACTGACAAACACACATACGCACTCACTAACAGTCATTCATATCACTCGCTTGCTCAGTCACTTGAATACACACTCATACGCACTAACAGTAATTCACATCCCATCACCTCACATCGCATCACATGACATTGTATTACATTACAACACATTACGTTACATTTCATAACAGTAAATTACATTACATCAAAGTACATAACATCACACCAGGTAACTCACTAACTCTCACAACCACTCGCTAACAGAAACATACACACATACAGCCGAGATATGACAAGACAGCGCAGCTCAACGAAGACGGTTACGAAGCTAATCCTTCTCGTCATCAGCAGCCCGTCCTCCTTTGTCTCAGTCTTTCTCCGGCGCTCTATGGCCTTGTTTGTAGAGCTTCCGAGAGAAGACGAAGAGGTGGCATCGCGAGCACGTCTTGAGTCATGCAGACGCCGACTCGGATCTCAGGTGCACCACCCCACCTCTCCGAGGTTGAGACAAGGACAGAGTGACACGAAGCGGAGATGGAGGAAAGAAGTAAGGAACGCGTGGCCAGAAGTGGTGCCGCGAACTTGGAGGGCAACGAAGATGGAAAACGATCTCGAGGAGACGATTCATTGCCGAATCGCCACCTGAGATCGATTCTTCAAGGCACACTTTTCTATAGAATGGAGCCCGAAGAAAACAAGCAAGGCTCGTCGTATCTTGAGTGTGAAAGTAGTTCAGCGCAAGATGCACGTTCGTGTGTGCAGGCGTGTGTCAGTATTTGCGTGCATGTGTGAGTGCTTACGTGCGCGTGCAAGCTTGTGAGTATGTGTGTGCGTGAGATAGCAAATCAGTGTATCTGTACTTGTGTGTCAGTGAGTGATTGTGCATCTTAGTGAGTGTGTGACTTCGTGAGTGTAGGTGAGATGCATGTGTCAATGAGTGATTGTAAAAGAGTTAATGTGTTTGGGACGTCAGTAATTTATAGTGAGGGTGTGTGTGCAAGCGTATATCAGTAGGCGTGACTGAGAGTGTGAACCGTCAATTTGAAAAAGAAGTACCAAAAGTGACAAAGGTGCGATCAAAGGTGTCTTTTTGTGGAAGCCACCCAGATATTGGTAGTTACGTTGTTGACGGCACTTCAATATTATTGAAAATTAGTAGAATCAATAGATTATAAATGCAATAATACTATGCGTCATTACAAAATTTGATTTAAAAATTACTTCGAGCTCAGCTGCATCTCTTTAATTATTTCAGCGTTTCGTATTTGCTGAGCAAACGCACTCATTCAGCCTTCCTGGAAGGTTCCATGTCCTTACGACGAAGATTCAAGACTAGAAACTGATTAATGTTGAGCGACTATTGCGTTCTTTTACTTTGCACACGATAGCAAGTAATATCCCAGCAGAAGTTTGATGAGGGTCGTATGATAAGATTCATTTTAGAAAACTGCTTTTTCTTTACAGTAACGGCAATTGTCATCGAGACTATTTCATACAACCTTTCTTCCGCTGAAGTTTTCTACATTTTCGAGACTTGTTTTGTAAGAACGGTACCTTCTCTGCTTTTACGTTGTTACAAATTGATCGTGGATCCTCTAAATCTCCGCTAGACTACGTTAGGTTCGACGCCAAGAGAAATCACAAGATGTCGCTCCAATCCTGCGCGCTTTGTAGTATGGCAGTTGTAGCTATTTGAAATATTGTCATCTTCGTTCTAGCAGGGAGAAGAACAGAAAGAACATGAAGGAGAACAAAAAAAGAGAAGTAGATGAAGAGAATAAGTGAGGAAGAAGCAGAAGAAGTACAATAATAAAAAAGAATACAATGATCACCAATGAATACAATAGAAGAAGACCCTGAAGAACAAGAGGAGGTGACGAAGAAGAACGAGTGGAATATTGGCAAGATGGTAACGATGCTGAAGATCAACAAGACAAAGCTTTACAAGAAGTAGATGAAGAAGAAGTGACCATGAAAATTAATAGAACAAGGCAACGATGAAGAAAAGGGCAAATTTTTCTTCCCTTGATGAAGAAAACAAGATAACATAATAAGAAGCAGAGTAAGTACAAGAAGAAAAAAAAAGTTATGAATACCACCTTTAGAGGAAGACGATGAACAACAACAACATCATCATTAACAACAACAACAACAACAACAACAACGAGAAGAAGAAGAAGAAGAAGAAGAAGAAGAAGAAGAAGAAGAAGAAGAAGAAGAAGAAGAAGAAGGAAGAAGAAGAAGAAGAAGAAGAAGAAGAAGAAGAAGAAGAAGAAGAAGAAGAAGAAGAAGAAGAAGAAGAAGAAGAAGAAGAAGAAGAAGAAGAAGAAGAAGAAGAAGAAGAAGAAGAAGAAGAAGAAGAAGAAGAAGAAGAAGAAGAAAGTGAAAGTGAAGGTGAAACCCCAAAAAATCAGATGATGAAGAACAAGAAGATATGATGATGAACAAGGAAAGATGAAGGTCATGAAGAGAAGGGCGAGAAGAAGAAGTAGGACAGGAAGAAGAAGGTGAAGCGTTTCGAAGAAGAAAGGAAGAAGGAACGGAAGAAGGAAAGGAATAAGATGCTGGAGCGTGAGAAAAAAAAAACCGCTCACCACAGCAGAATATGAATGCGAAACCAAAGGGGAAGGGTCGCCGCTCGAAAGGCTCTCGCCAAAATCGCAAAGACCGTCATGCGCAGAAAGGGTATGCACACCGGCGACCGAAAGTGCCAACGCTTGCTGGCTCGGCGCGTAGAACAAAAGAAGAAGACATCGAAAACGTAGAAAAGAGGGTAAGAAAGGCTTCGTTGCGGAACGCGCGCGATAGCGGGTCTGCACCAAACGGTGAAACGTGGGATGAAATTGAACTTCTTGTTCTTGGGACTCTCCTTTGCCCGATGTCGTCCGCTCTTCACCACCGGGAGTTGTATTTCAATATCGTCTGCAACGCCCGGGAACCCCTTCCTGCTTCCTTCGCATTTATATTTGTGTTTCATCTCACGTCTTTCCTAACGCCGGAAGAGTTTTTTATCGCTCTTACTTTCTCTTCACCCATTACTCTCCAGTTTCTTTCTTCTTCTTCGTTGAACGGAAACACCTTTCGCTTTCACGAGACCACTCACCACGGCTTCAACCTCCAACTCAAGCCTGTCCGACCACCAGTTTCTTTTTAGTCCTACTTTGTTTAGTCTGCTACCGCTTTTTCGTCGTCTGTCTTTTTTTTTCCCTTTTTCTTGCCTTCAGTTCATTTGCCTCGATCTCGCCTTCTTTGTTCGTTCGTCTACTCAAAACTCGCCTGTGCACACACAAAAAAAATACAGCTCGCACTTTTTTGAACCCCCGTTTTAGCCTCACGTTCACGCAAGGCCGGCCTCCTTGCCTCGTTCTGGCCGAGTTTACTAGATTGATGCCGCACCGTATATTATTCCGGACCTTCGATTCCACGGTCCTCCACCGCTTATTTTTCAGCCTTGAGTTTTCTGCAATGTCTATTTTTCCACTAGAGGGCACTCTGGCTTAGCCACTTTCTCGCTTTTCTTGTTCCTATAGAGTTACGCACAAAAAGTCCTCTCCCGCTAGGCGCCGTCTGTTCCTCAATTTTTTTTTTTTTTTTGCTAAACGATCTAACCTGCTCTTCCTTCAACACCATTTCTCTTAGAGGGCAATATAGGTGTCCTAATGTGGAACAGGCATCCAGTATGCAAATATAGTACACCCATCGAATATATTGTGGATAACGGCATACGTATATAGGCGAGATCAGCTTTAGATACAGTTAGTAAAAAAAGAAAGAAAGAAGGTTTCACTTCTGAAACATTTGCAGTGACTGTTATTCGTTTTCGGAATTAAGTCACACTCGTTTGAAAGACGGCTAACATGGATCTGATGTCGAAACTGATTTTCTCGATTAGTATGTGACCGCTTGGATGACAACCCAACTTGGCTTCACTACACTTCTCCAAAAGTTAGCTGCATCGGCTGAGAATTGAAGGATGAAGGCCTACCTGGCAATTTCAAGCATTTCAGAACGATTGGACCACAACCATCGTTTTAAAAGATGTTTAAAGTTAGCAAAGGACACTGAATCGCTCGATGAACCAATCGCTCGAATCAATCGATGAATGAATGAAAAAATTTATCTATCCGTCAATCAATCAATGAATCAATCAATCGATAAACTAAATAATTTTAGGATTGTAGAGAGAACTGCAAATGCTTAGTGAACAAGCACACAAGTTCACCGCATAAGGGAGAAGGTAACTGAGCAAAACGCTCATCATCCTTGAAAACGAGGCCCTCGGCTGCTAACTGCACCACACCGTATAAAAATAAACACATAACTACCAAGAGCACCTTTACTCTTTTGAATTGCTCGAACATTTCTGCGTCACAAGCCGTCACTTAGAGCGTGCCAGCCTCAACAAAAATCTCACTTGCCTTACAGAAGAAGGTCATAGCTGATGAGAGACCTGGACTGATTGCCAAGCCAAGCAAACTGGCTTCGTCCGGCTTGTCACGGTTGAGCCGAATATCAACTCTCGCTTGAGCAACTTATTCGTGCAATCGAGCAATTGAGGAACGTCGTTGCGGTAAGGTTTTTCGGTCATCGGCAATGCGGGACCATGAACAGAAATCAGCAAGCTGATTTCTAAGGTACGCTACGCCTCTACATGAGCCTGACTGAGGAGAAGGTAGGTTTACAGTGAGCATACCGAGCAATAATGAATAAAACGCGTATTTCTTCTTTTGTTAGAACTCATTGTGGGGCTAGTTAATGCATGTCTCGATTGAATGGCCAATGCGGCGCGGAATGGAACTCTACACAGAGAAAGAAACGCACATAGACGCCCGTGGTGTCTATGTGTGTTTTTTTTTCTCTGGGGTACATTCGGCGCTGTGTTGACTATTTAATCAATACTTCTGCTTCTTCATAGTTGTTTTATTATTATTATTATTATTATTATTATTATTATTATTATTATTATTATTATTATTATTATTATTATTATTATTATTATTATTATACACCATGAACACAAATCAACAAGATGATTCCTACATTAGGCTACACCTCTACTTAAGTATGACTAAGGAGAAGCTAGATATACAGTGAGCAGACCGGCCATTAAAGGATCCTGGAACCCTTTTTAAGTAACCGTGGAATGAACTCTCCGGAAGAGCTTATTGCCTGAACAATTAAACGGCACAAAATTTTAAAAACTAGTCTAGTGCGAATGGAGTTACAAAGAATCGTCGCATGCTGCAATTGCATTCTCTCTTCTCTCGTCCCGACGAAAGCGCCGGAAGCTAAGCAGGGAGGGATGGCAGGCGCGAAGAAAAACGCCACGCGTGCCTTGTGACCTTGAGCCCTTTCTCAATTTTTTTTTCTTCGAATGCGTGGCTTTTTCAGTGTGAACGCCCGCGCACGTGTGGACAAATCGCGGCCTCCCGCGGCTATCTCTGTAACGAGCGAGCGCACCATGCTCAAATCAGACAATGGCTGATAGATGGGCTTACTAGCGAGTGATTTTTGGGCTTATTCCGTGATTTGTCGAGAGATAAGAAAGCAATTTTTAGCCGACTTTGATCATTTATTGTGAATTTCAGGCCGTGTGCTGCGCTATAATATTTGGCTCGCGTGTTGTCGGGAGCCTTTATTACCGATCGGCAGTGCTTGTTGACCATGCTCAAAAAGTTGTGCAGGGCCTACTTTAATTCTTCTCCGTAATTGTATTATTATTATTATTATTATTATTATTATTATTATTATTATTATTATTATTATTATTATTATTATTATTATTATTATTATTATTATGTGGGGCCATGAACACAAATGAGCAAGAAGATTTTTAAGGTAAGCTAAGCGTTTACGTGAGGCTAACAGAGGAGAAGCCTAGATTTAGGGTGAGCACACCAAGATGATTAAAACATATGTTACTTCTTCTTGTTCTTCTTCTTAGTAGTAGTAATAGTAGTAGTAATTGATTGATTTGTGGGGTTTAACGTCCCAAAACCACTATATGAGTATAAGAGATGCCGTAATGGAGGGCTCCGGAAATTTCGACCACCTGGGGTTTTTAACGTGCACCCAAATCTGAGTACACGGGCCTACAACATTTCCGCCTCCATCTGAAATGCAGCCGTCCACAGCCGGGATTTGATCCCGCGACCTGCGGGTCAGCAGCCGAGTACCTTAGCCACTGGACCACCGTGGCGGGGCATAGTAGTAGTAATAGTAGTAGTAGTAGTAGCAGGCGGAGGAGGAGGAGAGAGTGAAGGAACATTGTCCGCTGCAGCTATTTGGACATTGAAACTTGTGTGCGGTGTACTTGAGACACGTTAAGCATATTTGTACTGATTGGCGTAGTTCTAATTACTGCGGTAAGCTTACCTCGGCTACTGTGACACCTGAACAAATACGTAGCGCGGACAGCCACCCCTTCTCGTTCGTGGGGTTCGTATTGCACTTTTGAATATTCCGTCGATGACACTATAGTGTTTGAGGAAGGTTTCCCGGTTACGCGTGAAATGTTGTTCAGGAGATTCGCCGAATTAGTGTGCGACAAGCGCGCCACGTTTTCCTGGGCCTTATCGACTTCCTGCTTGTTAGGACAGTTGAGACAGGTGTCATCTGGAGCGAGTGCCGTCAGGTTGTTTCCCCCCTTCCGATGTAGCGATGAAGGCGACTGTGATGCGCTGGTGGGCGGAGCCATCGCGTGCTTGGCGACATGGTGGCGCCCTCTCTAGCGCAGTGCGAAAGAATAAAAAGAAGCAAAAGCGTTTCACTCCGCTTTCCCTTCAGGCTTGGAACTACTAGTGCTGAGTTGGCTCATTTTTTTTCTTCCTGACTTACGTATGTATAATACTTTGCGCTGGTCAAGCGTAGTGACAAAGTTGTGGACGCCTTTGAAAAAGAGTGGTCTGTGCTGTCTAACGGTGTCGAATATATTTTTTTTTATGTTTCAAATATCCTCATAACATTATTAGAGATGTTCCTTTAAGAGAGAGAGAGAGAGAGAGAGAGGGAGAAATGGGTGAAAAGAAAACGCTGGGAGGTTGAAATACGCAGCACTGCTTGTCTCATTATTAAGCTTTGGTTTCGGCATATAAAAATCTTTTGAATAACAATAAAATTTTTAATTAAGGGCACGCATATATACTGTAGACGAACATGACCAGGGATCCACGATTCCAACTCTATAAATAAGAGTGCTGATGTGACGGCTGTGCTTCACGCAGTGCATCCTTGTATCTGCGCACGACATCGCCCTATACATCTTGACCTACTTTCACTCGTGTTAGCCACTTCCACGTCACTGAAAAAGAGAAGCTCGTCATAATACTCAAACGAGGCATTCATCGATCAACCCGCGTGGTGGGACATTTCAAGAGACGTAATAAACGACTCTGTAGGGTCATTAAACGTAAGAAAAACGTGGTAATTTCAATCTACCGAGAAATTCACACACGCGCATATAGACGCAAGCACACACACACACGCAAGCACAGCATACGCACACAGTCGCCGAGCGCCATCATCTGCCATACCGAGGCTGGGGTGACTTTCGATGTCTTTCGACTTTTCGAGCATTTCTTCCAGTCGCCTATGTATTTCTATTCACTTCCAAGTGTGGCCACAGTAATAAAGGCTTCGTTTCCTGACAGACCCTGAGCCTACAAAAAGCAGAATAAAGAGCGAAATTTTGAGAGCGGTACAGGGCGGGAATGTGTGTTCGGCAGATTTTTTAGACGTCTGGGCGGTGTGATTAAAGCAGTCGCAGTGACAAATGGCTGGGTCAGACAAATGACCAACTGTCCGGGAGATTGGACGGGAAGGAAAAGATTGCAGAAACTCTAAAGAAGGCAATACAAAGTATACCGTTATTTTTCGAGTGGTGAAGGATTACAATAAACTCTAGATGGGAAAGGTTGCGAGAACGATGAAGGTGTGATGGAATCATGTGACACATTGTTAGTTGTCCTATCAGAAGTAAAAAAAAGAGAGAGGAGCTCTGAAACTTCGACTTTAGGAGTTGATTGCGATAGCCATGTCCTAGTTGCTAGTGCGTACTTCAAACACTCAGTGTATGACCCTGTTCTAGTGCGTACTTCATGAACTAAGCGCATGACACCTTTTCGAACTTGCTGTACACCCACTACGTGGCATTCAGGAAACAGGCGCAGTAGCGTGCGCGCCTTTTGTATTGATTTACGAGCTTTAGACCACGAAATCATGCTGATAATCACATGCTGTGACGCCCGATTTCAATGGGCGCTTTGTACCACGCGTTATTACTGCAATATTTTATGTTGCATTGTGAAGCATCCATATACAGAACGCGTGTTTGCGAAACATGAAAGCTGCTTTCACTGCATTTAGAAGCAGAGGAAGTCCTTTTCACTGTATTCACAAGCATCATCATCGTCACAATTTCCTTCATCATAACCATATTATTACTTAATTTTTTATTCCTTGACTCTACGACTATCTGTGCACGTAACTTGAGTGACGACTACTATTGTATGAAAACCAATACGGTGGCAGATGCACAGCGTTAACTAGGATAACGTCACTGAAAAAAAAAGAGTTATCAGTCAAATGTGTTTAGATGCACCTGAGGAGCACACACGCACCAGGCCACATCCCATTCAACACGTCAAGCCTAGGCCGGTACTACCATCGGTGAGGACACATGCCTTGCTTGATTCTCTAGTCACAAATCCTGAGGCATTCAACGTCAACTTTCAACTTCAAACCATCTTAGCTCTCACTGAACACAACCTCAAAACCAAATAACATGTATAAATCTGTACATGCACCACACCTGCAGACGAGGGGCGTAGCCAAGGGGTGACAGACTGAGCTCGTGCCCACCCCCCCCTTACTAGTTTTTCATGCCATGGCATAAAAAGAAGGAAAAAAAACGACCATTTCTAAGGGGTGTCCTCCCCGAAATCAAAAACGTGCCTCCCCCCTCCCCCTGAAAAAAAATTCTGGCTACACGTCTGCTGCAGACTGTACACTAAAGCTACCATGCGAGGAAAAGGCGGGGGTGTTCCATTATAATGGGACACCCACTGGCCTAATGGTGGAATACTGGCCTGCCTATAGGCTTAGGCCAGTACCCACTAGCGTAACAACACCGCATCTCTTGCTGAATCCATCAATTTACTGTCAGCCTTGGTCAACACAACGCGTTAGCTGGCTGATTAGTGTGAATCCACATAGAGCTATAAAAACACAAGACAGGCGACTGGTCAATGAGGTTTATGATGTCTTTTCTGTTGTGCCGTCATTTCGCACTGCACAAGCACTATGACTTCAAAGTGGTTTCAACGCCAGCCTTTCAACCTGAACCACACTTCTTCACTCCAGCAGAACAGAACCTTCGAAACCGAACCGCATACATTTTCTGTACACCGCACCTGCAGACGGTATACGTTTAGCACCGTAGACCACGATGCAAGAGACGGCGTGGCCGCCACGTTAGGCTTAGCGTGTAAACCCTCCACTATGCAGCGACGCCTATATACGTTGCCTGCCCTGCGGCGTGCCCGCAGCATGCGAGTGCTTCTCCCAACGCCCGCATTACGACACGCGCCTTTCTTTTCTGTCTGTCTGACATTTTTGTTTTGCTTCACTCCATTTAGCCTTGCCCCGGTCCGTCCTTTTGGCGAGTTCGGGTCTGCCTGCATGCGCATAAAGCGTAACCTCGCTGTGTCAGGAATGTCGGAGCCCGTTGCTGAGCCCGGGCTTCACTCGCGACGCGGTGGCGAAAGCGAGCAAATGAAATTATCGCCTACCGCGAACTCGGCTATAGGACCGAGCAGCCTGCCTACGCAGGATGGTGTATTGGGCCGTATACGAGAAAAACCGCTTACTCGGCGACGGGAGAAACCATATCGGTGGCATGGCGTGCACGAAGCACTGTGTGGCTCCGGAGGTGGAAGGGAAGTGGGGGGTGGGGGGGTCTCAAATTATTGTCGACAAGACGAATGCCCTGCTGGCTGGTGTCATTGGCATTCCTGTTCTTTTTTTGGTTTGTATATGTGTATGTGTGTGTTAGTGAACGCGCGTTGGTGGAGAAAGAAGTGAATGGTGATAATAAACACCACGTGTTATAGATGGGTGGCGGCTGATAGGACCCCGTAACATGATTAAAAGAAATTGTTTTGTCGAGAGAGGTCGATAGACAAAGCAAGGGAAGTTCGTCGTTTTTCTATAAGGACCCTAATATTTCTGATGAGTATCGAAGAGAACTAAATCTGAAGCCTGCACCGTGGTTTTCTGTGTGCTATGTGAAAACGAAAGCTCTTTAAGCTCACCAAAGCAGGACCATATTTATATACATCTTTCGTTCATTTTCCTAATTGAAAAAAAAAGTATTCTAATAGCCAACTGCAAAAGGATAACGCTCACGAAAAAATGTTAATAACAAATAATTGATTTTTTTTCTTTGGAATTAAAGAAACGTACTAAGAGACCACACACGAGTGTGAGGTGAACAGTGAAAGCGCGATCGGGCGAAAAGGTATTATCATACATTGTGCTACAGCTTTTACAAGAAGACGAGGGAGGATCGACCGGAAAGAAAAAAAAAAGACGACACTTTTCTCCTTCCATGCACTCGTCTTGTACGTACTCGAACAAACAAGGAACCCTGCCTTTTTTTTTAGATAGTGTGCCTCTGCTTCCTTAACTGGAACGGAGCAGCATGAAGTTGCACGTGCGATTCATGCACTCAAACGCCTGAGTTATACTCCAGTTGCTTGAATTAGCTTCAATTTCTTTTTCAACAAGTGCTTTTCTTTGATGATCCTTTTTACTACAAGGTTCGATCGGTACCAACGTACTGATCCTTGTAATATGCATTAATCTATAGGTTTGTGCATTTGGCTCTATGTGGGTGAAAGCCTATGAATCACGTATTAGCTATTTGGTTCGCTTTCTCGCTAATAGCGCACAAGTCCGAGATAATAAACAACTAGCTTGAGTGGGCTATGCACAGACAAGTCAAAATATGTGAGCTGCAGGCAGAATGTTGTGGCAGTATTCTTGTCTCAGTTTATATATTTTTGGCTCTGTTTATTTAGTTCAGCCTATCTATTTATTTCCCTTCATAGCTAGCGGATCTATGTCAGCCTGCTATAGCGTTTATGTTTAGCCGGGAAACTAACATTTTCCTGTTACGAACGAACAAATCAAAGAACACGGAGAATTAGCTCCGCAGAAGAATCCTGCACGGTTGATGAATCCTTCTTCATCTTAATGAATTTCATGTAGCGCATTGCCGAAGCCGAAGAAGTGCTTCGTCATGTCCAGTGGCCAAATGCCACGTCTCATGTTCTGATTATTCCTTGCACTGGAGTCTTCTAACTTCCTATACTAAGCAGGTAGTACGTATATACACTGACAGCTCAGCAAAGGCGTCGGTCCTAGACAGAGAAATCAAGCCAAAACTAGCCAAAGTAGCCATGCCATTTGTTCGTCGCTAACATTGGTAGCCAAGTATCACTGAAGTGGCGCTATGAGCAAAGTATATTGATAAATAAATAAACTCATTTCCCAGAAGCAGTATTAGAAGTTTAAAAAATGCAAAAAAACTATAGCCATGGCGCCAACTGCAAATTTTCGTCGCCAAACGGACCGAAAAGCCGATTCGGTGCAAAGTAGCCACCAACGGCATCCCAGGTCCTCCGGTTCGAATCATCCACGAATGTTGCGTCAACATGAGGAAGATTCGTTTCTGAGAAATATGCAGGCATTTTCCTGCGTTGGTCCTATATAGGCTCACTGGAAACGAATAAACTGCAATTTCTCCACGTCACTAGAAGAGTCGATAATGGAAGACTTCGGGAACTTCTTTTCATCTCATATCCGACTGAGCTCTTCACTTAACTTCATGTTCAGCAAATGATAATATTTACAAGGCACTTCCATAATTGTCCAGAAGAAGTACCTGGCGTGCGCCGAACGATGCATCGGCATTTACTCCGAGGCATTCGCAATTTCCCTAATCTCTAATAGCACAGCAAAACTTGTACTTTCTTGGTGTACGACAAAATAGAAATGAGTCTAAACAACTGCACGGCATTATTTTCTAAGAAACACTTATGATATTCCATGCGCAATAAATGACAGTGGAGGTGTTCTGTGGTGTGTTTCTTTTCACAATGTTTGTCCACAGCCTTACGTATCCCACCTGTAGTGCTTTCGCAAAAAAAAAAAAAAAACATGAATTGCCGGAATAAAAGAAGCTTGAACGCAACGGTCCGTCCGTAAAAGTCGCCTAATGAGAATGTCTGTGCCATAAACTTTTTTTTTAATGTGATGCCATACGCTTCAATATAAAAAGATGAAAATGATTTCGCGCTGTTGGCGGCGCCGCATCAATTTTGAAGGTACCATAACGAGCGTACATTTGTACATTGAAACAAGAAAAAAAATGCAATGCAATAGAGCACGTTTCGGAACGGGGCGGAATTAGGGGGAAAAAAAAAGGAAACGGCGTGTTTCCTTATCCGAGTCTAACGACTTCGCATCTTCTTTTTCCCCAAACGAACAGGAAAACAAGCAGAAATTCGTATTTTTTAAAGCTTATTTCGAAGGATAACGAAAAATCTCCTCCCCTCCCTCCCCTTTCACATCCTGTCGCACTACAGAACGAAGCTTTAACGCTTGGACTTCGCATTCTCTAAGAACTTGGGCTGACGCACGCCGCTAGCCGTAGGTGACGCGTCCCAAGTATCGAAGTATACATGATGAAAAAAGGAAAAGCGTTTAGGAAAAGGGGCAATGGCAACGTCTTCAAAACACCCTCAGGGATCTTACGGAGATCAGGAAGAAGAAACGTGAATGAATAAATGTCTCATTCTTTCTTCGCGCTCATCTTGGTTTGATCTTGAGGTGTATGTGTATTTTTCAGGGAAATTATGTGACATACATGAAATACGCGGGAAACGAAAGAACAAACAAAATAAAAGCGCAGAAAACCGTGCTGCGCTGGGCGAATAAATAATAACGAAAAAAAAAGAAACATATTCATGGATGCATACGTTGCATGAGAGCACATCTGCGCTCAAATATAAGACGGGGAAAAAAAGGAAGGGGGGGTAAGGCAAAAACATAAAAAAAGATGGCGTCACCTTTATTCGCAATGCTACGGCAACGCCACCAACGGCAAATGCGCGCGTGACAGCACAACCACGCAAACCTCCACCCCTTTCTTTTTTCCCGTTTCTTTCCTTCTCTCTTTTTGGTTCCCTGTTTTTTATCTTCTCTCGTTATGCCGCTTTCGTAAGCTTAGCGCAGCCTTTGGTTTTGTTCGGTTCCCACTCTTTTTCATTTTCAAATGTGGCTTTTTGTGTTCACGTCCCGTTTTCCCTTTCCCACTACCGCCTTTTCGATACTTCTGCTTTTTTTTTGTGAATGTGTTTGTGCGTGTGTCGCCTGGTTCGTCGCCGTGACACCACTCTCGTCATTTCGACCGCGCCGCGTCTTCGTATTACACCCCCCCCCCCACCTCTCTCTGCACGCATCACCCTTTTCGCCTTTTACCTTCACCCTTGTTTCTCGCCCTCACTCATAGGCGCCTACGTTTTCGGCGACGCGAAGCGATCCGATTGGCCGAGACGGAATCCGCGCCTGCAGCTCGACCGCGATTGGACGAGACGACGACGAAGCGGCGGCAACAGCAGAAGCAAGCAAGCAAAGCATGGCGAGGTGTTTACGTTTTCGTTTGCGTTCTCCACCTTCGCGTTTTCTTTGTTCTCAATTCCTTCGTCGTCTCGATTCTCTCCATGCATGAAAAGAAAATTAAAGACGGGACTTTCACGCAGATGAACGGTGGGAAAAGAAATACTAATACGGAATACGAAAATAAAATTCAAGATGAATAGGAATGGAAGGCCTTCGTTCGTTTGTCGCCTGCCACGCGCGCTCGTGGTGGTGCCCCTGTGCGCGCTGCGTTTACAAGTTCGTCTGCTTCAGGATGCTGTTTTGTTTGTTTCAGTCGTCTGCTACGTCTGCTTTCTTGTTCTTCATACTTAAAAAGAAAGAAATAACGTTGTGGACGTTGTGGCCTTGCCACCTCGCTCGCCTTATTCACGTTTGAGCCTTTCCTCTCGCGTCGTTGTTGGAGGTTTCACCTTATCTATATTTCATAGCGATCATCCTTACAAGTATAAGACGAGCGAGAGAGAAAACGGTTGCCATGACGCTGGGATACGGATGGAAAGTGTTACACAGAGGAGCCGGCTTAGGGCTTTGTTGGGTACATTGTCGTCGGATATGGCACGCCATTTCGGCATATAGAACGTCCATCGCTCTTCGCGAGCCCTACCGCTCCAGTTTAGAGAATAAAATTATTCTATCATGGTACGGAACAAATTAGAGGGAACAGTGTGTTTACAAAAAAAGTGATGAACGGTTTAGAGCATTATATATAGGTTCTCTACTATGGGAGAGCATAAAGCTGTCCCGGGGACCTGGAGTTTACAAAAAGTTGTTAACGATTTTGAGTATTTGGTACTCCCCTATCGAAGAGCATATAGCCGTTCCGTTTGTAGAACATACGTTCAGCGGTTTAGAGCATGATGTGCTGTACTATGGCAGAGCAATCCCGTTCCCTTGTGTCTTAAGCGTTACAGATTCCAGTCAAGGACACGTCGTAACTGGAGCCCACGGGTCGATAGAAATGCGACCCTCAATATTGCTCTGGCATCGGGTGCGTTTTCACTTGCCGTTTTTTGAATAATTAATGCCTTTCCTATTGTGGGCTTGTGAACGATCACCTGTTTGTCATGTGGCAGTGTGATCTTTTAATTGAAGTCGTTAGCCATTTCAGTTTGCAACATTTTCTTGTTGCTTGGATATGAATGCATGATCGCCATTGTTGCATGTGGCAACAGGAAGTGTTGCGCTGCTATGCACTTGAATGTAAGGTCCCTTACTTGGATGAAAGTCCGATTTTCCGGCGCGGAGGAGGTAGACAGTTGCGAGAGTGCATTGAGAGGCAATAGAAAGAGAGAAGAAGGAAGGAAGGAAGGAAGGAAGGAAGGAAGGAAGGAAGGAAGGAAGGAAGGAAGGAAGGAAGGAAGGAAGGAAGGAAGGAAGGAAGGAAGGAAGGAAGGAAGGAAGGAAGGAAGGAAGGAAGGAGAAAGAAAGTAAGAGAAAGAAAGAAGGAAGGATTGATTGATTGATTGATATAGGGGGTTTAACGTTCTAAAACCACCATATGATTATGAGAGACGCCGTAGTGGAGGGCTCCAGAAATTTCGACCACCTGGGGTTCTTTAACGTGCACCCATATCTGAGCACACGGGCCTACAACATTTCCGCCTCCATCGGCAATGCAGCCGCACTGCAGCCGGGATTCGAACCCGCGACCTGGAGTTAGCAGCCGAGTACCTTATAGCCACTCGACCACCGCGGCAAGTCAGAAAGAAGGAAGGAAGGAAAGAAAGAAAGTATTAGTGAGTACACTGTATTAGTGAGGACTAACAAACAGTGTCAAGGAAAGTGTAAGAGATCCTATTTCAACTAATGACATCCCCTATGCTTTTCGTGACATGTTGTTCTCTGTTAGTTTCCGTCCATGCAGTCACTAACGAAGAAAAGCGAGCCCTTACATTTCCGCTTTTTTTTTTTTCGTTGTTAGCGAGGGCCTCGTTCGGACAGACTTAGCAGGTGTATAGTTATATGCGAGGGATCATTGGTCAGCTGCCAGCTCGTAATAAGATCATGTGGTATACATGACGCCACACTCGCCGTCATCGTTACTGGCGGCATTGACTGACGCTCCCGCGTTTGAAAATGCCGGTTTTTACCCCGTAATGTGAACGGGGAATAGCCGTCTTATATATATCTACAGAGTAGCTATAGGAATAGCTGTTGTAACGAGCCTAAGGCGCTTTACTCGAAGGTCACAGGCTCGGTTAATCTTTCGTCCTCTTTTCTTTCTTCACATATAAATTACTTTAGTACCACTAATACCTCCTACACTTTCCTTGACAGCGTTTTTTTGTTCTCATCAGTCATGATCAAGAAATTTGATTGGGATCAGGCCCGACCACTGTCGAAAGACAGCGTTTGGACACAGCTGTGTGTACTTATAACGCCTAGACTGCAGCGTTTCGCCATCGCTTCTATGTCACATCGCCAGCTCCGACCGACGAATTAGCCTTTCAACAACGCTGGTGCACACACAGGTAAGCCAGCGCTGGTGTTCTAAACATGCAGTCTTCTCGACTTAAACGCGCACGGTATACCTGCATGATGCCAACTCTTGACGTAATAAATCAGGGCGGTCCCATAAGGTGCTACGTTGAGACAGGAAACCAAAGGTCCATGACTTATTCTTTTTTTTTTTTGAGCGTACACGGTTTACACTGGCTCGACTCGAGCAGTTTCGCGCGGCTTATCGGGAGACATGCTGCGCATGCCCGAGGAGAAGTGACGTCACATGACGTCACTCCGAAAGCGAGACGGTTGGCGCTCCACTCATGTGAGTTCACTCCCCTGCAGGTAAGTTTGTCCCTCCGTCCATCCGTATACTCACGTAACATATATCCATAGCCGAGCTAAGTTTTGATCCTTAACCGACCGCTTGAAACTTGATCTTCCGCGCGGCTATACGCCTTATTTACAGAAAAGTCTTGTATATACGCTCCTTCTTTCGACGTAAGGAAAAACAAGATCAAGAAAGCGTGGGATATAATAATGACAAAGAACCATGCGCTATACCGTATAACGAGGAGTGGGATTTCAAAGGAACCCTGCGGCGGTGTACTCTGGTCGTTTTGTATTCATACAGTAGAAAAAAATTGCAATCATTCTCTTTGTCACGAGTGACGCAGTCCCTCGGTGGCTGACGCGACATAATGATGACGAATGACACTTGACCTCTCGAAGCGAGCAATCATATATATATATATATATATATATATATATATATATATATATATATATATATATATATATATATATATATATATATATATATATTTATATATATAAAGAGAGATAGCTAGAGTTTCGCGTTGTTTAAATGAAGACAACGTGCTTGGCTTGTTTGATAGCGTTCGAGTCTCGTTTATTCCCGCTTGCACGAGACACTCGACAAATGACTCGAAATTGAACGAATTTATTACTCGAAATGTACAGGCGTATGGCAGGAACGTGCGGATGCTTGTCGTATCACTTTCCATCCCCTCCTTTTTTTTTTTTGTCTAATGAAGACTGAGAAAACTTATTTCGTGTTCGTTTTGCGATGTGTAACTCGGGGACTTTCGTCTCTCGGAAAACAGAACATGGTTTCACCCACTCGTGAATGTCACGAGGCTGATTGTCTCTTTAGGGCAAACTTTGACAATTAACAGCAACAACGTACATCAACAACAACAACAAATTCGCAGGGTCTTATGTATTCACCAAGATGACTCGAACGCAAAATCAGTCTTATTCAGCTCAGTTCATGTATAATGATTATGCCTCGTGCCCCTCCGGACACTTTCAACCCACGCAGGAGAGGAGGCATTGCAAGCATTCTGCACCGCTTTGACCAAGCGAAAACATTGTGTGATGACGTCCCCACTTTCCGTCATATGGCATCACGAGTACATCTCTCGTATTCTTCTCCTTTTGTCGTCATTCTGAGCTCGCGCTATAAGAATCAGTCATAACCTACCAACTAAAGCCCAAACCGCCACTCTTCGAATTTTCGGTGACGCCATACGCGGCGTCAATCGTCTGATGTCACGATATGTGAGACATCTCAGTGAACTCACCATGACGTCACACATTTTCGGTATCTGTGATGTATTTGAGACATATGACGTCATCGTGTGACGTCATGGCATGTGACGTCTTAGTGTTATCACGATGACGTCATGCATTTTTGCAATCTGTGAGGTCTCCTGCGACTTCGTGTGATGACGTATTCGCGTGATGGCGTTTCGCATCCCTCGCGTTGACACTGACATCTCGGGACGGCAAATTTTCGCGCTCGATGAGTCACTTAAGACTTTATTTAGTTTGAAGCCTCACAAATGCGCGGTCAATGAAATAGGACTACAGAAGACTGAACAGGATAAAACCTGACAGTATATAGTAGACAGTACAGAACAGGACAAGACTCTTTGGTAAGCCTCAGATAAATACTTAACCACAAACGTCAACAATCTATAGCCCGACTTGCAACCTTATCGCTGTCAAATGTCTTGATTGGCCAACTCCTTTTCGTATAGTTGTAAATGTACGTATAGGAAATTTCAACGCACATGCTTATACTTTGCAAACGCCCCGACCCTTATTGTTACTGCGGTAACATGGCGACGATTCCGAAATGCACAGGCTGAACGGATCAGTGCACGTCGCGAACACACTTTCCTTTTTGCGCCACGTCAGCGCGAGCAATTTAAGTGCACGCGCATGCGCTGAGTTGCTGTCTGCAGGCCCTACACATCAGATATAACACGGTAGCTTGACTTCACTTTTCCGTGTCTTCGGCGGCAGCTCCGTCGAATCTCGCGAAGCAAGAAACAACTGTAGATATATAAACTACATACGGGCCCATATGTCTAACAAGCAACAAGTCAGCACGCAGTTCACTCGCTACGACGCTTTGGAAGTGTCGTATTGACTTGTCAAAAAAAAAAAAGTAACGCCTGAGCTTCTCGACAACCTAACGTGCGTTTTTCCGTTATACGATATACGCCGCCTCTGCCTGCCACTCACTCGTGCACAGCACACCCTACATGCGACAAGTTTCTGCACAGCAGCTCACTTGCTGGTGACGCTCAGAGGTGTATTCACTTCAAAACAAGAAAACAAAAATGTAAGGGCATTCGAGCTTTCTCACAGTTCGCCCGCGAGTTTCCCGTTACACTGACGCAACGTCACGGAGCCTCATATGCCTTCGCACGCGGGTAACTTTCGCAGCGACAACGCCCTCGACAAGAAAGCTCCGACTCTTGATTCTGCCTTACGCCTCGTGTTCGTCAAGGCAGCAACGTGTCGTAGCTCGGTGTAGCCCGAAACAAAACACAGTGCCACCCCGCTTCAAACGCGCGAACGCCAATGCACGCTCTACGGTGTTTTTCTGTAAAGGATACTCCGCATGTATACTTGTAAGCGGAAACGTTGTCACGCTCGGATAAATCCTGGAACGAACTTCACCTGCGCTTGCCTCGCGCTAGAATCAGTCGCCGTTCTCGTTTTTCTTTTCGTTGCATCGTGCCTATCGACGTTTTCAGAACGTACCGTGCTCTGCGCACCTATCTTCGACGCATAACTCGAAAGCCTGGCAGTGAAACACACAGTCAGTGGCGTTGCGCGTTTGGAATCGAGTTTCCGCGCATTGTTTTGGAACGGCGTTTCGGTGTACAACTTTGAATGTAGAATGAAACAGAGATGAAAGAAGATTTTCGAATTGAAAGAGAGTGAGAAAGAAAGAGGGGGGGGCGGGTAGTAGGCGTGTGGAGGTGTATAGATGTATACCTTGAAGCGGGGTGACGCGCCTGCGTCGGGTTGATTGGAGCCCAGCAGTGTTTCGGAAGAGGCGAGGAAAAGCCGAAAGTTCTGGAAGTACGTTAATACCGAGCGGGATTTGGTTGCGAGCGCCGGCGCAAAACGGAAAGACGCGTCTACAGTTTCGTCTACGCCAGTGGCGCTTGTTTGCATTACAAAATAAATATATAAATAAAAGAGTGTTCAGAGAGAGTTTGCGATGTTTCATCGTGTAGACGGGAGTTGTTTTCGAGCTGTCGCCAGCGTGCTCCTAACAAAGCTGACTGTTTCCGTCGAGTTGAGCCGTTGCAAATGAATGGCCTCTGTTTTGTGGGGACTAAAAAGAAAGAAAACAGGGCGTACATGTTTGCCTTTTGATGCCGTGGTGTGTAGGTATATATTGAACACGGGATTTGTCATACACCGACGAGCTTATAGCAGCTAGAGCTCTCTGATGCTGCTCGCGTTAAACTCGATGTGCGCTCTGGATTTAGTTGGGAAGTTGGCAAACAAGAGAATAACAGGAATTTCGTCGAGCGTGTTTCGTTAGAAAGTTCTCCAAGCAGTGGATTACTGTTTTCAATCGTACAGCTGCGCAGTTTGACTGCGTGGAGTGCGAGAGTTATGAAAGACTTCGCGTTGTTGTATAACTGCGAGTGGAATTGAAGTAAAAAATAAAAACGAAAAATATAGAGAAACACGAAAGGTTGAAAGTCCGAACGGCAAACGCGAGCACTCGAAAAACAATTTCGCACGGTACGCGAGTTGCTTTCACACGCTGGTAAACAGACCACGGCTCACGAATCGTATGAACGCGAAGCTAATACCCATAGTTTTGAAAGAGCATGTAATTTCAAAGCTGGGGAAGACGTTTGTATCAAGTGGTGCTGGAGGATATACTTGAGCTCGCACTATAGACGTGATGTGCAGTGTGTTTTTCATCTTCTTATTTATCTTGTCTCAACAGGGTAATTATATTCGCGGTTGTGCACATAATTTTCATATGGCACCATTTTAGAGCACCGGAAGCGAAGTTACATCCCAGCTCCCTCCTCTCCTCTTGAATGATTAAGCACGAAAGAAATCGAAAGTCGTGATGATACATCGATAAGAAATGAAGAAATCACATGCTTTTCGCATCGAACTGGCTTTTGTCAACGGCTTTCGTGAGGTAAACACCGGTAGTAGACCGTTCACACAATGGAATATGACGAGTACTCAGCCACCGTTATCTTCGCAAGCCTGCGACGTCCATTAATAAAGTCACGGTAATCTTTCGACGGAGAAAAGGTATTGACTGGACTTGCAACCCCCCCCCCCCCTCACGTACAAAGGGAATAGAGGAAGGAGTCCACTCTTTCTTCCTGCATGTCCACTTCTACGTTCACAAAGATTTCACGAGAGAGATAAGTTAGAAAAGCGTGCGTGCAAGCTAATTAGTTACTTATCAATTAGGATAGGTAACCACAAAAGCACACGGGACACAGAAAAAGACAACGCGAGACGGACAACGCGAATATAGATAAAGATGGCGCCTCTTCGCAGCCTGTCGCTCCATTTCAAAAATAGCTCGGCGAGGAAAAGTACGCCCACACTCGGACCCAGCGTCCACTGACAGAAAAGTGACCGCCCCCCGCCCCGCCTTGTGGCGGTGGTCAGCTTCCCTTCATGGCGCTTGCGCAGCACGGGAAAGCTAACCTTTTCAGAGGGAAAAAAAAGATAAGAGAGGGGAGGGGTATGAGTGACCGCCCCCCAATACCAGGGTCGGACAACGCATCACCGCCGCGCCGTCACTGGCCAGCGGCCAGTGCGTCAAACGGCCACTGGAGAAAGAGTGGTTCTGCTTGGGACGTTCCGATTGGTCGACAGACCGTGCTTCGCACTCGAGCAATCTCACCTTTCTTTCTTTTTTCCTTGCTTTTCTCTTTTGTCATTTCAATATTTTAGTTCATGCACCACGCTTTAGCAATCTCAACTTCCTTTTTCCTTCTTTCCCTCCTTCGCCATTTTGTTGTTTATATTCACGTAGCGTCAATACTTCAAGCGGCCGCCTCCACGGGTCATCGTACGTCCAGCGAGACGGAGAAAGGGCGTTTTTTCTCAATCACGTGACCACTGTCCACGCCAGTGGGCAGTGCTGACCGCGCGCCGGGCGCCAATGGAATTCGCGCCGCCGCAAGATCGATGGATCGTCCTCCCCCCTCCGCTGCGCAAGCGCGGTAACTCCCTCTCCACATGACGTCTACGAGAATGTTGCTCCGTTCGCGATGGACAAGGGCGGCAGCGGAATTCCTCGGCGTGCTTGCTTTGACAGGCCGCCATGCCCCTCCCTATACACTTTGCGCCCTGTTGCCGGGACAGTCCGTCAGGAGGCGCGAGCTACCTTTCCTGCTCCATCTGTATACTTCCCTGCGAATGGCGCCGTTCCCGGTCAAACTAAGGCTACAAATATGCACGAAAATTTCAACTTCCAGATCATCTCCTCTGAGAATAAGGCCTGGTTGCGTTAACGTGAATGAGTGTAATGTATACAGCGCTCCGCAACAGTAATAGGGGCCTCAAAAGTTTGGTTCCTCAAAGAAATAGCGTCGAGGACAGTGCGCATGATCAAAACACAAACCTCGTTTTGGTTGGGCACGTTATTTTTTCGCATTTGGCGGCAGCCCTAAAGCCTACCCCGAAAGCTTTGCGTCAGTAAAACGTGACGGTACCCACTGAAGTGACCACTCTTGGGCAAGACTATGAGTGACCAAGAATTGAGTGAGTGTTTAAAGCACCGTATACACTGTATTCAAAAACTCTTCGCACCTGCTTGACCCGAAACGCGCGTATACGCAAAAGGCTTTGGGGCCCCCATTCGAAAGCTCCCTACTGATAAGCGATAATGTGCCCCTACGTATTGCGTCTTTGTTGTGCCACCGATGAGAACTGGGTAATTGTCCCGCGTTCTAACACTGTCGCACTTAAGAACCAAGGTTCTTTGTGCAATTCTGTACAACGAACAAGCCAGCTCAAATTACCTAGCTATTCACTGTGAGACAAGAAGCGCCAGCCGTCCCTGTATGTCTCGTAAAACTGGCATACCTTGTGAAATGAAAAAAAAAAAAGGAAAAATTGAAGGGAAATCCTAAAGCGGACCATAAGCGCCATCACCAAAAGGCACAGTTGGTGATGTCGGAGAACAGCCAAGAGCGATGAAAGCGGCAAATTTGCAACTATACGTGGTACTAGAATACTGGGGATTATATTTTGCCACCTGCTGTCCACCGAAATCTAATAAATATATTATTTTTTTGTCTTTCTCTTCAATCACAATGCTGCCGCCTTCACCAGCATTCGCATCCGCATCCTTTTGCAGGGTGATCTATCAGCCGCTATAGGACACCAGTATGTGAGCGTGCCGCACTTACACGCGTCGGACTCGCACTGACTAACTGTTGGCAAGTGTTGGCTAACAGCTAGCTATTCTTCGCTTAATGCCCATGTCCTGATAAAGCTCTGATCCTGAGGGCAGGCCTTGACACCGCTCCGATTGACAAAATGGCCCTCGTTATAGGGTGACACATTTTCTTTGAAAACTACTTCTGACACTTTTCCTTATACAGACTGCAGCTTCAATTCAACTCAATTCAATTCTATTCACCAGAAACAATCTGGAGGGACACCTGGGCAAAAAGCTCAGGTGTCCCTCCAGCTTAAAAGGATAAAATAGGTGCATTGTTGTTTCGGTTATACCGAAAACCAGGTTTTCGCGCAGACTCGTGGATATACTTCTCTGGAATTCAGTCTTGCCTCGCACAGTTTTTGAATCTTGTCTTTGTCAGTCTTTTCAACATCTTAGCATATACTCTAAGAAAAAATAGGCTATAGCTGTGTGAAGGCATTGAGCTGGTAAACGTATCGCGCACGCAGGCACACACACACACACACACACACACACACACACACACACACACACACACACACACACACACACATGCACGCACGCACGCACACACACACACACACACACACACACACACAAACACATGCATGCACGCACACACACCGACAACACCGTGCAAGACCTGCCGAGACAAAATTACAATCTAGCCAATAGTCGTGAACGCGAGAAACGGCGAGTATCCTCGAAGTTTCTGCGCGAAGTGCGAGATAGGGATGGAGTGGGATCGGGGGTGTTAGGGAGGTATTCGCGCATATAAGGAACTAGGCCCTCTCGATATAATAATAACAACAAAATAAGCAAACAGTGGTTAAGGAAGGTGTAATCGATCTCTGGACCCGTTCGCTCATCCTACCGACTCACGTATATGCACTTCCTTATAATCACTTTTAGCTTCACTGCGCAACTTTTAAGTTGCGTGGAGAAGCTACCAAAACTTGTTGTAGGCGCAGGTTTGAGATTTGATCTGTTCCTTTATCGTCAACTTTTGCTTTTTATTTATTGTGCTCGCTCATCTACACGTTGTTCTCATGTCTCAGACCATGTGCGAGGGCACCTAATAAAAAAAGTTTAAAAAAATTACGGTGCACGGGCTTTCTGAAAAGTCACTATCTTTCGATGAGCTTGATGGCCATTAATCAATGTCAAGGACCAAGCGGCAACACTGCCGTCTTTCCGTTGGGCAACTCTGAGAAATGTCAACAAACAAATAAACGCCGATCCAAAGTTTGGCGGCATCTCGCGAGGCGTTGACAACCATGACTATGCGAGGAGAAGAAGCTCCTATCAGGCCCCCACCTTCAGTATATATCTGCAGCGCCACTTGAGGTGGCTGCGTTCCTTTTTAATCTATGTATTTATATCCTTCAAGTTTAACTTTTTGGGGCAGGCGAGTTCTGAAGTACTCACAAAGACGGGGGAAACTGTGTTTATTAGGGAAATTCTTCCCGGTAAGACAGCCGCCAGGTGGCGATCCGAAAACAGATTACAATATAAATTTGCCAACGAAAAAAAAAGGATGAAAGATGGATAAAGATCAGGAAAAAACGAGTAAAGTTTGCTTTTCTTCTTCGGGTGTCGGTAGTTGGTTGGATATAAGGAAACGGAGCAGGAGGCAAAGTCAGTAGTAGTGTTCGTGTATGTGTACACTACACTTCACAACTACTGCCGGCTGGAGGCGTCGACTATAGCGATAATGTGTGCGCCACGTGATTTCCTATATAGAAGTTTGGTATCGTCATTAGGACTAGCCTTGACGCTGGCTGGGAGACGAGCAGATTCGCCGCATCACCTTTACATAACGATTATCAAGGTAAGAACATTAGATTCTACATAATAATAATAATAATAATAATAATAATAATAATAATAATAATAATAATAATAATAATAATAATAATAATAATAATAATAATAATAATAATAATAATAATGTTAATATAAAACATCGGCAGATCCCACGTACCTGGGAATCGACGTTATGCGAAGCATGCAGAGGGAAGGTGACCGTGTTGCAATTTTTGTATTGAGTGACACGTCATGAAATGACGCTACATATTTGTACAAATGTTGCACGCAGAGACATATCTTGAAGAGTTGCAGATGTTTATATAACTAGGTGTTTGCAATTTGGCAACGATACCAACAGGAACATGCGTATTAGCAACACCAAAAGCTGATATGAAGCGCTGATGCTCGACAGGATGCTGGCCCTGGACGCTGCTACATAAATCAACTGCAGCGTATGGCAACAAACCACAATTGACGTTAACCCGGCGTGACGGCTGTATCAAAGGAGTACACATGTAAGGTTCATAACATTGGGTAGGCAGCACTGCAACCACACATAGACGCTATCTTCAATTCACGAAGATATAGCGTCTATTTGAAAACTATAGGTCGCAGACCTGGCGTAGCTCTGTGGTAAAATGCTTCATTACCACGCAGAATGCTTGGGTTTGATTCCAGCTGGGACCCTGACATTTATTCTTTGGATTCGTAGGCTCGACGCTATACCGCTACCGATGTCGCGTATTTCTTAACGCACGCGCGTTAAAATTGCCCATGCGTGTTCTCGTCGTTTCTAGGTAGATACTAAGTCAGTCACCTGTGGCACATACCCGCATACAAGGGGCACATACCCGCCCATGGGTGTGACCCACTGTCTTGCGCGAAGTGTTTGACGACGTACGCGACGAGATTGTGACACTATTCATGTCTTGACCAGCGCGTCATATTCGTCAAACCATCTTACCCTTCCATGCTAACTTTGCTTCACGCGAAGTTAAGGGGGCGACAACGAGAGTACCCAAACGTAAGCAGATAGATAGATAGATAGATAGATAGATAGATAGATAGATAGATAGATAGATAGATAGATAGATAGATAGATAGATAGATAGATAGATAGATAGATAGATAGATAGATAGATAGATAGATAGATAGATAGATAGATAGATAGATAGATAGATAGATAGATAGATAGATAGATAGATAGATAGATAGATAGATAGATAGATAGATAGATAGATAGATAGATAGATAGATAGATAGATAGATAGATACGCTCAAAGTCGCCGAAGTTCGCCAAGAAATGCTTCGCATTTAGTATCACGTAGTAATCATGTGACGTCACGGTGATGTCTCATCATGTCGCTATTCTTGTTCCTGCTCACTTAGCCTAATCAATGAGGAGGGCCCTCAGAGGTCTCAGCGATAAAGATCATGAGGATGATAATATTGGTATTTACTTTGAGTCTGAAAGGCAACACATTCCACTAAGCCGACTTCTTAAAGATTTTTAATGCACCTAAATGTTTTGATATGCTTATGATGTAACCTCTGTAGCGCCCCCCCCCCCCCCCCGCCTCGTACGTATAGGACGTTACATCATGACGATTACGCCCGGATAAATATGAACAGAAATCGAAAAAAAATGTGTTTTACACATCCAACTTCACTGCGAACAAAATATTTTTTGCACCTTAGTGTTCCAGTTCCTTATCTAAAGCTCAATCCGCTTAATCACTCTGACGTTCGGCATCGATTTCACGACACTCCGATAAGATATGTTCAGTGTAGCCAAACGCAAGACATCCCACACGAGGTGGTCACGGGTTAAGCCCCGTCTATTGCATGGCCACGCTTATCGTGTTTCCGCGCTGTTGTGTTCTTTACGCCCTGCTTAACCCGCTGACCTTACCGTCTTTCTGAAACACACCCGACGAGCGAGCACCCCCCGCCCCCTTCCCGCTTTTTGTTTCAGAACATATGCCAGAAAGCCTAAAATGACGTGGACGGTTCTACAACTGTGCCCTCAGACGCCCTGGTCTAACAGAGATTCTCTTTCGGTCAACAGTGCGCGCTCGTGTAACCCTGCAGTCCCTCGAGCTAGCCACTCGGAGATTAGTATAGCGATGCGATCAGTAAGCGTAGAAGCGTTGAGAAAAACGACGACATATCCGGACTTTCCGAGCCTCTACTCCCGCTTGCCCCCCTCCCTCCACACACGGTCCATTACAGCACACAGAAAGATCTCCTCGCTTACAAGCCCACCCCTTCCTCCTTAATACACAAAAAGATCTCCGGGACCGTCCGCTTGCGCTACAGAAAGCGATAAGTGAACCTAGACAGGAACAAAGGACCCGCCTCGCTCGCCTCGGCTGCGCTGTTCTATACAGCGGCGCGGAAAGCCCGGCCACTTCATCTCCTTTTCCAGGCCTTCCGTACGGGCACATTCATGTTTGACCACCCACACCGCTTCACGGGGCAGACAATGTCCGGTCGCTGGGAACGGCTTACGTATTAGACCGCGCGGTTGGATACCATCTTGTCATTAATTCACCCGTCGTCCTCGTCGCTTAATCCGCTTAACGAGCCATGTTCGAAAAAGAGCTGCTTTCCCGAGCGCCCGCATAGTGCATTAGAATGGAAGGCTGCCCAAGGGCTTGTGGAGGAAGCGCCACGGCGCAGTGTCCTCTTCGGAGACAAAGAGTGGTTACTGGGCTCAGAGCACAAAAAGGTGTGTGTGTGTGTGTGTGTGTGTGTGTGTGTGTGTGTGTGTGTGTGTGTGTGTGTGTGTGTAGATTAAGGGGGGGGGGCATGTGTGCCTACCGTTGTATAGATTTACAAAGCCCAGAGGTGTCGTGACCAACAGCTCCGGCGTAAGGTGGGCTCTTGTAGACAATTGGCTCGTAGCGTCCGTCACTGTCCGAGCTGTAACGAACTGTGACAAGCGAATAAGCGTTTCCAATGTGCGTGTGCATGCTTTCATGCGCGCAAATGAGTGTCGGCGTCTGTGAGAGTGCTCACGTGTATGAGTGTGTCTGTTACATAGGGCAGGGCTGCTGCTTTGAGTGTGCTTAGCCATTTGACACAATGTACATAATTGTGTACACCAGTTGTTACAGCGAAAGCTGCTAGTGGCTAGCAGAAACGAAGCAAAATCACGCCATGTCCGCGGAGTGAATGATGATGAGTGGGGCAAAGCGTCCTTGCGTCCATCCATGCATTCATCCATCCGTCCGTGCGTGCATCTGTCCGTCTGTCTGTCTGTCTGTCTGTCTGTCTGTCTGTCTGTCTGTCTGTCTGTCTGTCTGTCTGTCTGTCTGTCTGTCTGTCTGTCTGTCTGTCTGTCTGTCTGTCTGTCTGTCTGTCTGTCTGTCTGTCTGTCTGTCTGTCTGTCTGTCTGTCCATTCATCTGTCCATCTGTCCATCTAGTGAGCACTCCAAGTACGACCATCTCATGTCTTTGTTTCTTATATTCATTTTTATACAAGTACCGCTATCCAGCGGTCATTCTACGGACTAAACGAGAAATGGCTACAACTACATACTACAAACACGGGACGCACAGCCCACGGCGCAAGGAGCTTCGCCCAGAACCGTCCGGCAGCGGTGTCACGACCGGTCTCCATTGGCTGTGTTATCAATTACGTCGTTTACAGCGTCGTACCCAAGCACGTGCGCCATTGGCTGCATTGTGAGTGACGTCGTTCATCCCGCAGCCGTCATGGCGCCGAGCACCCGTGCATCAGTTTCTCCTGAAACGTTTCACGTGATTATGCCTTGGACAACTCTACAGAAGGGCGCTGACACTGGAAACGTGAGAGATCTCGCATTCGCCAGGTGGATGGCGCAGTCTGGGCACGTAAACAGTCCAGGAGGCGAAGTAGCGGCAGCAACACGTACCAATGATCAGGCAGCCTTCCAAGCCGCGCTAAATCACGAAAGGTAATACAAACGCCGGTGGCAGGCGTATCCTGCAATCCGCGCCGCCGAGTGTCGAGCGGTCCCTGCCCGCGGGAAGTTATCATTTGGTCCGCTTTGCTTGCTTCACATTTACATTACCTTATAGTTTTCTTGGCAGTATTGTATTTTCCTATAATACTCAAGATAAGCAGGCGATTAAATACAACCTAATTAATGCTACTCACTATAACACACAAACATCATCATATGACCTCATATATGTTGCATTAGAATATCGAGTGTTGAAATGACGTTGTGTCGATTTCACACATTCACAAGCAGTCATGTCCGGGTGGTGTCTGAAAGAGTTAGACAACGGGTGGTGGCACTTGGAAGGTAAAGAATAAAACATGGGTGACTGTTTTATGCACACGGCTCATACGTATTTAAGCACAACGGATCTGCTTCACGAGTAAGTATTGCTTTCCCTCCTCAGTAACAGATTATTATCGCTTACTGAAAACTGTAATTAGACTGGTTAGACTTCCCAGCAAATCATGTATATAAGGGTGAGCAGGTTCATAGAAAAGGTAAAAACTGAACAAAAGTGCGAGAAAACTAGGCTCTTTCCTTCAAGCGAATCTAACCAATCCTTTAAACTGTAGTATACTGTCACAACTGTTCAGTGTAGGCGTACACGCAAGTTCGCAAGCTTGCGCCAGCGGGAGTCCCTATTTCAGTGCTGTATTTGTTTACGGAGACTGAATATTCAGCTTTCTCAATTTTGTGTCTTTCTTTGTTTCAGTGTGAACATCAGAAGCCTCAATACAAACACAATTATATGTTATATCAAACAATTATTTATCCAATTCAGTGACTTAAGATGAGCAGGTGCTGCAAAACATTTCACACAAACACACACACTATGGCTACGAAAACACAAACTGTACGCAAGCATGTACCCAACTAGTAAATTATGTATTTCGTTATTATATTCCATGCGCGAACTTGTTTGCACAGTGTCTTTTAAATGAACGCTCTTCTTCTTCGCCACTCTTCCGGCTGTTGTAGCTGTACGTTCGTCAGTCTAGCCCTGGTTCCTCTCGTTATGCATGTTTTGAAATCACAAATACTGAACCTCAGTCGAGTGAATCAATTCTTCCATTTTTGTTAGCACCTTCCTCCAATCTACCTGGCTACATATAGGTTGCAAATGAAAGCCACTATGAAATACACAGCACGTGTTTCCACCCATGAACCGCAGGCGAATGTTTCTTGCGAATACTGTTTTGGTTTGCTGTCATCTTTCAACCATGTCAATCCATATGGACTCAACAAACGATTGTACTAGAGAAAGCATATGAGATATTATTTTTTTTATTAACTGGGCTGCAGTAGTTATTCCGATAATTTGACTGAATCAAATTACACCAACATTAAATAAAATCTCGTTCAACTCGAAGCACCCATGAGCACAATCTAACTCCAATTTTTGCACGCACTAATCTTTTTAAGCACTCCTTTTTTCCCCGCACAATCGAGCAGTGGAATAGATTGCCTGTTGATGTGTTTTCGGCGCATGATGTGTCGGATTTCGAAAAGCGTGTACTTTCTGCAATATTTTAAACATTCACTGTGCCGCTATGTTTCTTTGTGTACTGCTTTTTTTTCTTTTTTTTCACAGTTGTTGGACTGTTTTCAGAATTGTGTACCAGTTTACCATGCGGATTGTTGCTTTCTATGTAATTAATCCCTGCCCACCTGCTTGGTCTTCGGACTGCAGTATGTCTTAAATAAAAATAATAAGAAATAAAATTACGCCAAGGGTAGTTTATTAGGGCACAGCATATGTGGAAACTTGGCGCTAAAAAATGTGTAAGTGCACCTTGTGTGTTTTCAAAGTGCCATTTTTCTTTAACAGTGGTGACTTGCATGGATAAGATTGGCACAGTGATCTAGTGGGGAGCTTTTGTGCATGCTGTGTGTCAACTTGGCAGGAGGTGTACTTTTTAAATAAACGTTAGTTGTCAGTAGATATACCTCTGCGTCACTGCTTCTACTTCTGTCCTTGACAAGTTTTCCCTTTACAACGTATTCTTGGCTTTCTTCGAGTTGAAAAAAATCACCCTTTCCGTCAGTGAGATCTGTATCCTCAGCAACCTTCGTCTAAAAGTGTTCCACACTTCACCACCATGACTAGGAGTGGTGCGGGATCACACTACTACAAATAACACGCATAGAAATAGCCAACGGAGTGGATGGCGTATCACCTTCCATCGTAGTTCCATCGATAGTGCATCAGGCGCGATATTCGAAGGCTGTCGGTTAATTAATTTCAATTTACGCAATAATTACTACAATACAGCTGAGGATGACAATTAGTGGTCCTTACGATTTCCTTTGCCAAACTGGGTGTTGTCTTTATTTGGCTCCAAAAAAGCGATGAGCTCCTCGCAAAATTTCCTTCATTCGTTTTTTTTTTCTCTCAACGGATGATAAATAAAACTAACAGTCTTGAGAAACTGAGGCCACAATATGTCGCATTTCCGGAACGTGTACGCCAATCTCTTCGTAAGATCATTTCAAGTGTTTAAGACTTGATTTTCTCCCAGAGATCGTAACACGATGGCCCTTGAGTACTTCGCACTGAAAAAAATAACGATGCTATGCGAAGAAGCTCATTCAGCAGCCACCTCAGGCTCAGAAGCACTATTTTCTATACAGCAAAAAAAAAAAAAAGAATCAACTAATAAAGACCGATGAAGAAAAGCATGCTCGAGTGTTGCTTGCAACGACCCACAACATAATAAATCAACGCACTTTTTGTTGTGTTGAGCTGCGTTTCCATAGCTCGACTCCCATCAGGAGCAAATGACCGCGTCTAATGAAGAAGGACTTGACCCCGCAACACTAAATCTTCGTTGGTAAACAACTTGTTACTCATGCAGACACAAAAAAAGGGTGTTGTTGTATGATCGCTTCAAGGGTTCCACCTTCCTCGAGCATCGCGAAATGTTTATGACCCTCTGCGCTTCCTGATAGTCCTCCAGGGGGAGCAACAATCGGCGTGAACCATTCGGGGGTCTCGACAGGGTGCGACAAGAAACAACATTTTCACGAAGACATGACGACATTTGGTGACTTAGTTTTTAGAAGTGAAATAAAGACACACTATGTCGGTAGATGGCGTCAAAAATAGCTTGGAGATGAAGCTGATTTTGGAGTTTTATGCCTTTTAGTTGCTTTCGCACGGCGACGTTACCGTGCCCGGGTGTGTTCCCTTAGTTAACTTTGGGTTTCACCGCACTGGCGAAGCGCATCTCAGAGGCTATGTAGAAGAAAAAGTATGCTCGATATTTTTTCCGCCAGGTGCTTGAATGATCCCAGCTGCTAACAGGTGAATTTCCCACTTTTTTATGTGTTCATTATTATAATTTCATTACCTAAACTAACAGATAAATGGCCCATGTCTTTAAATTCAAAGGAACTCCTCACTTGAACCGTAACCATCAATTTCACGCCATGTTGATTAATACCATGGCTATTCATATGTGATTAAGATTTCACAATTTATGTTCATGCAACCAACCACCATGCTAATGCAACCATGCTAATTAAGACCTTGCTAATATTGTAGCTCGGCCACAACCTCCGCTGTTAGTCCAGCCTTGAAGAACTAGTGCAATCTGTCTGCACAATTCTTTTGTGATAAACTTTCCATCTTCTTGTAAGCCATGGAAACTTTGAGGGGGACGCCATCAATGATGTTCTGGCACAACCTACTCGACATTTATTTACACGAGAATACTCGCTCCCATGCGCGCGTGAGAGTGCATGAAATGTGATTCCTTAGATATGTGAACTCCGTGATTGGCGTTGGCCTTCCATGATCGGCAATAACCAAATACATCAATTTTAGCATTTAACGAATAATATAGCTGATGTAGCTCCGACAACTAAAATCCTCCTATGTTCTATAGCAATAGTTTTACAGTATGCGTTCGGCTTTGAATAAGGAAAAAATGCAATGCGTTCATCGTGGTAGCCTACCAAAATCATTTCGACGATTATTATGAAAATAATCATTCTTATTAGATTCATGACACTTTTAGCCCCTGTGAAAATATCTATGGTATACTGTATTCATATTTTATCAGTGAAGCTGAGATAACTCATGCGTAACTCATCGAAATGTACAGCAGAACAGACTGCATGTACGTAAGGTGATTACATAAAACTTGTCGCTAGCTGTGTTCCTAATACGCATGTTTACTACAAGTTACATTCGAAGCATGTACTATTTACAGCGTAAAACATACGCTGAACAATCTCGTGAGGGATTCGCGATTCGGAGGTGGAGGTCAAGATGCGTTTGCCTAACGTAACAGACGACCACAATGGGAATCCTGCTGTATACCAGACGGCATAAGCGGGTATCCAAAGTGTGCGCATTGCCGCAAGTTTGCACGGTTATAGTTTACGCCTTTTTTATTCGTAGTTGGTGCCGTCGCTGTCATTGCCAAACCCACCGCACATTCTGTCCGCGCGATCATCATCATGAACAGTTATCAAAGAAATAAAGCGGGACATGTCAGCAGAACATTACAAAACGACGGACGATCTTCACACATGCGTGCACCTATAGACATCGCGCTGTAGCGTCGCATTGTTCTTGGCCGTTCCTTTTTTTTTTTTAGCATCTAGACAAAGCCATAGCCGCAGTCCCAAGCTGACCTCGCGGTCGTAAAGACAGAAATGAAGCATAAGCAAGCAGACGTATAAGAGTTTACGGAAGAAAATACAAGGCAAAAAAAAAACAGGAAGCAGACGAAGAGAGGACAGAAAATAGCAGACGACGGAAGGGGTGTTACGATCTCCGGAGCGCACGCGCCGGTCTTGACACGCCGTTGGGGGACACTTTTTCAAGCGGCTAATGGAATGGTCGACGTTTTTACAGCGCCATCTAGCGACAGACACGCTCGACATAGTCCGAAAGGGATGAAGGGAGGACGCGAGTTCTCCCAAAAGAGGCTGGAAACATGTCTTCGCGAGACGAGGAAGAGTTTGTGAAGGGACAAAATGGGAGGGTGTTGGATAGCGTAACAAGACGGTCGTTGTGTCCGTGGCGCCCGTACTACAGATGTACAGGGATGGCCCTCCTCTTGTCTCGTCTTGCCTCGTTCGTCGGCTACTAGGCTTCGTTGAAGTCGCTTTATTTTTCTCTGGTTTTTTATATCTTCCGAGTGTCCTGTCGACAAAGATGCTCTGAGAATGGCTGTGAAGCATCTCTTGTCGTCAACGTCGTTCTGTTAGGTATTTTGATTCGCAGACCACATACAATTTTCGTTGGATCTTTTACTTGCACTACTTGAGGTCTCTTACTTATTTCGCAGCACTGCTGGAGCCTGCCGTAAAGTCTATTCACTTTCTGTTCGCTCTTTTAAACTTGGAAGTGGTAGGCTGATGATTTGCATGGAAATAGTTTGGAGTCTGGTTATGGAATAAACATCTGTGAATGCGAGTAAAATTTTCCGCGACCTTGCACGTTATTGCACAGACCTGAACATATAATTTTTTGAACGTTGTTGAGCATCTGCGGGCATCCGAACGCAGTCTTACATAAGCCTTGCACATCCTTCCACCTCCTTACATAGCCTTGTACAGTCGTACGCAGTCAGTGTGCAGTCTTGCACAGTTTTGCACCGTCTATAGCATATCCTTCCTATGTCTTGTGCAGCCTTTCACATTCCTTCACAGTGTTCGCACACCCTTGCGAAGTCTTTCCCAGTTTTGCACAATCTTGCATAGCCTTCCACGGTTATGCAACTTAGAGATCCTTCCACAGTCTTGCACATGCATCCACAGCAATGCATATCTTTGAAAAGCGTTGGACAGACTTGAACATACTTGCATAGCCTTACTCACTCTTGGAAACTGTTGCTTAGCTCGCGGAAATTCTACACCCTTGCACAGCTTTGCGGTGTCTTGGGCATGCCTTCCATACCTACCTGATAGAATTCTATTTTCTAAATATTACGCAATGTATGTGACAAACTTGCTGCAGGTGCTACGCTCAGGCACATGTTTGTGTCAGTCATTCAAAATCACAATCACAAGTGATACCTTTGATTGCAGAAAACGTCGTAAAATTAGCAGGCAAATGAAAGGAGATAAATTAGTGAGCAGTTCATATGGGTATCGAACACAGACAGCGTGGGGACATTTCCCATATACATTTTATACAGGAAGCTCACCTAGTGGATGTTCCCTATGGCAAGTCTCACTATTTTTCTTTGCACTCCCAAAATACGCATGCATCAGCCTTTTTGAAAAATGATAGAACAAGACTAAGAGCAAGCAGCGATGGTGTAGTTTCCGTAAAGAAAAAATGCTGACAACCTACTATACTAGCGTTTGCATCGGAGACCGAGGTCCGAGATACAAAAGAATATAAAAGTGAGAAGTGCACACAAAAATAATATATTTGAAGACCGAAGTATCAGCACCTGGAAAAGAACTCCAAAGTAGTTGCATATATATATATATATATATATATATATATATATATATATATATATATATATATATATATATATATATATATATATATATATATATATATATATATATATATATGCACTGGTTCTTGCCATCACACTCGTATACACTCCTAAATTCACTTCCACTGTTGTCTTTCACACTTCCATTTTTCACCAGCACTTTTTATCTTTCTTGACTTCACCGCATTGCCATATCCAAACCTTTGAAAATAGAGTGTGAAAGATCCGTTGTCCCTTTCTGCCCACTACAGATACCCTCTCTCACTGCTCCCTATCTCTTTTCCGCAATTCCTCAATCTCAGCTAAACCTTCTCGCCTACTGTGGAACACATGTGCTCTTACAGAGGAAGAGAGGAACAAGTTGTAATGATCCATACATACAACTTCACAAAGAAAAAAGTAAAAAGGCAAGAATTAGGTTGGTAGGGAAGGAATGGGTGCAAATGAGGAAGGAAACGGTAGGAAGGAAGTGGTGGGGATACATGCGGGCATACAAAAGAGGGTGACGTGGCTTGGAAATGAACGTGGGGTATCTATTACACTAAACAAAAATAAACAAAATAAGGTGCGCTTGCCGGATACACACTCTTATGCATGCACACTTACAGCGATGGAGGGTAAAAAGAGCTCTCGTCACCAATACTTACGATCTAGAACAGAAAAAAATGAAGGAAGTCTTCAATTGGTATGAAAGGATAGTGGTGCAAAGTTGAGAGAGGAGGAAGGTTGAATGCATGATGGGGAGACAGACAGGTGCACCGAGAGTGGAGGAAGAGATCGGAAACATAAGTAGTGCGTTACACTGCATAAAAATTGGGAAATGAAGACGCACCGGCCGGATACACGTTCTCACCTGTGTTACTATAAGGAAAAAAAAAAGTCCTAGACACCTTGCTTCTACGGAAGGAGCGCGAACAAAGATGCAGTGAGGAGTATCTCTTATTCCAGTGCCTCCTCTTTTTCCCTTCTTTACACCCTCAGCAATCCTTTTCCCGTTGCGATCGTCATTTCGCTATAGTTTCGTTTTCTTTTTCAGACACTCTCGCCAGTTTATGGAGCGTTTTTTTTTCTTTTTCTCGGATTTATCATTCTCTCCGTTTCCATCCAACTCTTTTGTTCTGTTTGCTATCCGCTCGACTTGCTTCGGGGAGAGCTGCAAATGCGATTCGGCAGTCAGCTCCGACGTCTCAATACCCGCAAAGGTACCTCGCGCGCGAAAACAGCGTAGAGGGAAGAAGATCCCTGGACGGGGCATTGAAGCGAGCGTGTACGGCGTAAACAAATAATAGGGTGGCAGGAAGTGCAGTGTGCAGGAGAACGGTGGGCTGTATATCGAAGAATTAGAATCTCGCAGCAGCTCCAAGTAGGAGAGAGAGAAAGAGAGGAGAAAAGAGAAGGGGGGGGAAAGATAGGGAGCTCATGGAGAGTGCATTTCCGGTTACGTATACCCTGTACACAGTTTGGGAAGAAAGAAGGTCGAAAATAGTCCATAGAGAAACAGAAAGATATAAATGGGGAAGTCAACAATAAATTGAAGCAGCGTGTTTGCTACGCCCTATTCGGGAAGAGGAAAAGAGGGAAGAACAATTAAAGAGTAGTGGACAGAAGAGCAGGCACGTAAGAGCACCCAAACAAAAAAAAAACCAAAGTTGATGAGCGGAAGTAAGTACTTTGTTCTGTTGAATAGGCCACAGCGGCACAAGTTCAGTGTAAGGCCTTAACAGATATCGGATGTGACGAGAGTTCATGCCATTCTAATACTCTCTGTTCTTACGATGTCCTGTCGTCAAAATGCTGCGAACATGGCCACTAGCGGCAGCTTTTGGGCGCTATGGAGTGAGCACAAGCGAAAAAAGAACGCGCTCTAAAGTATCTCCGCCGCCGCAGTGGTTGCCAGCGGCACCGTTTTTCATGCCTATTCCGAAGTCAAAAGATTCGATGAAAGTGACCCGAAGCCGCAGTCGACAAACCACCGTTGTCTCGAATAGTGAGAGTGCTGGCTGGTGGTGGTCGAAGTAGATAAAACTAAACTGGTTGTCGAATAAAATAAAAAATGTTGTCGAATAAAATCAATAAACACTCTATGACGGTGCTCCAAATTCATTACGATAATGTCAGTGACCGACTAGACAAAAAAAAAAGCAAGAGAGAGAAACAAGGAAAGGTGGAGAAGTTAACAGAGCTGAGTCCAGTTGGCAACACTGCATTAGCAGAAATTACATTGAAGGCTTATATTTGTAATATTAAGAGTAAAATTATTTGGTGTTTATATCCCAGAACCACGATATGATCATGAGAGACGCCGTTATGGAGGTCCCCAGAAATGTTAACCATCTGGTGTTGTTTATATACACTGACAACGTACAGTACGAAGGCTTCTACCTATTTTCGCCTCCATTGAAATCCAACCGCCGCTGTCGGGATCGCACCCAGGGACCTTCGAATACACTGAAGGCTTAGGGTAAGAAGGAAGCGGAGGAGGGAAGTCAGCACTTTGTAGATTAGGGCACGCACAGGTTTTTTTTTTTTCATTAGGAGGAATGAAACCGTTTGGAGCTTCCGTGAGACGACAACTAGCTTCTATTCAAGTTATCTGATCTGTTTGTTGCCATATTAAAAGGCTCTGATCGTTCCGGGATTCCCAAAAGTGGGAGCTCAGCTGCTCGTTCATCTCTTGTGTTTCCCTCGAGAATACCGAACCTATTCAACTTCCATGTGGCAGCTGACTTACAGTCACTATCTTTACTGCTTGATCTTTTTTCTTATGAAAACACGCCACGCGTTCCGAAGTTCTCGAAAGCAAATATGAGGAGTTCAGCGATCAGCTTGTACACCTTGTATCCCGAAGAAAACGCCATAGTGATCCCCATCCGGCGCAATTTCCTCCCCGGTTTTTTTTTTTTTCGCGACGCTGCCAAATGTTGTGCATATAAGTTGACGATCCAGTACGCGGTGGCGTACTGAATGAATTTCCGGAAGTAGTAGCGGGATACTCGGACAGTGGCATAAAACTGAAGGCAAAAAAGAACATAAAGAAAATTACTCGCAGTTGCACAAAAATGGGGATGAAAGGGGAGTGACTCCAGAAGAGGAAATAAGTAAGGTAAAAAAGAGAGGACAAATAGGTAAAAAGGAACCTGACAATTTATTTACTTGAGAATTTTTCAAAGGCTGATCTAGGGGAGCCGCCACCAAGCGCTGACGTTGCTCCCCATCCACGGACATTCGTCACCGCGTCCGCTTCCCTTTCAACCCTGGATGAGAAAGAATCACTCCCTATATTCTGTCTCGCTCCCTATTATTGTGCTTCTTTCCTGGTAAGAAAATGCTCTCGATACACGTGCAGGGGAGGGTAGTAGCATGCAGATTGGCTCTCCCAAGAGCCATCTATGCGGGAGCACTTCATGCTTTCAAGGGTCTCATGGTCACTCCTTCAATGTCGGCTTCTCTGCACGGCAGTTTCGGGTGAAGCGTAGCGATATTGGTAGGAAGACGCCTTGGTAAGTAGTGAATGGGTGAGCTGGGCGCAGTGGTAAAGCTGTTTTGAAAGTGTTGTCAGTAACAGGGTGCAGGTACTTTTGAGACTTTTGAGTTGAATCAGATGAAGAAGTGTTTTGTTGGAAAGGTTGGATATGAGCCATTGTCTGGTACACCGACAACAATGAAGACGTAATGAAGAAGAGCGCAGCAAGACGGGAGCGCTGTGAGCGGGTTCAGTAACGTCAACGCGATTTAACGCTTTTCATCATCGTCATCGTCACCAGCCTGACTACGTCCAGTGTAGGACAAAGGCCTCTCCCATGTTCCACCAGTTAACTCGGTCCTAACGCTTTTAACGTGACTATAAATGTCAGTACATCATCACTTTGACTTCATTCGCACGAAATACTTAGTAGGCAGGACAACGTTCGCCTGATGCGCGTGAGAGCTCAAAAAGAAGGCTTCGAGGGGCTATGTGAAACAGTGTGTAGCTTTCCAAATGGATGAAAGCCCGACACTAAGTGTGATTTTCTGCGGAATCAAAGAGATACTGATTACCCATTACAGCTGATTTAGTAGCTGTTCTGAGGTCCCCTGAACATTTGTATCCCTCCTCGTTATCCCCCGTGGAGGTTCATAAGCGTTAAAATTTCACATAGTCATGCAATGACGCAATGGCATGATTACGGCGTTATGGTATTAAGTTCTGCTGTTTTCCCAGGAGTGCTTGAAGGTACGAGTCGTTGTGATGATGGCCCGTCATCTTGAGGTATTGAAGATTTTTTACATGAATTATTACAACTGATCATTCTAATATTGACATAAACCAGGCCGCATAATGTATTTCAGTAGTGATGACGAGTTCTTGATTGTCGCCTGCAGCCAGTTATCCTTAGAGCGATCAAGCAGTTCATGATACAGGGAACGTTCCTTTTGCCGCCCTTTTGAGTGAACACGTTGAATCTTTGGAAGATGTTTGTTGCAATATCTGCATGTGAGCCGATGATATGCACGAATGAAAATTTTGCCATTCATGCAGTACTCTCAACAGTAATGCGGCAATAAGGAATTACTGATGCATTACCTATATAGAGCGAAAAAAAAATGGAACAGTTGAGCATAGGCATCCTGTGTGTTGCCCTCCTTGATGGAAACAACTAAATTGTTTTCAGAGCATTCGCGTTTACAGGTAGGGCATTTCGTGAACCGAGAAAATATTTTGGTGAGTTTCATACTATTGACGAGGTACATTACAATAATCCGGGGCACCACTCCTGCAAAAGCAGCGGGAAAAACGACAAGCTGGCTTTGCCCTTCGTAGCAGTGCACAAAGTGAAGCACTCTTTACAGTTCCTTAAAAGCTCCTAATTCTTCCGGCCAGTGGTTTTAAAGTTTAGGTCCGGAGAGCTCAGGGGAACTACGAAGCATTTCTATGGTTCTATGACTCATCTTCGAAAAAAAAAAATAGAAAACAGGGTTTTTAGCGGTAGAATATGTCCCGTAACAACTCATCTAAATTTTTGTAAGCTTGAAGGCATAGCCCTGCTGCGTTTCTGCGAACTGAATTATGTTTCTCCTTCTTGATGAGATAGCTGTAAAGCTTTTGTTGTATTTTCTAGTGACATGCGCACATGAGCATGCTGTTCCATGGCTTGCATATTTGAAGAGCAAATATAGGTAGCTCCAAGTAGCCAACAATAAAAAAAATTGTTGAAAATTAAAAGTTCACAAGTGTCACAGTACGATCGAAGTCGAGACGTGACGTCGGAATAATAGCTCAGGTAGCGCCATGCGTAACTGAAACCAATTCTTACTAATAGCGGTTGCTGTTGCTTGGAACACTGTGAAAACTTCAGGGTGAAGAATGCCAGCCACGCGGCCACTGAAAATGATATGACGTACCACTAGCATTATTAAAGTGCTTGCTGGCTTGTCTTCGTGGAGTAGAGTACTTATCTTACTCAAGGCGGCATCAATCCTGGAACTGTGGGTTCACTTGTGTAAATGTAGGCTCCTGCAACGTTTCCTTTCATAGTTTCGTACATTGATACTTTCGTTCGTATAATACAAGGATTTTAATTAACGTGTTACTAAAACTAATTGACTGATTACTTACTGCATTATAGGTGACCCAGCAAAGCGTAATTACATAATTTACCTTGTTCTTCTCGGTGAGCTTGTGAAGTCCAGTGTTTGTATTGGCCCGTGTGGAGCTGCTTTTATTTCACCCATTTCCACTCTGATTCTTTGACGGGAGTTCTTATATTGTTCCTGGCGCGCTTCCCTATTCTTTGCTATCAGCCGGTAAAGTTCGCTTAGAAAACCAATAATTATATTTCCAATTTCTAAACACGAACTTTGCTATATTCGTTCTTTCAGAGACAGCAGTGCCGCGACATTCAATCCTCAAAAAGTAGTATTTATTTTTTTCTATCACACTCCATTATGAAGCAAAACCAAGGAAAAAAGCAACAAGGAAGACTGAAGCGGACACATAATAACGCTGTCAATTAAGAAAAAAACGTCACTTCGTTACTTCCCACGCGAAATTTTTTTTTTCCTCACGACGGCTGAATAGAAAAACTCTACGAAAAAAGACTTCGAGGTAGGAACAGAATACGTTAAACTGTCAGAGAACCAAGGAAAAACCTGAAGCCCCGAAGGAAGTCAATGCCTTATTTACTTTCGTCGCGGATAATTTTGCCACGAGTCTGGCACTTTGGTCGGATATTCACCTTGAGCAGCTTTCTTTCGAGAAAAAAAAAAAGCCGTGACCGTGGTTATGTTTTCTGCGGGATCGCAATGATCGCCTCTGATCTTGGAGCCACAAGCCTCACGTCTTAGCGCTCTATACACCCGATAAGCGTCGAAGGAAACAGTTGAGGAAAAATCCCGATAGGGTCGGCACAAAAGGTGACACGAAGGTGGTGCCTTGTCTAACCCCTCAACTTCTCCGGCCCGACGCGACGCTGAATATTGTTACGGGGAGTATTCCTTTATTCTGTTCAGAGAGATAGCGTGAGCAGAACGAAAACGTTGCAAGAATATTAAAAACAAAACAAAACGTCGCGAAGAAGAGCGCTGATTCACGTCACAAAGGATGCCGTGTCGGCCACGCAGCTTCCTGTAGAGGCATTCGACGGGACATTCTGTCCCCTATTTTTTCGTGCCTTGGTGTATCAGGAACTCTTCCCTTATTTACTCCCACAGCTACCGTCTAAAATGGGGAAAAGAGGGAAGGTCAATAAAAAAGCCACCTTCGGCAGCCTGCATACCTCCACAGCGAATGACACGAGAGTGTATATACCAGTCGCTGCCTGCTGCTGCTTTTTCCCTTTTCTTCCCAATCCCCTGGACGCCAGGGCGGACTACTCTTCCATCATCTCTGATGCCACGAGTTCCTAAAGAAACGAAGTAAGCGAAAGGTGCGCGCAAGGAAACTCAACACAAAGTCCAGTGTCCTGGCGTGACAGATAAGGAAGCGACGAAAAATGGCGACGACGGGGAAGTGTAGAGGGTAGAGAAAAAAGGGGAAATAGAAGCAAAAAAGTCGGGAACAACGAAAGGGATGCGAGGAGTCGGGCCAGGCAGGAGCACAAAGGAAGTGGCCGTGCCGCCGCCTCGTTTGTCCTCAAGGGGTTCTTCTTCTTCTCCAGATTGCTTCTTCTGGGAGGCATTTTTTCGCATACTCATCCCTGAGTATAGAGATACATAAGGGAAAAAAGAGAGAAGCTGACTTCCCCTTCTCGTATCCATATTTTTTATATTTTGACGTCCGTCGACCCCCTTCCATACGAGCGCGAGGACGACAATGCCGAGCAAGCCATTATTGATTTCTCCGGGCTTTTTCTTCATGAACCCCTGGCTTACTTATACACCTATGTAGAAGCATCTCCACCTCTTATATCACTGTTTCGGGGTGGTGTTCATATTCGGCGATAGCCGTCACTGCTAATTTGCTTTTGTTACCTCCATTTTTATTTACAGATTGATATGTCTGTCTCTTCTTGCACATCCACTGCTTCGAGTTCTTTTTGCTCTTTTTGTAAGACCAGACAGCGAGGCCAGACAAAAGGTGGCCCCGAGGAAAAACAAAAATAAAATGTGAGAAATCTCCCCTGCGTCGTGTTGTCGTTGGGTGCACGTGCCCGACAGCGTGCCGACCCTTTGACGAAGAGAAAAGCAAACAAAAAGAGAACAAAGCCCGGAGAAAAAAAAAACACTTTCTCTCTCCTCCATCAAATTCGTAGGGAAGAGCCTTTCCAGTGCACGGCCTTTGCAGGGACACATCTCTAGCCAGTGTCTGTCTCCTTCTTTTCTTCTCTCTCCCGATATCCATCCTTGTGTCACACCACAGCTTTACAGAAAGCCCCGGCACCTATTTGTTTGGAGGTGCGAGAACGAGGCAGCGAGGGAGGTAGGGATGGGCAAGAGAAAACGCGGAAGAGAGAGGAGTTCGGAGATCTTTAGGGATTGCTCGTACTTCAAATTTCCCCTCAAGTTTTAGGCTTTTCCCTCACTTTTTCTTTTTACCGTATTCGTTGTCGTCATCTTCTTTGCTCCTTCTACTCTCTCTCTTGGCGGGCAATCCTTTCCCCAAAGCACTTCCTCCCTACCAACCCCCACCACTTCCCTGAAGAAAGCCTCCCCACGCGCCCGCACGCTTCACGTTTTTTGCATCTCCTGAAACGCGTGCCCACTCCGCTGAACTACTTTTGTCTATCAACACATTCTCGATGTTCATTTTTGTTAAAATGCGGAAGCCGTCAAAAACAAAATCATACGAAACGGCGGCATTGTTGAGATTGAGGGATATAGGGAAAAGGCTCTATGAGGGAAGCGCGACTAAGTAAGGAAGAAGTACGCCGAAAGGAAGAGAACAGAGGCAAGACAGACAGAGTGAGAGAGAGAGATAAGAGTGCATAAAAGGGAAAGATTGTACTCCTGTCCACGAGGGAGCCTTTTTTACATTTATTATGCTCATTTTTATCCTTTAATCAGTTTCTGTTCCGTTTCGGGATGTCGTTTGACGATGACGCTTCGTTTTGTGTACGTCTTCGTCCTGATAGGCTCATGCCATTCTTTCCCGTTCCGTCTCCCCTTTTTTTGTTTTTCCCATTTTGTCTCGAAAACCGACGCGTGCTCAAGAAGGGGGTACAAAACGAACGACGCGTGCATGGGTTCGCGGAGGACTCCATCTTGATGGCTGGCAGCACGGTGATGAGATGAGTTAGCGTCGACTGGTCTATGGACCATGCGAGAAAGAGAGAAAAAAAGGTAGTCCTGCTTGAGACCCGGTGTATGGACAAAGTACAATATTAGAAATGCACGAAAAAAGAGAATCCCGGGGAGCCATAGCAATAAGAGAAGGGGAAGCTGCAAACATAAAATTGACAGAGCGATGCCACACCGAGACGACTTCCAGTTTTGTCTTTGCTTCCCCATTTATTATTCTGTTTTTCCAATGACTACTTCTTGCATAACTTTCTTGCTTTTTTTATATGTGTGTCTCTTCGGAAGAACTGGATCGATAAGATGAGGCGCTTTGAGTGCGTTTACTTGTCATTGTTCGTCGTTTCCGGCTTTACTAGTTTACCTCATGAATTCTTCAATTTGGCGACAGCAGTGAAACAATTGAGCCATTGGATGAAACAATCGAGAGTTTGTTCTGATGAAAATTGACGTTCAGATTCAGATGGCTAGTTTTTTTTTTTAATGTAAACAAAATGTGTGGCCTTAACTGCCTTAACCTTGTACCAATGTAGAGTGGAGTTGAGGGTCCAGCTTCATCCAGTGAGTGTCGCGGAAGGTCGGTAACATCATCTCTAATATCATATCACCTGCGCTAGACGCGCTGCCTTCTGCCGCGCCCGACTCCACCTTTCCACCCTCCGGCTGCTCCTCCTCTCTGCTTGACCGCCTGTCCCCAACCTCCAGCTTGCCTCCCTTTCTCCACTCACCTTCACTATACTATGCTGTACCTTCCCGTCTTCTAAGCATAACCATGACCATGGCCATGGTTATGCTTTACGCTCTCCCATCCCCCTTACTACCCTTTCCCACCCCTTGCCACACAATAGATAGGTGGTTTGGACCTGCTTGAGGCACATATACTCACCCCATTTACCCCAACTCTACCCCCCACCCTTAAAGAGTCAACATATATATAACCAAACAGAACGGCTAAGCTTCTCCTTTACCAGCATCACCGAAGGAACTCGTTTGTCGCTGGGTTTGCACCAGTAGAAAGAAAAAAAATTATCGCAGCCCTCGTGAACATGCCTTCTTCCTGCAGTGCAAAGTGATGACGATGACGGCGATGATGATAATGATGATTATGATATCGTGATCCACCTAGGATAGCCAGTGACGCGGCAAGCACGGCCCGTTTCTCATTACCGGCCTTCAGGAATAATCTGGTCTGTGATTTCGTTTGTGATCTTGAATTTTCTGTCTGTGATTTTAACCATCTACGATTCTCCATTAACAAATAATATTTTTCACGAGTCCTTACCGATGTAATCTCTGACAAGATAAGCCGCAATTTCAAATAAATAATAAATTAATAAATTAATAAGAGGGAGTCAACTGCGTTTTTAATAATTAATTTGGTGCAATTAAGTGCATCGCTTAAGATTATGTTACGTAGACCAGACCTTAATATATGAAATAAAACACTTGAAATAGCACCGTGACCAAACTATGACGCATTGCAATCTTTACACACTCTGTTCAAGCGATATGTTCTAGGTGAGCCAAAAGCTTGCGCGAAATCCGAAATTAGCAGATTCAAAAAGCCCCACGATCAAACTGTATACCGTGCACTCCGCTCGTTCAACCAATCCGCTGAACGCCGGCTAATTTTCACCCCCCCCCCTCGTTCGGCCCGTCAAGTGACTGCGCTCTCACATTCCCATCGCTATTGTGTTTTTTTCTGTTATTGATTCTACCATTTCGTGGTTATTGTGTTCCTTTTTTTGTATATGGGGCAAATGGCATTTAGTGTCTTCCAGCTGTTTCGCCAGTGCTGGCGACGAGTAGGAAAAACGAAAGAAATATGAATATCAGGCAAAAAAAAAAAAGAAGCGAAAGAATGTACAAAAAGCGGCCGCAACGAACGGAACAGAGCGATCGTGGCGACGCGATGCGTAAGGCGCACAAATGAATTATTCAGGGCAATCAGGGCTTCTCTTTCTGAAAGCATGGTTTCACTTTACGCTTGGTTTCTCTGTTCCACGAAACTCTGTGCCCCTTCGCCTCAGCCGCTTTCTTTTTTTACCCACCCCCCCTTCCCCCGGACGTTGTCGGAGAGAAAGTAGCGGTTTGCCGTGGCTCCTATTTATTATTCATTTGTATCTTTTCAAGGAGCCCAAGAAAAGTGGTGGAAGAAGGGTAGCGTTCTCGAGCCATATAAAAGTCAGGCCAAGCCGAAGTCAACGAGAGGCGAGAAACATCATCGTTCTAACGTCATTATATGCTCTGACACATCCGCTGATCTTGCGGCTAGTAAGAGAGGCGAGACCGGTGGAAAATAATAAGCACGGACGGAAAGTTAAACACGTCCAAAGCGTTTATCGCCTACGTCGCTCTTTTTTTTTTTTTTCGTTCACACTTAGGCTTTGCCTTTTGCTTTAACGCTGCGCGCTTGTGCTTCTACCACGTACACTGTCACCGTGAATACAAAGAAAAACAATAATTATTACGGGTTTCTCCGTGCACTCTCGTTGTTGCGTTTCTGTAAAGAAGCGCGAGCTTCGTTAAGTGAAAAGTTGTTCCGCTAGCGCGTAGCATGACAGCGCGAAACTTGATGCATTGCGCAATTACAGATAGTATCGCGTTGTCGCGTAAGAGACATCAAATCAAAGTGTCTGATTTTTGCATTGTGGTGTCACTTAAGAGGTGCTCATAAATACTGGCAGTGTTGACATCCAGCTATTTCTTTTTAGGTTATATTATAGCGTAACTTATGCCTACATCTATAGAAACTTCATTCTCGTGTTGTACGAGTCGTTTGTTTGATATATATTCAGTATTTGACATGCATGGATATGTATTTCTGTAAGCATGCATGTTGGTCAGCCTGTGTAAAAAATTGGCCCCGTATCTGCATGTTACACTGCAGATGTCGTCGAAATACGACAGTCTTGCGTCTGGAGAGAGTGAACAAAACCTTCATTTGATGTTCTGCGCAATGAATGGTATTCTGGAGGCGCTGCGTTAGAGTGCCTCGAGCGTGCAGCGGAGGCGAACGAGTGCGTCAAGTCACGTCACACGTGAGACATGAGCGCTATCTGGCAGTTATCCTGGATAACGAAGCACGTGCACCCTGCGCGCCCGTCTCGGAGGTGATAAGGTGTAGAACGCAAGGCGACGGGTATAGGTGCCACCACCGTGTAGTCTTAGCAAAGCTTTGAAAACCCTTGCCTTTTCGTGCAAGCGTTGCATGGTCAGCGCAACGCGATAAACGCTACGGTCTTTAGAATTACTTCTGTATGCATTTTCTAGCAAAAGACGCACATACAGAATATATACGTCTTGTTATGGTAGCTCAGATATGCGCAATAATGGCTTTTTGATTGACAATCGCACAAGTATAAAAGCTGAAGCTTTAGCAATATTGGTGGGCGCTGCGGATGGGGTCGGCCATTTGGAGTATCGTTCCGCCACCTTTGTGCCATTTAGAGTACCGTTATGGGTGGACGGACAGACAGACAGACAGACAGGACAGACAGACAGACAGACAGACAGACAGACAGACAGACAGACAGACAGACAGACAGACAGACAGACAGATCAAAATTCTTGCGATAAAGGTCCCCAGGAAAGACTATCGTCTTTAAAAACAAATTTGTGGCGACACCCACCCATGAAAGCGTAATCTGCGAAGACAAGACAGGTTTGTTTGGGGCACGAAACTTGTGGTATGAAGAGTCCTGCAATAGTATTACACTTGCCACTTTAGTGAGAGACTGTTACTTAAGAGATAGCTTCAGTAATGTGTCTTTGATGGTGACTTCGCACGAACTGCACGTACTGGATGTTAACTCAAAGACTTACGGACTGTAGCGACTCCCCGCTGTCTTTCCACACAGTACCCTCATCCTTACTAAGCTCTTTTTGTCTCGACGTCACCAAAAAAAAAAAAAAGAAATGTTCTGTATAAGCTTGTCTATTATTTCGTTCGACCCATCCTTCAGTTCTATGACAGAAGAGCAGCTTTGTGCTCCATACACAGCCAGAGCCTTTCGAATTTCGGGTTTTCCTAATTGTAAATGTCACTTTACTGGTGATTTTCGTCAGACAGTCATTATCCGGTCATCGTAACTGCCTCATTGTGAAGGGACTCTTCTATCAAATGACGCTGTCGTGTCGTCTTCGTGAAAAGGGCACTGCAGTCGTACCGCTTTCAAGATGTGATGTTTCTCACTTCTCGTGACCTTGCTAGATTTTATCTATGTTCCTTTCAACTTCATCTACGTAAGGTATGCACACAATTAAGATCCATACGAGCAAAAAAAAGAAAAGAGAACGATACTAGAGCGGTGGCGCTGGTATCGCCCCTCGTGATGGTTGCCCCTCGTGATGACACGAGAGGACATTGAAGGAAAACCATGAGCATTAATGGTCAGAACCGTGTTAAGAAATCGACATGGTTTCCGCTTAAACCAGTGCTACAAATTAATAAACAAGAAACACAAAAGATACCTGTTTGCGTTGGCTAATGTTTTGGGAGTGGTAGAAATGCTTGCAGTCACTGATTATCTATTCAGCTGAAATGTGAAATGTGACGCGCGCTGTAATGTGAAATGTACCCTGCTATTTCACGACATAAAGAGCGGGAATTAATTTCAGGTTCTGAATAGTTTCCGCTTTCCTTTCTCCTGTTTCATTAAAAATAGTAAATTGATTGATTGATTGATTGATTGACTGATTGATTGATTGATTGATACGGGAAACAGGCCGGCATGGGCATGTCCGCGCTAACACACAGTCAGCGGAAACGCAGGTGGTGTAAACGCTGCTGCGACAGAACCTCTTCAACCAGGAAAGCTTGGAGGACATTAGCTGTCTCGGAAAACAGATCGAGCGTCAAGACGTTCATCTTTCGTCAGCTAACTGCGTTAGCCTTACGTTCAATACACCAGAATCCACCCAGAGTCGCTTGATAGGGCCTCTTAGCCAAAGGGCCCGGAAAATTTGATTACGATACCGTTTGAGCACGTCACAACGCCTGCTATGCACGCCCCATCTACCAAGCACCTCAGAAACGTTCTGGCAGAAAAAAAAAAAGTATATCGACGGACGCACGTTCCAGCTTTCATTTCGACGTTTGCACAGTTATGGCACGCAGAACGCGTTCGATATCATTCTCATCACGGACACAGGGGCGAGGTTTACAAAACCAAAGAAACGAAAACAACAACAACAAAAAAATCTTCGTGAGAGAGCATCGTTTGAAGCCTTTTCCAACCCATCCGCCACTGACGAAAAGTTTTGCTGTTCGTAAACTTCGAAAGGGCGTTTTTTTTTTTTTTAGCACCAAGGGCGAATGCACAGACATGCTTGCGACTGCATGATTAATAGAAGTCACGGCCACGGGCCAACCACATGCAGTCGACGAATACGTGCAATTTTTTTTTTGGGGGGGGGGGGGGGTGGAAGATATAACAAAGAAGTTTCGGCAGTAGGCAAACCGGGTGTTCGAGACGGAAGCCACAGAGAGAGAGAGAAATGGAGAGAGAAGAAAAATAAGACACGTGCCACCAAATGGCGGAGAACGGGTCGAGGCGCAAAGTTGAGATCAAATTCGCGGGACGAAGCGGTGGAAGCAGCCTGTGCACGCTGGGGAGGCACATTAGAAGACGACTTTGCGCAGCGTGAAGCGCCAGGCATATTCAAAAATCGCGGCACGTGTGCGCTCCTCGCGAATCGAAATGCGAGGCTGCGGCGCCGCCAGATTCTATTCCCCCGAATCGTTTTTTTTTTTTGCTTTCGAGACATTCCGGATTGAACTTCTCTTCAGCTTCTGTCATATCTCTCAATCTTTTCCTGTGCATTTCTACTACTCCTGTTATACTTCTGCCATACTTCTGCCGTACTTCTGCCATATTCCGGCTGTACTTCTGTTACGTTTCTGCTATACGCTCCTGCTGTGCATCTGCTATGCTTGTGTTATACCTCGGCTGTATACATTTGCTATTCTTTTGACATCTACTTCTCTCGTGATTCTGGTGATTTCTTCATGACCATAGCGTCGTCTGCAACAAAAGGAAGGAGAAGAAGAAGAAGTACAGAATGAATGGATGGATGAGAGGGGACAACGAGTTGTCAAAATGGAGGTACAGACGGGGTGATGCTAGGTGTTGCCTGCCTTTTGGCTTTACTTCTTTCGCATACTGGGCAGGGCAGTCTCGTTGAAGCGACATCTCGAAGGGAACACTGGAGCTTCAAAAAAGAAGAAGTGAGAAATCTGCAGTGCCCAGTTTGGCTATAAATTACTTTTTGGGGCATACTCGTGTCACCCTGCTAGTAAAAAAAAGTCAAAACGAGTATTGGGGGACTGGCGGCGTTTAGAAACTCGAAAACAGCGTCGGAGAAGGCACGGTGGCAGTGACACTTGGAACTGAGGAGCTGGAAGACGGAGGCTGTCGTTTCGTTGCATCAGAATCATGAAACAATCAATACCACGCTCTCGCTTTCAATGGGATACGTACTGACACACACGACTCGCGCATAACCTACACGTACCGAAAACTCGTCGCGTTCGTACAGGGAAAAAAAAAGCCTGCATTGTTGCGGCATTTTTTGTCGTTATACTGTAGCTATTGTCACCTGCTAGCTGTATACGGGGCTCCTGTCAATATTTCTTCAACGTTTTTATCTTCCAAACATTCATTTTCTCCGCAACCCGCCACCCCGTGTCGATCCCTTTCACCCTGCATGCATTGTCGGCGGACGGGGACACGTACACAATGTCGTTTATATGATTATTTATCAAACATTTCTTTATAATAACGGCGCATCCCTTCATCTGCCCGTGTTTCGTCTGCTCGAAGCACGCGTTTGCCGCGCGCGCGTCGTCTGTTCATTCGTTTTCAGCCTTATTTGTTTGCTTGTTTTTTATTGCGTCACCTGCCATTGATGCCAGGTCACTTTGATGTCATTTACCTGAACCCCCCCCCCCCCCCTACTATTTGGGGCTTTACGAAGCTACACTTTTGTCACTGTATTCTCTTCTCCTTGCTTATTTTCGTGCGCACAACGAAATACTGTTGATAAACGAGGCAGAGAAATATAACAGAAAAAAAAATAAGACAGAATGACCTGAGAGATGTTTGAGACGCAGGTCGATGGGTGGTGCTAAAAAGGAAAATAAAATATGTGAGTAAACGTAAGCTTTCTTTATTTGTTTGGGGTCTCACAATGAGGAGAAAAAGGAGAGAACCCTGGAATTATAGGTGGATGCTGTTCATATAAGTAAAAAAGAGAAATAGAAGCGAAGACGAGGACTCGTGGTCGAAAAAGTAGGTGAGGCAAACAGAGTTCTACGAAACACACGAAAGAAAAAAAATAAAGCGAGGAGCAATGGGGGTTTTGACCTCAAAGAGTACAGCTAAAACGTGCAGTCAAGGCTGAACACGCACAAAAAAAGCACCCTCGCCTACAAGTACGCTAGCGGGAAAAACGCTAGCAGTGGTGCAAGCGGGTACTCAATAAATCACGACGCGCAATATCTTCGGCCATGGCCCCTCGCCATTCCCGTCAAGAGGTCGCCACTATCGCTTCACCTGCAGCGCCTTTGTGAGAAAAAATGCGACAAGATATTCAAAAGAAGTGCGCCAACGTTCTCTATCCCTTTCAATCATGAACAAGGCAGGAGTTCAGAAGCAGACGAAGGTTTGATTACATGCAAAATCCTCTAAATGGGCGCTCTGTCACTTAAGCGAATGTTTGCACAAGGCACCTATTGCCTTGAATGTTGGTTGCAGCGATATCAGTGCCTTGAAGAGAGAAGATCACTCCAAGACAACATCGGTCCTGAAGACAAGACCATTTGTGGACACGTGGGCTCCAGTGACACCACTGCCTTGATGCAGACAAGACCACTTCGAGGCTGCAACTGCATTGTAAAAGACCAGACTACCCGAGAAACGTTGGAACCTATATACAACACTGCTGCCACGAAGAAGCGAAATTGCTTTGAAGCAGACAATGGATCGAAGAAGACAACACTGGTTGTCGTAACTTGGGTTCCCGTGACACAACGACTTTGAAGAAGACAAGATCATTTGTAGAAATATTGGCTCAAGTTACACCACTGCCTTGAAGAGACAGCTTCGGAACTGCAGCTGTCTTGAAGAATACAAGACAACGTGTCAAGACGTTGTGTCTAGTGACAATAATACCTCGAAGAGTCAAGAGCACTTCAAGGCAGGAACCCTCTCGAAGAATACAAGTATATTTCTTTAAATGTTGGCTTTCGTGACACCACACTCCGAAGAAAAGACCACATAAGGTGGAAACGCCCTTGACGAAGAGAAGATCTTTTGTTGATATTGTTACGGAAGAAAAGAGACGCCGTATCGACGAGGCTGCGGATGAAATATATTTCGAACCAGCAGCAGTGGCGTGACCGGTATTAGGACGAAGAGTGGTCTCCGCTCGGTGCCTGGTCTACCGGTCACGCCACTGCTGCTGGTTTGAAATCTATTTCATCCAATATACGAAGAGGACGAAGAGTGGTCTCCGTTCGGTGCCTGGTCTACCGGTCACGCCACTGCTGCTGGTTCGAAATATATTTCATCCACAGCCTCGTCGATACGGCATCTCTTTTCTAGGCACACACGTGCATCGTCCCACAAAATGTCAACATGCATGTAGCATAATTCCCGGCGGCAGAAGCGCCGTCTCGGCGCATCTAGATGTGAACGTCGTGGTAAGGCTTCAAGCGTGCCACAATATATTAACTTTAATAACACCTCTTGATCAATGGCTTTTCATCTATTCAATCCCGAAGAACTTTAGCAACTTATTGTTATGCATTTTCTTCTCACAATGCTTTCACGAGCTTTTGCGAAAAGGAATTATTTCTGAAACACCAAGTGTCATAGCAGCTGACGTTTCGACAGGAGGACTTCATCTTTGTAAAGATTACAACTGCATTTTTGCTATGTTGCTCAAACTTTCTTGAGGTTAAGGTGAAAATAACACAAGACTTCTGACGAACCCTTCGACTAGCGTTTACCAGAAACGACTATCTATTTGCCTATACCTATTGCTCGGAGCATGATCGTTTCAAATGAACGGTAGTTGAAAGATATACAACCAATGTATACATTAGTATTGCACAAGCCGGATCACAAGCGCAAGACCAACATTTGTGCTTCTCTTTGTGAAACAGGACCATTGAAAGAAATAGCTTCAGACATGCAGGTCACGTGATAAAGTGGTCTAGAGAACTACGTTCTTCATGTCTACAATGGTCGAAAAACACGAAATAAAACCAACAAACGACAACACCTATCTTTCAAGCAACCTAGATATCTACCACAGCTTGGTCGCTTCAAAGCCTTGCGTATAAAACATTGCGAATGCGTCGATAACGTCCCGGCGGGTACATAGATTCGCGTTTCTGCAGTGCACTATAGCGGAACTTCCGGTAGCCGTCTCATAAAGGAGGGTCACGTGACGCGACCCCAAACGTCACGTATGAAGTAATACCATGCACCGTCATAAAACGTGAATAAAAGAAACAGAGTGTTTTCTCTTTTTTTTTTTGCGCCGAGAAGTATAATAATGAATTACCAACCAGCCCCAGCCCACACTTCAGGACAGATTGTGCCAGGTGTTCCGTAAGTATCGCTATCTGTGCAAGTCTAATTCCTTGGCCCGTCTTTCTGAAGGGGCAGCAACCAACCCCACACCACTTCGAAGTTCTCAGTACTTTGCTAGCATCACAATACCACCCGAACCAGAGCAAATGGTAAGGCGCTGCCCTACCAATTACGTCGCAAATGACGTTTCTGCTAAGGTCAAGTGAATCTCACACAAGCGACGGTGACCGATAGTTCTGCTACTGCACTCTTTATTAGTTTACTCGTTTATCACTGGGCACCCCGCTTCATTAAGGCAATACAGAGGGGGGTTGCACAGAATATGATTAGATATAATGGCATATTTACGTATTACCCTTCGAGATAAGAAAACGTGTGGTTTGTCTAAAGTGACGCTACTTGCCACTTTATGTATACTCTATAGACCAATGAGACCTCGTACACGAACGCGCAGTTGTCGATTGCTCACCCAAAGGTTGTGAAGGCCACACGTTGATGAAGGCCAAATTCTTAAGGCTCGTGTACTTAGATTTAGGTGTACGTTAAGGAACCATCAGGTGGTCTAAATTTCCGCACACCTCTACTATGGCGTATCTCATATAACGATATCGTGTTTCTGTGACGTAGAACTTCAGCAATTACAAAAACTTGCACCATCTCTCTCTAAAGGGAACCATGTGTAGATGCGAAGCAACGGGTGCTAACGCTTATACACTGGCGGCGACGTTGACGCTGGCGCTCATCAAGCGAAAGAGATGTAAATACGCCCTTGACTGAATTCCGAAGGCGTGATACAGTGCCTACATATGCGAAGGGGCCACGGTTGTGCAGCGCGAGCAGTCAGTTTTTGACCAGCAGACGCTGCCCGCGGCGGCCTTGCGAGGCGAATGAGGGGGAGGGTAGAGGCAGTTCTGTGGGTGTCTTCCTGAGCCGGCACGATACGCGAGCAAGCGCAGTGGAGGTGGACGGAGGGACAGCGTTACGCATGCAAGTCAAAGAGCTGATTCGCCTCTAATATTGCGCATACCAGCAGCACTCAGTCGAAGCGGTCACAGTGCAGTGCAACCTGCTTGGCCCGAGAAGTCTTATTCATCGCAGTAGGGTTCGCGATAGAACTCCAGAGACTATAAGTAGCTTGCAAACATGATACAACGAAAAGAAACGCAAGGCGCGCACAACCGCAGACAAAAAAAAAGAAACAGACCACGAAAATTGAGGACAGAAAGGGAGTCGGTGGAGTGAGTGGGTATAGAACGGTTGAAAGAGAGGACAAGAGTTGGGCACTATAGGCAGTCCAAGCCACGGTCGAACGAACTTCATGCATGATGGCCACTCAGTCGAAGGCAACGCCACGGCGGGGTGATTCATGACATGTCGACTAAGATGCAAAAACCGACAAAATTTTGGAGTTTCAGCGAAAGATGAAACTAAAAATAAGGGGGGGGGGGGGCAACAAAGTCCTTAAAAAATGACGATGCAAAAAAGGGACAACTCTTTTTTTGGTGCGTCAGGCGTTTGGGGGACAGTGAGTGGGCAAGCTGGATAAAAATTGTAGCCTTTCTCCTTTTCCTTATTTATTCTCTCTCTCTCTTTTTTTTTTGCACTTACAAAAGTTAGAGCGTTAGCGTAGAACATCAGAAATTAAAATAAGCTAGTAGAAGAACAGTGTTGTGGCTCCCCCATTTTTTTCTGGGGCTAGGAGAGAGTTTCTCGCAGACCCGCTTTAAAAACGGGAAAAGGGGGAAAATGAATGAAAATAACAAAGAGAGATCACTGCCGTACGCTCCCCTTTTTTCTACACAACTCTTGCTCTAGAGAAAAGAATGAAAAAAAAAGCAATTTTTGTGCACGGCGGGGAAGAGTAAGCCAAAATAGGGGACACGGACCTAAAGAAATTCCGAAAATAAAGAGAAACGTACAGGAGAGGTGCACCGACTTCCACGGCGACTCGAACGAAATAAATCAATCATACGTAGCTGTAATTTGTAGCTTCGGAGATTTAAAAAAAGTTTTGAAAGCCTAAACGTGAAATGTTGGCAACAATTATGACATAAACTTCATCCAGTTAAAAGAATACTGCTTTAGCGCAGCTCAGTTTGACCGTGAAGGAAAGTACTACGCAGTCAAGAAGGGGAAAAAACAGACAGTGTGAGTGCCAACCTCCAACTTTTGTTTATTGCAGCGTTAGCTACACTGGCCTCGCTGAGCCAATTTCGTGTGGCACTGGTCTGCGCATGCGCAATGATACTCCGCCGCCACCGCGCGCGGCTCGCCGCCGGTGTGCGCTCAATTCGATGCGCTGCGCAGACGATCAGTGGTGTCACGCACCGGAGCCGGCACCTTCCTCGCACTCGGCCGCGGCCGCGCGCGACTCGCCGCCGCCGGTGTGCGCTTTCCAGAGGAGTGCCGTCATAGCCTTGGTAGACATATGGACGCCGACGCGTGCGCCTTCGCTGTGCAGTCGCCATCTGACACTGCGCTGGAGCCGCTTGATAGCGCCTGTGACTGGCGTTTGCCACTGTGGTGTAGCCATGGAGAAGGAGAGTGCAAATGATGCTCTACGGTGCAGTAGAGCGGAGAAGCTTAACTCATCGGATCCCGAAGTAGTTGCCCGGCAAAATAAATATACATGTGCCACATAATACGTATACCGTGTGTGTGTCATTGGAACAGCTGTAAGCATGATATCTGGAAAGCTAAGAATAATCAGCTGAACCTTTGCTAACGCTACGTATATCCTGGCATAGCTAAGCTAAGCCACTGCCATTTTTTGCGTACCCTTACAACGCATTATATAGCTCATTCCACGTGACGCCACGCACATGACAAAACCGCACACGTGTGGCACAGCAGACTATCAAGAAAACCTAGTTGTGATCTGATAGTCTGCTGTGCCACACGGGTACGGTTTTGTCATGTGTGTGGCGTCACCTGGAATGAGCTATATAATGTGTTGTAAGGGTACGCAATAAACAAAAGTTGGAAGTTAGCACTCACACTGTCGTCTGTTTTTTCCTCTTCTTGACTGCATATAGTATCTTTCCTTCACGCTCAAACGGAGCTGCGCTAAAGCAGTATCATTTTATCCTGCACCAACTCACCCAGTCAGTAGTACTTGTTCATCCAGTCGCACAACGTGAAAACTGTCGGTACTTGTATAAGCGCTCGAGCATGTGCGACTGGCGATTGATATCACGTGGTCTCGCAAATCTCTAAGTACTACATCATCAACTATAGGCTCATATACGCTTGATTGGGTAAAGTGCTATTCTGAGCGTCAAGTCAATGCTGTTTGTGAAAGAGTTTTGATTTGCTGGTATTTTGTACTAAAATGTATCGTATTTTTTTCGTCATTTTGATCCTCAACATAATCCTCGCAATGGATCAAGGACCATAGTCCTGATTTATTTTACTTATTTATTCCCTATTTCTCTGAACACGTGACATACGTGACGGCCACTGCCACCATCACCACTCTGCTACTGCTACTACTACTACTGCTACTATCATTACTACTACTACTTCTGCTACTACTTACTACTACTACTACTGCTACTACCGCTACAAATATACTACTACTACTACTTACTACTACTACTACTACTACTACTACTACTACTACTACTACTACTACTACTACTACTACTACTACTACTACTACTACTACTACTACTATGACGACGACGACGACGACGACGACGACGGTGTCACAGAGCTGATAAAGACAGCCTGACTGTAAAAGAGCAGTTCAAAAAAAAATTCGGCAGAAATCTGTTGCGCAATTTATTATTTCTAATTTTCACATGCGTAGAGGGCAACTGTGTCAAATATCTTCATCCTACGCCGTTAATAACAGAGAGAACAGTCGGAAAACTGGCTGACACCCGAGACAGAAAAACGTCGAAGTCGGGTACTACGTTTTTTTTTTTCCTTTGCTTGCAGAAGGGTCGCAATACGTAGTTGTACGGTGTTGCCTTCTGATGTTGTCCAGGAGCTAAAGAAACATTTTTAATCAGTGAGGCGGCCACTGGAATAAGTCAAAATATATAAAGACAGGATAAATTGCTCAGGAGGAGCCATTCATTAAGAAATGCACCATACTTGGGACACAATTTCGGAATGAATATTGTAGGGAAAGGCCTCACAGAAACGTCTAACGACTAAGGACCTCTCTCATTTCATGATGCTTAGTAAAAGGACGTCCGCAAAGGTACTGCAACAAACGGCTTCCCCTAGAACCGCGAGCCGGACGCTGTTATAACGATAGAACTCCCATGCTATAGGCTTGCTTCTCATTATGGACACAGACAAAAACAAAGATATCCTGATTCGGGATTGCACAGAAGAGACAGATCCCTGTGTTGGCAGCAGTAGGCAGACTTCAATGACGTAAGTGTGGGGCAATAATGTAAAAACATCTCAAAGTACGCACAGCGTCCACAGGCAGAACAAAATATAAATAAAGGACTTTAAAAGGCGGAGATGGGAAAAGGGGAGAAGATTCTGTTCCTATACTCCCTCGATGACATTCGACGTTGTCAGTAAAGAGTGGGAAACGTAGAAGGCGGGCTGTAAGCGACATTCTCGTCGGCAGAAATGATCGAAATAGGGAAAAGGGAAGGATAGTGGGGGGACCAAGAGAAAAACAAACAAAAGCTTATAACCAGAATCGGACGGAAGAAACGTCCGGGGAAATAGAAGATATGGAAACAAGAACGAACGGAGGGGTTCTTCTTGTCGAAAAAATGGGGAGTTTGAGGGAAAGAAGACAGATTGGTAAGGAACGGGGGGAGGCGTGGAGATGAGGCTTCGGGAATAAAAGGAGTCGCGGAGAAGCAGCGACTCGGGATTGCGACTCCCCCTTCGCCGATCTCTCACACTCCCACTTTTCTTCTTCATTCGCTGTCCCACCGCAGAAGTCAGATTCGATGTGCGCGCTCCTGCTGGTCCACCCTTTTGCACGCCTCCCCACTTGGAGCTATTTTCTAGTCTCCCCATTTTTTAAACCCCTACCAGTCTGATCTTCTTTTTCTATTCCCTTTCAGACGCAGACAGTGAATAGTGAGGGACACGTTCGCCTTTTTTTTCCTGTCATTTCGTCGACGTCGTCGTGACTTCGTCCTTATGGGGAGGATGAAACGAGGCGATGAATCCATGCCTCCGACACTTGCTAAGATGCTTCTCATGCGCCAATGTGTGTGTTTTCTGGTGGACGCCGTGTTTCACACGGTTGCGATAGGTGCACCGTGGTCCGTACAATAAGCGTCTCCACGGCTACTTTAGGAGAGCCAGTGTGATACGTGCGGTCGCACGTCGCTTGGTTTACAATTCTCAGCCATTGGTACAAGAAGCGGTGACTTTACGCAAATGAGGGCAACTTCAAGGCGCCTATAGCCGACGCAAGATGTATCTGCCTTTCTCTGCGTAGAAAACCTAGAGGCATTGAGCCCTTATACCACGGAAAGCCACGTCAGGGCACCTCTCCCCATATGAGAAAAGGGAGTGAGGTTACAGCGGCAGTGAGAGTCGAACCCCGTACCACTAAATTTATACGCGAACGCTCTCATCCCTTGACGAGCACTTAAGTTAGTCCAGTACCACTGGAGACAGACGCTCCCTCTCTCTCTCCTTTCCTTCTTTCTTTCTCTATTTCGTGCAAGTGTTAAACATAATGATACAAGCGTCACCATTGTGTCGAACGACTTTCCTAAATGCTTGTGCGAAGCATCAAGCTTAAGTGCGCGTCCTTTTGCAGAAGTCTTTAACAATGGACAACTATAGTAACGTACGCTTCATTTGCTGACGAGGCCATCTCCGAAAACAACAAGACCATAAATCGAAATCGTTGGAGAAGTTCTAAAATTGCTTCTACTTTGGTATCGAACACGCGAAACTAATTCATATCGTTCAAGTCTAGCTAACAACCTCGTTCACTAGTGAAGCACGTGAACCGCCCCTCTCCCCCCTCCTTTTTATTATATTCTCTCATGCTGCTCTCCCATCCCTCCATGTTTCTTGTATTACTTTATTAAAGAAAAAAAAATATCAGCATATCTGAAACAGTCGCCAACAACCGCAATGCATCTCTTCCTTAGGTCGAAAAAAAATTTCTTCGGGCTTTAAGAGGCATCGCACGCGGTAGTGTATGAACAAAATAAATGTTTATATGTACATACACGTTATTAAAGATTCAACGAGTTCTGCTCATTGCCGCATCGCATACGCCCAACAAACATAAGAGAAAGAAACAGCCCACAATAACAAACGTAGAAAGAAGAATTAATTTTTTCCTTGACGACGTAAAGACACATCGGATTCCAATCTAGAACGGTGCCACCAGGTTTTGTCCCCAACTTTTTAGTTTCGTCGTTTTTGTTTGCTAAACTTGAACAAAGAAATCGTAAGACGGGAATAAAGAAGAAAGAGAAGAATAAGTGTATCTTTCTTTAGCCTGTGTACATTCTTCCTGAAGGAGAAACTGCTTCCCTATACACGCGGTATTGTCAAACTGTTTTTTTAATCGGCCATCCACAATGATACCGCTGTGAACGATAAATTTGCAAAAGAAAACACCAGCACATTTCACCTGTATGCATTTGAAATAGAGGCAGATGAACGATCTAATAAATTGTTTAGATATTTTTTTATAGTCGCATTCAATTGTTGGAAGAGAAAGTGCAAAGGATGGGAGGTAGAAGTAATCAGTAACTCAGAGCTCACCTTTGTGTATGAGTCATACTATTTTAGACGCAATAAAAACTCGAGCGAGAGATAATAAAAATATTCCGCAGCCAAGAAAGGGAAGAGGAAGCATGAACTGAAATAATTAAAAAAAAACGTGACCTCGACCAAGGACCGTTAAGGGAGGTAGGAACGCGAAATTCAATGAGACCAAATGTTAAAAACTTTAAGAAACCACTAAATAAAAAAAAAATACATGGCATCCTCCATCGTTCGGTAGCGGTGTTTCTTGCTGTTTGTGTGGTAGTGGTGTTTGCTTGCTTGGCAAACCGCAGAAAAAAAAAACTTTAAAAAATCAATGCGCAGTGTACTAGCAACACTGTGTGCTCACATTTTAGTTTCAATGCTGTGTCTTTAACATTGTGTTTCTTTATGTTTTGTTTCTTCATGAGCCGCTGAAACACGCACTTCGGATAGTGCATGAGCCGAGAGTGTCGTCTAACAAAAAATTAAATACGCACAGCGCAAACGAAACACAATATGCAAGGCATCATCGCAACGAAAGCGATGCGCTCGCCTGTTGCATTTTTATTTTTTTATACCATTTATGCGAACTCAATTTCGATGTATTAAGCCGCGTTATGCAGATAGGGTTTGCCCGTCATCGGAACTATGTTGTACGAACAACGCAAAAGATACATGCAAGAAAACAGAAAAAGAAACAGGAACGACGTCTGCAGGTGAGAGTATATTACGAAATGAAATGCCTCGCTCCCCGCAGAGTAAATAAGAATTCCCAAATAAGGGTTGTCAAGGGCAACGAGGTAGCTGCGTGTCCTGGCGGACTCCCTAATCTTATACCTCCTTTTCCCGAATTCATCTTTCCCGAGTTCCCCTAATATTTCTTCCCGTATTTTAAATACTCTTCCACCCCGTAGCGGCCTCGTGTTTGTCTATGCCTTGGCTCCTGCCGAAAATGCGTCCCAACGCAACAAGCTCACCGAAAAGAAACAACATCTTTTGCCCATTTTTGCTGTTTTATTACACCCCTTTCCTCTCTTACGTATCACCAGAGGAGTTTTTTTTTCCTCCAACATTTTTTATGTTTTACTTTATTGTACCCTTTCTTCCCATATTCTTGCACACTTCTACGAAAGGGGTTTTTCAATTCATATGTAGTTTACTCCATCTTGCCATTTTTACTCCTTTCTTACACGTTATTCGCATACTCTTGCACGCCATCAGAGGAGAAGTTTTTTTTTTCATCTTCATTCCCAATTTGGTTTTTCTCGGCTCTCTCTTTTCCTCTTTTTTTTTCGCGGCGCATGGGTTTTTTAATAATTTATTCTTACTTTTCTCGTTCCGTAGAGACACACTCACTGATACGACTCAGAAAACAGTCGGCTTTAAAGTGCCGCATACTTAATACAAAATTCATATTTGTACGTTTTCAGACTGCGTTATTACGCATCGCCTTCGTCTTTTCTCGCGAAAAAAAAAGCAGCAAGAAAATCTTCTGTGAAGGCCTGTCGCCTTAGCGCGCACCGCTCACATTGGAATACGGTTATCAGGCTGCATCTTATTCGCAATTTCTAACATGTTCATTCTTCCGTGCTTTTTTTTTAAGTTTTAGCCACTGGCATATTTCTTTTCGCTCGATGTTTGAAAAATTGCCGCAGTGAAAGTGTGGCGAGCCATCCTCGAGCGAGCCTTCGTTTCCTTATATTTCACTTCGAAATACCGCGCGTGTGCTCATCGTACAAACATGCCATGAATTTTGCATACGCGTGCCAAACAGGTAACTGGAGTTCAACGGCGCACGCCACTTTTCGTTTCCGTCCTCGTCTCATCGGCTAAGCGTATTGGTATCCTGTTCTTCCCTTCTTCATTTGGTATATATTCACCTTTTTTTTCTTGTTTCCACATTGGCATGCACGCTTTTTTCGTGCGCAATCCACCTGTTCAAGGTTTGTTGCTTGTTTTCTTTCTATTTGGATGGCTTGACAAGCTGAGTAATGTGTGAATGGCTTCATTTCTGCATCATGTAGTTACAACCACACAAAGACAGATGCATAGGTCAGCAAAACTTGTGGAGCTCGCTCAGATTGATTGATTGATTTTTGGGGTTTAACGTCCCAAAACCACCATATGATTATGAGAGACGCCGTAGCGGAGGGCTCCGGAAATTTCGACCACCTGGGGTTCTTTAACGTGCACCCAAATCTGAGTACACGGGCCTACAACATTTCCGCCTCCATCGGAAATGCAGCCGCCAAAGCCGGGATTTGATCCCGCGACCTGCGGGTCAGCAGCCGAATACCTTAGCCACTAGACCACAGTGGCGGGGCGAAGCTCGCTCAGAGAAACTCACGAAATATAATTCGGGCTTCGGACTCACTAAGACTCTGACTCGCGGAAACTTTCCCGCACCGGACTTACTCGGATTCAAGCTTACCGAAACAATACTCACCCTGACTGACTCAGACTCAGACTCACTGCTCGACCTGACACTGAGTGAGTCTGTGTAAGTCGACTCATGAGTCCGTCAGAATAAATTTGGCTGTTTTGACCTTAGTGTTGATGCTCTTAAACACCAATACCTCACGTAATCGGTGCTCTTCTTTGCGCCGTTTGACATAGTGTGCTCGAAAACTGGTTCTGAATGATTCCGAACCAGTAAGGTCATTGGAAGTGATAAGAGCATGACTTACAATCATCGATAACTTCCCTGAAAGAGTTGGTGCAGGGGAGGTGAAGGCACCCCTTCCGTAGTTCACACCTCTAAACCATAAATTCTGCAATGTTGTATGAACGCTTCACTGCTTTGGAATACCTCTGAGTGGTCGTGAGTATAAACGTGAATACAGGTGAAGCTTATAGTCAATGCCGAAGACGACTAGAGAGGACCTGATGTAGGTAAAAGGAACTCAGATTCACTCAAGAAATAAAGGCTGCCCTTTGAATTCATTCGGACTCAGTCTCACCAAAACTTTCCGGAGCCGAACTCGCTCAAACTCACTCTGACGAAAAATTTTCTTCAACCAGACTCACTCGGAGTCGCACTCACGAAATTATTAATCACCCGAGCTCACACAGACTTTGACTCATGGCTTATCTCATGAGTGACTCATCAGTCGACTCAGGAGAAAGTTCGCCGACCTGTGGTCAGAGAACACAAGCAAGCGTCTGTCTCTGTACGTTGCTGTCTTCCTTCATTTATTATTTTTGTGGTAATAGTATATTTAGCAAAAGTATAACAGTTAAAACAAATGTGGTCGGAGACGAACAGAACACTGGGATAGTTTTTTTTTGTGTTATCACACTGTCGTGATATCTCACTATGCTTTTGTCCAAGATGGCTTAGGCCTCGAAGTAAGCGTGCAGGCCAAAATCATGCTCAGATGTCACAAAGTACTGACAAAAACAACAACAACAACAACAACAACGATAACAACATCAACAACAGCAACAACGACGACGACGACGACGATGAAACAAGAAGTTTCAGTTAACCCTAACTTCTTCCTTTTTGAAATGTACATGATTGCACATCGGCAACAAATGAGTTATGTCTGCTTCATTTTTTTCATCGTGTTCTCAAATAAGTAGAACCTAAACTAATTTCAATAAACCCAAACTTGTTCTTATGACTGTAAATGGGCGACAAGATGAGTTGGCTTTGTCTGCTGTTTTTCTTTTCTTTTCAGTTACATGTAAGAAAAAAACCCATGCCCATTATTCGGTCGTAATTAATGAAATACGCTTATGATCCATGGTTATGCCTCGTTAAACTTAAATCTGCTTCTACAGTCTGAACAAATTTAACCTTGTGTATTTAAAACAATTGAACAGTACTTGATTTCTGGATCCATGCAAATAACGCTTAGATTTTACGTAAGCCTTTCAGATTTCAAAAATATCCCAATTCCCCTAATGAAACAAGCGTGACGACCGGCTCAATGTTCTCATTTGTTTCCAGACGTATGTGACTGACCTAACTTGTGAACCACCGCAATAATGTTCATTAAAAATGAGCAGGTTTCAGTGACTCGTAAAAGCTTCAGCTCACTTGAACAAGCAACTTCGCGGCACGCTTCTCTTCTATAAAGGGAGAAACTCGGGGAAAGATGGAATATTAAAGCGTGGAAAAATAATTTGATCAGGAGTGGTTTTGTTCTTTAGAGGTGTCTGCTTTGAACAAGACATGACCACAAGCGAAATATTGGCTCCAGTGACATCCCGGGGTCAAAGGTAGCAATGTCTAGGGCTTTCCGCTCCGAAACTACGATATGATTATGAGAGACGCGGTAGTGGAGGAGTCCGCAAATTTCCACCATCAGAAAATTGTTAATGTGCACAGTACACGGGCCTCTATTATTTCCTCTCCATCGAAATGCGTCCGCCATGACTGGGATCGAACCCGTTACCTTACCGACAACAGCCAAGCATCGTACTGCTACACGATGACGTTCCAGCTGAGGCCAAAGAGTTTTTCATCACTTACATTCTACTAAATTCATTGGAAGCCGCATTCGGGAAAGGTTGGAAACGGCGGGAAATGACGCGGCGAATGGGACGTCTACTTTTTTTGGATCAAACACGATTTAATTTCACTTTGTGACTAACACTGTACGACTTGCGGCAATAGTTTATACTCTGACAACACTCTCTCTCGCAAAAACGAGAATCCTAGAGAGAGAACAAGACCCCAATAGCAATAGTTATTTTTTCTGCAGTGAGCGCCTCCCCCTTTTTCCCCAAAATTTACGTTTGCCCGACCTTTCTTCATGATTGTTGGCTCAGCGCTGGATTTTGTTTTACCACCCGACACTTCCCCGTAAACCCACTTTAACCCTTCCTTTCCGTTTCCCTATCAAGCGGCGTAACATTGACGACATCGTTTGTCTTACACGCGCAAAGAGCACAAGCCGGATGAATCTACCTTCATTTCCCCAATCCTTCTGTCGTAGCTCCCGTGGTCTCCCAAGCAAGGCGGAAAGGGAAAAGGAAAGCGTAACTGTAATAGGCTTTGCCCTTCGCAAGCCCTTCCTGTCTCCCTAACAACTTCCCTACTTTCCCCACAGGACAGATCGTTTTCCTTTCCATGCATGCGCCATTGTTCCCATATGCGTTCGTTTGTTTTTACGTAAGATACTACACAACCTCTAACACGCGTCCCGTTCCTTCTCCTGCCGCTTGCCTTTTTGCCAAATTCCTCCCCCTAAACGTTGATTGCAATAGATGAAAAAAAAGTTGAAATTGGGAGACACGTGACCTCATTTTCAATGTCTTCTTTTCAAAACTTGCCCTATTTCTTTGCCTTGATGAGTTTTTCCTTCCCTACATGCTCCGCCAAGCGGCTCAGAAACAGAACAATTGTTCAAGCCTACTTTACTACAACTATCCCTCTACCCCGCAAGAAGCTTTCTTTCCTTCCCTGATGTTAGTATTTTTGTAACGAGAGAGAAATAAAACGGGGAAACATGTTTCCCCATCTCTTCGTGTTCGTGTCTTTTTTCTTTACTTCCTGTTATTGACGGGCATACGCGACGGTCGCGCCCCTAACGGAAAGAAATAACCCTGAGCTTCACGATTCACAGTGTACGGAGACATACACAGAAAGAGAGGGAGGCTGGCATATTCGCCGGCAAGACCCATCTATTGCACTAATGAAAAGCCTCTCAAAGGATTAAAGGAGAGAGAGCGCGCGTGCAAACCTCTTCCCCTATAACCCCAAACTTTTTCCCGCCGATTGGCGCCGCGTCTCCTTATTCCCTATACTCGTTGAGCGCAAAGCGTTACGGGTCATTTGTTGACGGCACCGCGAGGACGGGGCAGAAGACGCCACCAGGGGCGCGACAAAACACGACAAACTGTTACGCCAGCATGCACTCCACAAATGGGGAACGCGACATTGCCCTGCTCTTCCCTTTTCTTTCCTCCTCTCTGTATACATTTCGTCTTATATGCGCATGACCTGCGACTGTACGTATCGAAAGCCTTTCTTCCTTGATAATTTGTACCATTTTTTTCATCCGCCATCAATATGGCAGCACCCACCCCTGAAGCAATTACTCGCTCTCCATTTCTCTAGGAACAGTTGAACATTGTTCCCTTCTGGTTACTTTTTCTTAACGCTTGTAAAGCAGTCACTCTCCTTCCGTTTCTTCAGGGCTTGCATACGTCACCGTTCCTTTCTACCTCTTCCTTTTCCCAGAAGGAAAGCACCCCACTGTGGCATCCTCGATAGCTATAACTCCCCTAGCTTTCATCTCTCCAGGGCCAGTTGAACGTTGAGGACGTTTACTAGTCAGTTTCGTCTGAACCGATGGGTGTCTGGGGGCACTCGAACATGCTGCTCAACAATAGAAGCGGTGGAAGAAAGGCAGTCGTCGAAATAGACGCTTCGCTGCGTAGAGACTTGAGCCGTTACGTCAGGCTTTCCCCTCCTGCAGCCTACACGTCATCACGACCACTTCATTTGTCTAGCGTGGAAGGATAACCCAACTTGCTTTTGTTTTGGTAAATCTAAATATAGATGAACAACACAATGCACCACAGGCGTGTTTACTCAAACAGTTGGCGTATTCAGCATCTACGTGCCACTACTTTGCGCGTCACAAGCCACTCTCGTCCATTCGCCTTAGATCCACACAAAAAGAAAACGTTGGCACCTCTGAAACGATCACTCCTATTGGTTGCTCAAGGGCCAAACATATTTACTTTTTCGTTGTTAATATTGTTTTCTAATCAGAGCATGCATAGGTAACTCCCTCTCTCACAAGTTTTCTTGCATCAGTACGGAGCCACCCCAATTTTGGGTGTGTTTTAGATCACTCTTCTTAGCTAATGGGCGTCTGGGGACACCAAGAAACATGGCTGAACAACTCAGCTTGAAAAAAAAATATTCGCGTTAGTATATGCGTATGACGAGTTGCAAATTTGGGCCAGAACACCGTCATATATCTCCATCTCTTTCACATGCTACGTCACCACGATGTTTTACATATCACAGCAACATATAATGTACCCCCTTTTCTTTCCTCCATAGAGGAAGTCTTAATGATGGGCTATTCAAGGGAGCGCAAGAGCCAGAAAAAAGGAACTGACAACCGCATATGTACAGTGAACGCTGTACGCTATAGCATACACATGCGAGTACACTCCTTTTACGTATGAAGTAACTCTTGCGGCTCGAATCCGAATAAAAGCTGGCAATAACACCTGAGAACTTGGAAACTAGGGAAAAAGAGTGTTGTATCTTCAATCTTGAGCCGATTTTTTTTCGTACTAAATATGTTGTACTGACTGGAGTAATGCAAGAAATAAAAAAAATAAAAAGGTGTTTCCTCACGACACACACACACACGCGCGCGCGCGCACACACACACACACGCATGAGAGCGAGAGTAGGGAAGGGAGAAGAGAGACAGACATAGATAGATAGATAGATAGATAGATAGATAGATAGATAGATAGATAGATAGATAGATAGATAGATAGATAGATAGATAGATAGATAGATAGATAGATAGATAGATAGATAGATAGATAGATAGATAGATAGATAGATAGATAGATAGATAGATAGATAGATAGATAGATAGATAGATAGATAGATAGATAGATAGATAGATAGATAGATAGATAGATAGATAGATAGATAGAAATGCGAACAGACAGACAGACAGACAGACAGACAGACAGACAGACAGACAGACAGACAGACAGACAGACAGACAGACAGACAGATGTTTCTGAATAAACCAGTTCTCGCCCATCTATGTCCTTTGATTTAAATCGCCTTTCCTTGCACCTCTACATTTCAGCACATTGTAGATCATATTAGGACGTTATTTTTGCAGTCGTCTTTACCACTGCGCTTTACAGTTAGATAAGCTGAAATCCAGAGCGATAGCGTTCTTTTTTGCCGCTCATTTCGACCAAGCCTTGCCAGACCGACAGAAAACGAAGAAAAAGTTGCACAGCCGCCCACATTGAAACCGAAGTAACGGGCAAACTTTCTTCCCTTAAATGGGGAAATTAAGGTCTCCGTCATGCCACATGTGCTTTGTCAACGTGAACGCAAATAAAACAGTGATATGGCAAACACACAGGCACAAGTCTAGAACGAATGAAATATACAAAAGCGGGAGAGATATCAACGAAGAGAAACGTGAGGCTCACAAGCAGACGGCTTAAAGCTGAAAACCTTTATTAGGATGTCTAGCTGTTTCAAATTCCTAATAACAACAAGCCACGTAAAAAAAGACCAAAAATGAAATGCAGATGATAAAGACACGCGTAGAGAAAGTGGAGCATAACTTGTACCGTTGTAGTATAGAGAAAAAAAGGGGAGATGGCTGTATTGCGTCTACGCTTCATGGGCAAACGGGCGCGAGAAACATCTCAAAACAAGAAATAAGTACAGCGCAAGGAAGAAACAGCGATGAATGGGAAAAATGGAATATGGGAATTGAAATGCTGGTTGCTAGCTGTTTTTCGTGCGCAGGAAGGGACCGAAAGGGCTGAGCCTTCCAATGGGCCTCCGTGCCGAATAGCAACATATTAGGGACCTCAAAAATGCGGGCGTATGGAGACCTTACACTTGTAAGTAGGAATAAGAAAGTAAGGATAAAATGCCCACTCCTCCCTTCTTTCCACGTCTTGACAAGAATGGGGAAAATCAACGGCGTTAGCATTTAGGAGTAGGAGAGAGAGAGAGAGAGAGAGAGAGAGAAACATTGTATGAGAAATGAGACGAGCAGCTTGTCTGTGTTCTCTCTCGTTTGGGTGAGTTCAGCGAGAATGAAAATGAAAAATTAAGAGCTTTAAAAAGTTAAAAAAAACAAATACTTTAAATAGTTCGGTTATGGTACAGCACATGTGAGGAGTTTTCGAGCGGGAAGGTCCTCCAGAAATGCGTGTTTTGCACGCACAACTGAACGGTCGGTGCGAACCGCGGATGCGGAATGAGGAAAAGAGGTGGAGGGGAAGGGGGAAGCAGATGGGGAGTTGGGGAAACGAGGTAGGGGATGCGGGACGAAATTGTTACCGCAAAGAGAACCAGAGGCGCGGTGCCGCTGAGGGTTCTCGAAAAAAAAAAAACCAATGCCGTGCTCTCGGCGATTAAGATGGCTTAGGTCTAAAGTATGAAAGTAAAAAATAAAGAAAAAAAAGGAAAAGAAAGTATAAAGAAACATGAGCGAAGTTTGAAGAGATGACGCGCAAGAGGACATTGTCTCCAAAGGAAGCGTAATGGACTGCACTATCGAGAGGGCCTCAAGCAGCGCCGCGAACGCGTATACATGGTACCCCTTGCACAAAGGTATCGTCATAAAAAGGTGAGAGTTTCATCGCAAGTCCAATGCGATGAATGCCATTGCATCAGCTATCGTATTCATTTCATTTTGAAACTAAAAAAAAGAAAACATGCATACATTTCGTTCATGTGCCATTCCACTGGGAGCGAAGGCATGGCATAGTCAGTCAAAGGGCCACAGGCTTTATCCAAACCCACTTTGGATTTACAAACTGTTAATTTTTTCGTTTGTGTCCTTGGTCATTAGGCGAAAGCTATGGATACCTCGCCAAAAACGTACATCTATAGTTCTGTGCTGTCCCTCGGTGTAAAAGTCAGTAATGAAAAAAAATGAATGGCTGAATATGAATCTATATATCATAAGAGTGAAACATGTCTCCACAGAAGTATAGATGGTTGACTGTAGTGCATCGATATATGAGAGCTAGTACAACTTCTATTGGCGTTTGGCAGATTATTATTACATGAGGACGTCACCAGATGATGCCATGACGTCCCAAGTCGCCAAAATTGGTGACACCATCATGCCGTCCCACGATGACATCATTTCGTGGTATAGTCGCTTAGTCAATAGTGGAGCGATTTCTGATGCAGTGCAAGGTGCACAGAATTTCATTCTTTAAAACCTAGAGAGGAATGTGGCGCTGGCGTCTATTGGGTATTCCTTGAACAGCACTTCAACCACAGTGGTAATGATAGGAAATATACAGGTTTCTGATGTGCTACGGTTGGATTTCGTTTTTGAGAATCATGGTGTTTATCAAGTGTACAACGCAGTTAATTTCATTGAAACCTTAATTTCTTCTTTCTTTATGTAAAGCTTATTGCAAAAGCTTTGTACTTAATGTGAGATTGAAGTGAAGCGTGGGCATGTTCAGTTGCCAGCACATGCATTGATCTGCAGTTGTAATCTAGACTTGACATTACGAAATGATGAATTATATTTTTGTGACAGTGAATGCGATCACGCATGCTTTTGCTTCGAAAGTATATGCATAATCTTTATATGAAAGTGAAGTACTGTATCTAGTAAGAAACACTGAACGTATCATTCCTCTCAAAATCACGTAGGTGTTTGGAGCGGCCTCCCTCCATCCACCCATACGCGTAAAATCATAAATCTACACACTACTCGAATAAGTTCGGCACAGATTTAGACGAAGACAGGAGACACACAGAACACAGATGTCTCCTGCCTTCGTATAAATCACGCTAAACCAATGCTAGTATGTACCAACGAAGCAGTACCAACTCGCCCAAGTCGAAGTGCTATTGCTCCATACACTACGTCGTTCTCCAAAGCAGCCCTTCATATACGGGGTCCCTAGCGTGGAAAAGTGGAACCGGCTCACATTTTGTAGATGGCTGTGTAAGGGATTTAGTTCAACACCGTCGAAAAGACCGTGACATTCCATACCAATGATTTTATCAGTGCGATGCATCACTGGTCAAAAATTAAAGACAGTGGTGACCCCAAGAGATACGCGCTTGACCTGAGACATAGCGTTCATGCGTGGAGTCCCAAACAGTGTCAATTACTGGCAGGAACACGAGAAGTTCAATTTAGCTACTTTTCTTTTCATACTATGTAATGAACAAATCTCATTATCATCAATGTGTTCGTCATCTTTACTAAATACTAACCGAGCTCGTGTCGCGCTGCTTAACAACTGCGTTCTGCCGAACGTACGAACTAATTATGGCAAGCAGCCACTTTACTTTGAAGCCATATCAATATGAAGTACACCACCATTTATAATAAAAATTCAATAAACCTGTACACTTCACCATGAAATGAAAAAAAAAATTAGTTATAACAAGAGACATAACAGTTATTCTATCTTCAGTCTCTTGTTCTCTCTCTCTCTCTCTCTCTCTCTCTCTCTGTTTATACTATTTATATATATGTATCTTGAACGGTTTATATTTCCGAAGACATATAGTTCACGTTACCATCATAAATTCATTTATATACTTTTTTGCGACCATTGTTGCTCAACCAAATGCTTATGTTCGCATTCCATTGGAGGTCCCATTTCTGTTATTAAGGAACTTCCTTCTGCATATCCTTCTTGTACATTGTGTTATCAAATAGTAAAACTTTACTTGAGCTAATCTGAAAGGGGTGTTACGCAGATACAAGGCAAGGCGGGAAGCAAAAGGCATTCTTAACTTTGTCTGCCTCAGAAGTCGACTGGGACCGCTTAATCGGGCTGCTCGAACGAAAAAGTGCATACAGGGCGACGACACACACTACCGGTCCGTGCAGAAGATGGCACTGCTCGAACACGTCGAACTTTTCAAGATTGATGCTGCGGCATGTACGATCTACGTCAACAACCTCTTTGACGTGCATCTCTAAACATCCCCAAAGACCGGCGGATCTCACAGTCCGAACTAGAAACTGTCGGTATCAAGCCACTTCTTAACACCGTGGCCACACGTTTAAGCTTATCTCGTTAACCATCTGTACGGAGTGCTAAGGGGCTTTTGTTGTTGTTGTTGTCGTTGTTGTGGTTTAGAAGTCATGGAGTAATAGCTGAGTGCATTACTCCATCTAGAGGTTTCTATCACAAAAGCGCTATGTTTATTTTCTTCAGGTATAAACTTGGCACTTCAACTTCAGCAAGAACGACGCTTTCTCGCGACGACTTATCAGCTCTGCCATTGGGTAGTACTTTTTTTAAAATCTGCCTGGTGATGTTCGTCGTGGTACATCTTACATTTGATGGTTGAAAACGGGACGGCTATGCTCTCCCATAGTAGAGTACCAAGTACTCAAAATCGTTAATCACTTTTTCTAAACACATAAATCTACGGGACGGATTTTTGCTCTCCCATAGTAGAGTACATCGTACTCTAAATCGTTAATGACTTTTTCTACACACATAGATCTGCCGAGCGTATGTGCCCATTACTGGAATGTTATAAAACTTTTGTTTTTTTGTACATAGTGTAAATAAACTTTTTCTAAACAAAGATCCGCAGTGAAGTCCAAGGGACGACTATCCGCTCTCCCATGGTAGAGTGCAGAGTACTGTAAATAATTAACCACTCTTTCTAAAGCGATCTTTTGCCTTACCCGTCTAACTTTTGGATAACTTTAGACACAGCGTAATTTTCGTCAACAGGGCCTCATCAAGTGTGAGGCCCACGGCATGGCTTCGAGCTCTCCTTTAGTAGAGTACCTAGTACTCTAAATTGTCGCTTACTTTTTGTAAACAAGAGTTTTCTAATTATACACTGCAGAGGGAACTCAGGTGCTAGTGTCTCTGGGAGCGGACAATGCATGGCGCTACAGCGAGCATGGGAATTATGGGCATGACATGGATTTGCCTATAGTCTTCGTACTTTACGTTCATTCTTGCTTCGCGAGGTTGCAGCTGCTTTATTACGTATGGAACAAAAATCAGCGAATGTTCAGCAGTCACACTTCAATACCTTAGCCTTATAGGCTTACCAGTTCAAATCGGGTCACAAAGTTCAAAGGGGTTCGTCCTTTATTTCAAAAGGAAATGGACACACAGCAATCAACGAAGCAACAAGTGCGTTCGCCACCAACAAGCACGAAGACTACGCAAATATATGTTCCCATGGTCACTGAACGATCGTAGCGCCACATTCCCCTGTAGTTAGTTTTAAGAAACTATATGGTGGGTCGGATATTGTCGTAGTAGTTCTGTAGTACTGTAGTAGTTCAATCGGGACGGCTTTATGCCCTTCCATAGCATAGTGCCAAGTACACCAAGTCGTTAAATACGCTCCTAAAGTTTGGGCTCCGTTTATGTTGGGATGGCTGTTGCTCTCGCATAGTAGAGTACCAAGTACTCTGAAGCATTGAATAGATTTTCTATACACAGTCTTTATCCGGCCGAATTAAGAGGAACTGCTCACTGCTCTCCCATAGTTGAGTACGAAGTGCTCGAAATCATTATACAGGTTTTATAAACACACTTGGTGTAGCTAACAAGTCATTCCCATGATTGTACTGGGACGCTTTCGGCCTTCCCATAGTGGAGTACCAAGTGATCTGAATCGTTGAACACTTTTTCTAAACACAGAATGTGTTCTTCCCTAGTAGAGTGTGCATGGTATATCGTCTAAAACGTGCTTAATTTTGTAATCACATGCATATCTCTAAGCTGTTGAAACTGGCGCAGCTTATTGCTCTCCCGTAGAAGAGTACATTGTACTTCAAATATTAAGAATAATATTTGCCTTTAGTTTTTTTCCGTACAAAAGGGTGGAGGGACCAGACACCAAAAGCTACAAAACTGTACGTAGCTTGAGTGCGCCTAAGGTCCAACATAAATACTTTCATGTAAATACATCGTAGAATAAACTAAAAACTCAGTCACAAAGCGAAAATGGAAGCCCATTGCACATACAGAAGTAACGTCACATACAATATATAAAGGAATTTTTCTATACAAATGGCAAAAAAAATGAAAGAAGTGCTCTACAGTAGGCGTACACAAGAACAAGTAACTTATACACTGTACCTTACAAAATATTCCTTGTGTTCTTTGAATTTTAGTGTTAGTGGGTGAAAATTGTCTTTTTCATATTTGTTTCAAATCATTGCAAGGGGTATTGGAGGGTTTGATTTCCGTAGCCAGTGCTCGTATAGGGAAATGTCCACTTTTGGGCAGTCATAGTACAGACAGCTTTGTCTTTCAGGGTTAAGCTTGCTAAAGATATCAAAGACTCTATTACCACAGGTGATGAAAATCTGAAACAGTGCGATAGCCGATGTTTCGGAAAGTGAATGAACACGTGAAATGCAGGGCAAGACGCGACCTTATGAATCCCGCACCAAACACTGTGTCGTCATTAATTTTAACAGCGTCCACTGGATCCGACGCAGGTTATAATTAGTAAAACTGAAGTACATTGCCCTAAATGTGTACCATAAACTTAACATATAAAGTTTCAGAAAATTTTATCAAGCCCATGCAGCGAAAATGCGAAAAGCAAGTAGGTAAAAGAATTCCGAAGTCAGTCCCATCTCACGCGCAGCTTTCGGTGCGATATTTAAAAATGAAACTTCAACCTCGATTTTCTATTCTAATATGAACTTATTACAGTTACAGTTGTGACATTAGGTTTTTGAGAGTACTTTGTAAATTTACACCAAGTCATTGTTTAACTTAAGGGTCCCTTTAGAGGCATGACACTTTAGGCGTTAAGCAACTGTGGCAGCTTTAATCAGGTTTGGTTTGAATTATATGTGGGGTGTAACGTCCCAAAACCACCATATGATTACGAGAGACGCCGTAGTGGAGGCCTCCGGAAATTTCGACCACGTAGGTTTTTAACGCGCACCCAAATATGAGCACACGGGCCTACAGCATTTTCGCCCTCCATAGAAAATGCAACCGCAGCAGCCGGGATTCGATCCCGCGACCTGCGGGTCAGCAGCCGAGTACTTTAGCCACTAGACTGCCGCGGCGGGGCAACAGCTTTAATCAGACTCTTGAGGAATATGAAGAGCAAATTCGCTCCGCGTGTTAACCTTGACCCACCTTTTTCGTACCGAAGCACCCGCTACGCAAAAACGACCGCTATTGAAAACGAAACAAAAAAAGAAAGGCAAAAAGGAAAGACAAAAAAATAGACTGAGTAGAAAGGAACGCTCTTTAAGTGAAAGCAGGGAGAAGGTAGATGAGGCTTCATGCATGAGAATCAAAGCGACCAGTGGGGTGCCTAATTGCCAGCAGCACCCTTTTAGCACGTTCATAAGAACAGCGTCGACCAAAAGAGTGAAACAAAATCAAGTAAAAAAGAAAAAAAAAGGCTAGGAGGGAAGATGAAAGAGAATTAGGGAGGATGTAGAGGCGGGAAAAGCATAAAGAGTACTGTGAAAAGGGGAATGTAATCAAGACATTAAGAGAGGCCGACAATGAAAAGATGAGGAGAATAGAGAGAAAATGGGAAGGAAAAGAAGTAGAAGAAAGTGAAAGTGTGAAGGAAGGTCGCCTCCCCCTGGCTGTTCATAATGAATACGACCTTCCTGCGAAGCTGTGCGATCAACAAAAAAAGGGGGGGGGGGCAGGGGGGGGACGTTGTCTGATGAGATTCTTGTGCGTGAAAGCGTAGGCAGGAACGCTGTATAAAGCCCGGCAGCCTGTTGATATCTGGCCCTCGTATGTTTGCACATACTGCAGCACAGCCTTGAAAGCTGCTACAGTTGCGAATGCCTCGTTAGGTTTGATGCTCGCGTTTCTTGGTATAAATGTGGCCGAAAGTGTGGCGTTGCCCTGGACAAATACGTCCCGTTTAACTGTGGCTTGGTTATGTAGCGGTTCAACAAAATATGAAAGGGTCCTTGTGAATTCACCAAAGATATCTGGAAGGCAAAAATACACACACTTTTTTCATCTTCGTTTTCATTGAAAAAGAATGTCTTTACAGCCATTCTTTCATCGCTTCATTAGTAAAAGAAATATCACTCCTTTCATTATACCTTTAATGGCGATTTTGTATACTTCCTAGTTGTTTGATGTATGTGCATTTGACGTAGTCAGTTGCTATAATCGCACTAACCAGTGGCATCATAATCACATGTGTTTGTTATATACGCTATAGTGATGCGCTTTCTTTCTTTTTTTTCGAAGAGATCGGGCAGACGTAGTCAGTTGCTATAATCGCACTAACCAGTGGCATCATAATCACATGTGTTTGTTATATACGCTATAGTGATGCGCTTTCTTTCTTTTTTTTTCGAAGAGATTGGGCAGATCATGTTTGACTACTTGAGCACATGTATTGTCAAAAATAAACCAGTTGTCAAATTGCGTTCGTTTGTTCACGCTCCTTTCTTCCTCCATGTTCGTCTCGCGCAAAGTTGATAAAAGATGAATTCGTTCCGAGTAGGCCGGCTAGCATTTTTGGTTCGGTTCATCTTCTTTTTCTTCTTAGTAAACGTGCTTAGATGCGTTGATCCTGCACCGCCACCCTCCAAAAGCTTTTGTTGCACCTGAACGCAAATTTGCATCACCTCCGGGATCGGAGCTACCGCGTCTGGTTTCAGAGGGCCTTCGTGATCGGCTAACCTTTAACGAAACAAGCATGCCATGTGATGACGTCACCATCTGGCGTCTCGCTTTGTCGCGACATGATGACATCAAAACTTCTAGTGATTGTTGACGTCATCACGTGACGTTATCACATGATGCTGTTTTTTTTTTTTTTTGCACCACTCGTGTGGACGCCGACGGCAGAGGGCAATGCGGGACGACCGTCGATTTGCAGCGTTTAATGGGGTATCAAAGGCGTTCACCTTTATCAGTAGTGGGAAAAAATTATGCACAAGGTGGATAAATCCCATTTCTTCCATACGTATACCTTCAAGGCACGAATAACTGTCAAATTAGAGTAGCGCACGACAATAAAAAAGAAACTTCGATTTCTGATATATATGGTGATTCTCGTGCGTGTAACAACAAACCACGAATATTAAGGCGCAAAAAAAATGGCAGATGTTTAGGAGAAGATTTCATCTTGAAGGAATTAATAATTGGTGAACACCTATAGTGTGGCTGGAGCCTTGACCTAAGTATACGTAAAAAACAGTTTGTTAAAGCTTAGAAGCATATTGTTTTTTGTGTGTAAAGCAGGTGAGGCATGTGCAAGCGACGCGTCCGTTGCGTTGTAGAATGTTGAAATGAAATTTCTGTTGCACCCGGTTTCATGACTTCATGTTTGATCGCCACTGTTTATCGCTGTGACGGTGCGCAAGCAAAGCTTGTAGATGTGTTTAGAAAAAAAAAGGTTAACGATTTTGAATACTTGGTACTCTACTATGGGAGAGCATAAAGCCGTCCCGTAAATGTAAGACTTCTGGATGTTCCCTCAATAGACTCGGTTGTTGGTTTACTCCAGTATTTGTCTATTCCTTTCTGCCATGCATATCTCGTGGCGCTGCTCATGTTGACTTACTCTTTCCTTTTGAGTCGCCTAATCAGGCATGTCAGCCCTTCGCTCGTTTTTCGCAGTTGACCCCTTCTGCGCAAGGCAGAACAAGCAGCAGGCAAAAAGGGTCTTGTCATCCTTGGAGACTTTAATGCGTGGCACAAGAGCTGCGGATATGTCAAGGAAACTCAGAAAGGCAGGGATTTGGCCAGAGAAGCTTATCGCAGAAGGCTAAGCCTCATTACAGACCACACTCAACCAACGTGAGTGGGGAATAGTATCAACCGAGATACGTGCCCGGACTTGGCGTTTGTTAAAGGTGTCAGAGAGGCCCGATGGGAAAACGGCGGGGAAACCCTTGGCAGTGACCAATGCATTTTGCGTATCCAGATAGAAACCCTCCCTGTTAAGAAACGACATGGCCTGGCTCGACTTACAGACTGGGAAGATTTTAGAAAAACTAGGGCAGAATTCGGGGATAAAGAAATTGCGGACATTCAGAGTTGGGTCTCGGGAATCAAGGCAGACTGGAAACAATTAACTCGAGAAGTTACCCTATCTACAAACACGCCCGAGGTGGGCAAGCATCTCCTACACCTCTGGGACGCCCGCCGGGGCCTATTAAGAAGATGGAAGCGGCAGAAACACAATCGCAAACTGAGACTTAGGATCGCCGCAGTCACCAGGAAAGCTGAAGAGTATGCGACAGAGCTGTCAAGGCGCAACTGGGACCAAAAATGCAACGAGCTGCAAGGTACACTAGGTTGGAAAAGGACATGGGCCTTGCTGAGGGCCCTCATAGACCCAACCATGACCAAAACTGAAACCTGTAAGACGACTCAAAAGATTGCACACCAATTCAAAGGCACAGACCGGGAACTGCTAGAATACATAAAGCTGCGCTATATTGGCGATACAACGAATACTGACTGCAACCTGGCATACACTGGTGCAGCTAATCCCGCTCTGGACGAACCCATTACCACAGAAGAAGTTCGACATGCTATGCTGTCGGCAACAAAGAACACTACGCCAGGAAAGGATGGCATAAGCAACGCTATGATACGGAACCTCGATGACAAATCTATCACAAGGTTTACAGAATTCATCAACAAACATTGGGAGAAGGGTACCGTTCCAAACGACTGGAAACATGCGGAAATAATAATGATTCCAAAGTCTGGAAAGGCTCCAAGTTTGGAAAATTTAAGACCGATTTCGTTGACTTCGTGTTTGGGTAAAGTATACGAGAGAATCGTGCTTCATAGGCTGGAGACCTACCTGAAAGACAACGAACTCATGCCGCACACCATGTTTGGCTTCCGAAAATGCCTCTCAACACAGGACGTCCTCCTACAAATCAAGGAGGAGGTGCTTACCGATGTCCCAAAATATGGCGAAAACGTACTACTTGCACTGGATCTTAAGGCTGCTTTCGACAATGTCAGTCATAAGGCTGTGCTAGAGGGGCTTAGCAAATTAGGCTGTGGAAAGCGAATACACAACTACGTCAAAGCTTTTCTCAGTAACAGAACCGCCACAATCGGTATAGGAGGCATCCGCACTGATACGTTTGAGACGCCCACAAAAGGAACACCCCAAGGTTCTGTGATATCGCCGATGCTGTTCAACATCGTTATTATTGGCTTAGCTCGGAACCTCGAAAACATTGAAGGACTCAGACATGCCATCTACGCAGATGATGTTACAATCTGGGTGACAAGAGGATCTCTAGGCCAAAAACAAGATCTTCTGCAACGCGCAGCTGATACAGTTCACGACTACGTGCGTCAATGTGGCCTCGTCTGCTCCCCGGAGAAATCAGAAGTTCTGAGAGTCTACAGACGAGGATACGATCTGCAAAACTCCATAGATGTCTATATAGGGGGGAAGAAGATTCCAGAAGTGTCCCAAATCAAGATTCTCGGCATGTGGATACAAAGCAACTGTCGTATAGACCACACCATCAGACAGCTATCAAACACTACAGCGCAAATCACGAGGATGATCACCAGAATCTCTAACAAAAGACGGGGTCTGAAGGAGGAGGACACTTGTAGGCTTGTACAGGCCCTCGTGGTCAGTAGGATTGTTTGCAGTGTCCCCTACCAAACACCACTCCCACAGGAAAAAGAACAATTAGAGGCAATCCTCAGAAAAGCCTACAAGTGCGCCCTTGGTCAACCTGTCAGCACCTCGACAGAGAAATAAATTTCTTAAAATCGAGATAAACAACACAGTGCAAGAACACATCGAGGCGCATCTTGTTGCGCAGAAAATGAGATTAATGTTGACTGCTACGGGCAGGCATACGCTGCAGACATTGGGCATGAGGGATGCTTGCGGAGAAATCAATAACACGACGAGCATACCTAAGGACATTCGCCAGATCATTGAAGTCAGCCCAATACCTCGAAACATGCATCCAGAAATCCATAAGGCTCGAAGAAAAGCCAGATCAGAAGCACAAAAAAAATTTTCAAGGCGAGAACCGACGTATTGTACGTTGACGCGACCACATACAGAGAGCACTCCGGGACAGTTGTAAGCGTTGTTGATCACCAACTTAGGGAAGTCAACAGCGCTTCGATCAAAAGCAACAACATCCTCGAGGCTGAGGAAGTAGCGATCGCGCTCGCCATCACACACCAGAGCGAAGAGTCTACTACAGAAATAGTTACTGACTCGCAAGAAGCGTGTCGACGGTACAGCAGCGGACGCATATCCAGTGCTGCCATCCGCATACTCAAGGGAAGAAAAATCAACTTCTCGAGCTGCTCCATTACGTGGACACCAGGCCATGAAACTGTGACAGGGAACCAGCGTACCGACGCCATTGCCCGAGAATACGCCGACCGGGGGGCGCACAACGACGAGGAACCAGCCACAGTTACAAGACGCTATTGAGCAATTTTAGAGCACCAGAGAGCCCTGAGGAGGATATACCCCCTCCCCACAAAGACCTCAACAGAGAGCAGTCGGTTGCCTGGAGACAGCTGCAGACTAATACGTACCCCAATCTCAGTCTTCTGAGTAAAATCTATCCGGGAATATACACCAACAAATGCCCGCTATGCGGAGAACACCCCCACACTTTACTACGTGACATGGGCCTGCCAACACACACACATGTAGTGCCAAGAAACTGTACACCAACACCGGAGCAGTGGGAGGCTGCGCTGTCCTGCTCTAAGCCTGAAGAACAGCTCAAGCTGATCGACAGAGCTTGCAAGATGGCAAAGGCCATTAATTCGCAGTTGACCTTTCCTCTACATCACTTTGGCCCTGAGGAGAAGGTATGAAGCATACATACCAGCGCCATACGTATATAAATCAATAAGCAAACAAGGCGACTTGTCAATGCGTCGACTCTCGCGACACCCCGTGTTCACAGCTTTAGATGGTTGTTCATTGCATTCGCGAAAGCACTGCTGAGGTTTCTGGGGTCAACTGGCTTCACTAAAGAAGTACGACAATCCTCAGTTTGAGTGTATGAGTGTTTTCTTTTTTTGTATGTGTATTCTTTACCTTCTCTCTTCCTTTGCTTCCTTATTTTTCTGTCTCCCTTACCTCTTTCCCAGTGCAGGGTAGCAGACCGAAAAAATGGCCCCGTATCTGCATGTTAATCTGCAAATGTCGTCGAAAGACGATGGTCTTGCGTGTGGAGAGGGAACAAAACATTTATTTGATGTTCTGCGCTAGAAATCGGTAAATGGTATTCTGGAGGCACTGCGTTAGAGTGCCTCGAGCGTGCAGCGTAGGCGAACGAGCGTATCAAGTCACGTCACACGTGAGACATGAGCGATATCTGGCAGTTTTCTCGGAAAACGAAGCGCGTGGCTCTGAGATGGGCGTGCACGCCCGTCTCAGAGGTGATAAGGTGTAGAACGCAAGGCGACGGGTAGGTGCCACCACCGTATCGTCTTAGCAAAGCGTTGGAAACACTCGCCTTTTCGTGCAAGCGTTGCATGGTCAGCGCAACGCGATAAACGCTATGGTCTTTAGAATTACTTCTGTATGCCTTTTCTAGCAAAAGACGCACATACAGAATATATACGTCTTGTTATGGTGGCTCAGTTATGCGCAATAATTGCTTCTTATTTGACAATCGCGCAAGTATGAACGCTAAATCTTGCACAACATTGGTGGGCGCTGCGGATGGGGTCGGACATTTGGCGTATCGTCTGGTGCCGTTCATAGTACCCAGTACTTTTAACGGTGGACAAACAGACAAATGTACAGACGGACGGACGGACGGACGGACGGACGGACAGACAGACAGACAGACAGACAGACAGACAGACAGACAGACAGACAGACAGACAGACAGACAGACAGACAGACAGACAGAAAGACAGACAGACAGACCAAAATTCTTGCGTCAAAGGTCTCCAAGGAAGGCTATCGTCTTTAAAACTGCCATCTGGTTAGCCTCCCCGCGTTTCACCTAACGTTTATGTCTCTCTCTCTCTTGTTATGTTTAGTAAAACTCAATAGAGCTGCCTAAGATTTATCTTAAAAGGGTGTCACAAAAATAAACATGTAGGGTTTAAGGTCCCAAAACCACCATATTATTATGAGAGATGCCGTAGTTGAGATCACCGGAAATTTCGCCCACCTGGGGTTCTTTAACGTGCACCCAAATCTGAGCACACGAGCCTACAGCATTCTCACCTCCATCGAAAATGCAGCCACCGCTGCCAAGATTCGATTAAGAAAGAAAAAAAAGAAAGAAAAAGAAGGAAAGAAAGAAGTAAAGAAAGAAGAAAAGAAAGAAAGAAAGAAAGAAGGAAAGAAAGAGAGAAAGAAAGAGACACATTGGCCCGTCCTCTTCTGTGCTTACAGCAGCGAAAGCTGCTCGAGGCTTATTAACATAGGCCGGCTAACAAGTTGCCTTTCGCGTTGCGCACTCCAGTCGTCCACGACGTGTCCTCGTCTATTTTTCTAGCTCTTCCACCCGTGAACGTGACTTTTTCGCACACCGGCCATTTTTCTTTACGCCTGCACACAGGATGAGAGCTTTCTGACTGACGCTCCGCCTTTTGAAAGAGCGATGCGTGCGTTTGAGCGTTATTGTCGGCGCTGTAGCAGTTACCGTCGAAGAAGCGAATGGTGGAGCAAAGAGAATGAAAGAGGAGGAGTGGACTTCCTTTACTCTGCGGCGGTCATTATGGAAATTCGCTGGGGCCTGTATTGCGTTTCGCTACGTACAGTCGCTTGTTCTAAGGGGGGCCTGTTACGGTAATATATAGTGGTGAGCTGGAAAAGAGAAACATCCGCTAATTAATAAGACTTGTGTGCGGAAACGTCCCTACTAGTTACGTATTGGGAGTTTGCGGAAGCGTGAATATGTGCGACCAAAGACGCAGTTAACTATTTATTTCCCATGTCTTTAAATGAATGTTGAAGATATGGAGATGTGCTTGCTATGGAGCATTCGTGCTGTGAAGTGAGTTAGTGAGTTAGTGAGTGAGTGAGTGAGAGTGAGTGAGTTATATTCCAAGGGCTTGTTATTCTCATGTACCATTCTTGACAGCTCGCAGCAATCCTCAAGACGGTGCTTGTGCCTCACATATTTCGGGCTTAAAAATATCCTTTCTGGTCCGCTTGACTGCTAATTACGTGCACCTATTACCTGCACAGCACGCACATTTAAGCGTTACGTACTGCAAAAAAAAGCTTCATTCGTGTAGTTTAAGTGCAAGACAAAAGATGTCACTTAATTGATGTCATAGAAACACATCAACTGTGCACCGAAAGCTAGAAGACAAACTTTTCTACCTGTATTAGACCAACCTATACCCAATACTTCACCAAATCGGACTCCGCAAATACCTAATCCAGACTTAAGAATTCACTTTGCAACAACTTCTCCATTACTCAACGGGCCTTTCTTTTTCCACGAGGGTTTCACAAAACTGCTCCCAGTAGCGAGTCGGCTCGTCCTTCCGCCAACGAACATCTGCGCGGGTTCCGCGCCGCTGCGTATACCTAACTGAATCCGTCCCTTTAAAACAGAGCTCTGAAAGAGAAGTCCGTAGTCGATCAAGTGATGTGAACCTAAACAGAACAAAAAAGTACCAAGCCCCTACGCTCTATCCTGCCACGAGTGTGTTGACGGTGGCAATTACCCGAATAGCGGTGCTCTTGCTAATCGTCTCCCAAACTTCGGGCTGCTCTCACTTACTACGCCGAGAAACCTCCTCACCGCTTCCCACTGTTCTCTTACAGGAACAGCAAGAAGAGGCTCTCCCCCGAAACGATGTTTAAAGAACTCTTCAGCAGAAAAAACGAAAATGTCCTGGAGCATCGAATGGGTGCGCTCTCTGCCGTACAAAAGCAATTAGCCCCCTAGTATGCGCTCCCCCACTTCTCACTCTTGCCATTCGGTTTCGCAGACCTCAAGGACTCGAGAGGGCAATGTATAGGAAGGTATGGATGACGAAATCGTGAAGACAAAAGCAAGGGCCAGAATAACTGGCGACTACGGAGAGCGAGAGAGAGCTCGAAAGTTAAGAAGATAGGCTGAAAACGGAGCTTGAAGCGACGATCTTTGTTCGCCTCTGCGAAGTCCCTCTTCTTTCGTTGTTTCCTCGGGAAACGAAAAATGAGGGATAGTCTGCATGCAGTGTAGTAGACGTTGAGACCAATCTCTAGTCTTAAATTAGGAGACGGCGAGGAAACTAAAGGCGTGAAAAAAATGTGTGACATAACCTGTAAGAAAGGTAAATCAAAGAAAGTCAACAAAATTCGTTCTCTTTTTCCACCTTCGGTTAAAAAACGACAGAAGAAAGAAGGGTGAACGCAACGAATAAATGGAACGACGAAGCCCACTAGCTATACTAGATGAGAAAGCTGAGGATGGGGAATTCGGTGATAAGTGGATAACTGAAGTAGTTGAGAGAGCGAGAAAGAGCACAGACGCTCAATCAAGGTCGATCACGACTGTCGCTCTTCAGCACAGTACCAAGATCTCACGTAAGAGGCTAAACGACAAAAAAAAAATATCAAAGATATGTTTAGGCAAGTCTCTTGCTGTTGAGAACCGGAATGGTGCTTTTGCCCCTATTCAGTGCCACGTCTGATGACGTCAGCATTTAAAAATGGTTTGCTGTGATCGCTTATCAAAATGAGATATATATTCGGCAAAATAAGCAAAAGCTGGCACTGAAGGGTTCGTTTTCAATCTTGCAGAGCTAATGAAATCTGTTAGCAAGTGGGAAAGGCTGGTTTAAATAGCTGCCTTTTTTTCCCTTCATATTCGCGCTTGATTTTTTTTTTGAAAGAGTCTAACCCTACAAGTGAGCATAATAATGAAAAAAAATGGCGCTCCTTCACTGACTCTCAGCAGAAAGGTACGCATTTGGGATGGTCGGTTCATAATTACATGCACGAAAACAGCAGTACAAGACTGCATCAAATAAAAGAACACAGACCAGGTTTGTGAGAGTTAGAACATTCACTCTCATATTTGTTTTATACTTTTCATCAGATTCCAGAACTCTGCGCTTTCAATATGAAGCGTTAATTGATCAATGGTGCAGCCAGAGGTGTTTTACTGTCTACCGCCAACTTTCACACCTAATTAACATTTCTTTTTTAATGGGTCGTGTCAGTCTGAAGCAGCAAAGAGTTCACATCTTCGCCCTATTTTCGAGCCACCCCTACCTTCAGACAGAGGCATCACAAGCAGGTATCCACTCCGCAGAAAAATAAGCACCTGCCTTGAACTTCGGGCTCACTTATTTTTCCTACCTGGTGCATATACTAATGAGAGAAAAAGAAGCAGTAATAAATGCTCAAAATAATTATTGAAAAACAAAGGCAAACCCTACTACATGCGTATTTGGTACACCTCTTTCCACTTACTTCAGCTTCTAACTTCTGCGTGTAAGCCATTAGGAGAAAACGCTAGCCCAAGTAGAGGAAAACCTGCTTCAGCATTACGCACTGAGTGGTAGCTTCATCCTTTTCAAACAACTTTTACGAGAAAGAAAAAAATTGTTCGTATAACATCCTTTTGCCCCTTTTTCTTTATTATCGTAATTGGGCGAAGGACCATGACAGCCAAAACGTGCTACGGCACGAACCTCTATCTATCTTTCTCTTTCTCTCTCAGAAACTTATTACCGTTCTCACCTGAACAGCTCCGCCGTCTTCTGCAGGAGTTGACAATTCTCGTCAAAAGTCACTTCAGAGAAAGTTGGGGCAAGAAGGAGCCCGCATTTCGGCGCGTAAAACAGCTTGCTCTTTCTCTTCTCAGCAACCCCCGCGCGCACAACACGTGACACCACACACACGTGGCGTCTTTGTTCTCAAATTCACGCAGTCACCTCCCCAGAAGCAAGAACCTCGCAGGTCACGAAACTAAATTCGAAAGTTCTGGAACCCAACCGAGAACACGAAAGAGCTCGTCGTTGCCCGATTGAGAATAAAGCAGAAAAAAAACCCTAGTTGGAACTGCTGAACTGTACTTTCTTCGATATCAAACCCATGCGCGACTTCATAACTCCTGTTTTGAACAAACATGCATGCCAACCAAGTATTCCATCTTTTTCTCTCTTACTTCTACCGTTTTTCGCATCGCGCATCGAAATTGTCTTCGAATACGGCCCTTTTCCGCAGCGACTCGTCAACTGTAGTCGCAAACAACTTCTGCTGGTATACCGCCCACGGAGCAGACGACAAAACGCTCAACTCGGCATACGCAGTGCTGTAGCGTGTACAACAGACTCAATAAAGAAGGAGGCGCCATTTAGACATGGTTCAGACAGGTCGCATGGCTCAGGTAGGACAGGCAAACTTTACTAGGGGCTCATTGCAAGGAAAAAAGGCCGAGACTGTCAAGCATGAAATGTGAGGAACGAAATGGTTAACTTGTCGTGCCAGTGTTACTTGGTTCTCAGTGTTGTTCGGTTCGCCTATTGCAAGAGAAAGCAGTGCCTGCGCTAGTCGACGAAAGTTTCGTATAACTTGGGCGCTGCGGAGCGAGCGCTGCAGAACCGACGAAATTGTGCCCACGTGATCAGCCAAGCGTGCAAGGCTCTGAGCGAAAGTTTCGGATCGCGTGAAGACGGGTCGTGTGTTGCGATTCCCCTTGGGAACATTTAACGAGCGGATCAGCGAGTTGCAGGGTTTCGTATGGACTAGCCTGGTATGGGAATTACTTAAACTTTTATTCCATGTGGGTCAAACTTGGACGCCAATGAAAGTGTGGACAAGCCGGTTTGTTTTTGAAATAATCGTGTTGCTTGGCGCATGAAAAAAAAAAAAAAAGGTGCGCTAAGCTGATTGACGCGGGAAAAAGTTTGAGAGAGCTATGAAGAATCAAACTATTTAGGCAGTGAAAAACGTTGCTTCAGTCAGAAAACCGTGTTCGATGTCGCGTCGAGTGGTGTTCTGCGATTGGATGTGTGTCCAAGGGGCTGCGGGGTTGT